>CM076571.1:473285915-473643631 GCA_034641835.2 Pinus albicaulis
GTTAGTTGGCTTAAATATTGTCAGATGATAAAAATGAAGCTTCTATTGAGTGAGTTAAAACGGTCTCACTCACTGTGAAGATTCCAGAAGCTTCCAATAAGTGAGTGACAGTAGGCTTCTTGGATCCAATTTCATCACTCAGGTCTCCCCTGTATCATTAATTCCACTGCTCCTTGAAACTTTCATGACTCCTACTCATCACCATTTATATATTCCTTTATTAGACCCTGTCTTAGGCATGTAATTATTGTAATCAGAAAACCGATGGTAGAATTATTCTATTCCCTTATTATTACTCACTAGAAATAAATTAACCGAAGTTTTCATACTTCCTATCACATATAAAATAATAATAAAAACAAAATTACGAAAAATTTTTAACACCAAAAGTTTTTTCCATCTTACTGGCCTCTTCCAAAGACAAATCATATATTATGTTGTTTTTGGTCATTTATTTTTGCTTTATATATTCAACATCTAGATTAATTCCAACATTAATCTATAGTATTTAATGCTATGCTATTTTAGCAACTCTTATGTATGTTTTGGTAGCTTCAAGTAATTCCTAATTGCTATAATTCACAATGCTATATTGCATGTTATTCTTATAATTTTCAACGCTATAATGCATGTTATTCCAGTGCTAGGTGGTGCATGTTAATGCAGTGGCAGGTGCTGCGTTGTCTACAATGGCCGTGGGGTATCTCTCAAGCCCAAAAAAGTTGTTTGAAGTATACTCCCAACCACCGCCTTGAATGAGAAGTGGCAGTATCCCACACTTAATCAATTTTGTGCAGAGAAGGACAAGCAAGGATCCAAGATCCTGAAGATGTTTTCACGCATCCATAGCAAATAGAGTGCCCGATCCATCCTCTGCGTTTAATTATTCAACCACCTCTTTAACTTACCTTTTGCCCGGAGTGTGCAATCTCAAGTTCTTTGTTTTACCATTCAAGCCATTCACCATATGTTATTCTATCGTTGATGTGATATCCGGTGGGACCCATCTTAACCTTAACACATGGACCAAACCTTTTTTTGCGTTCATTTCCTTTGTATTTTTCTTACCGCACTTACCAACAGTTAGCCATACCGCAAAGCGCACTTCACATTGTTTACCACTTACCTTCTGCCATATGCAAGTTATGTTATTTTCCGTGCGATGTGATTGTGCTATCGCATTCGCAACCATTTAATTTTACGCTTCTTCACCCCAGTTAAGAGTTAATTTCACCGATTTGCGGTCTACGATGAAGCACTAGACACGATGAGGTTTCAAAGTTGGAACCCATATTATTTGAAGTCTCCCCTTTTATGTTTTGAATGTTTTTTTACCTGTTTTTGTGTATAAACTAGAATATGGCCTGCCTGTTGATTTAATGAAGATATGGGTCTTTTGACAACCCAAGGACGAGAAGTTGTTGAACGTCCATTTAGAATTTCACAACATTGAATATAATTAGGTGTTCAGGCTTCGACCATTTCTATTAAAAGAAATGTAATTTCATTTTGCTGGTGTGAAGGAATAGAAATTGAAATTTGGTTGCTCTCATTTTTCTCGCTCTATCTGCTTGTGTGTATCTGTTAATTCTAGAAAATTGTGTGTTCTCTGTGTTGTGGGGGAGGCATCCCTTTATTATTTTGTTTCATTCAATATTTACAACATGGCATCAGAGCTAGTCTAGGGTGTAACATCTCCATTTCGACAAAAAAAATATATATATTTATAGTAATACTACTAATCACATCTCATGAACCAATTATTGTTCGTCACATTCTGTTGTATATCATCCATTAAAATTTTTCTTTGTTATACTTTTAATATTTACTCAATTGCACATATACTTGTTGGGACTAAATTTCCAAGTCTACCACTTCAACGAGATTATATGTTCTATGAAACCATCCCAATTTATTTTACATGGGAATTTGTAAGTAATAGTTATATCCCCCCTTAACTATTAATATACTTTGTCTTCCCATGCTAAAAACTTGTACATCTTCTAAGGCTAACTCCTCCCCAACCCTATACCCATTGATTTAACTTCACTTTAAAAATTATAACCCTTCTCTACTATCTGACATATATATTTCGTCATAAGAGGAATTACTTTGGTACGCCCTCTTTATAAAGGGTATTAATTATCATATAGGTTTAGAACCTTAATATGAAACTTTTAATCTGAATTCACATTACGTTTGTATAACCATCTCATCATTGATCAAATTTATAAAAAATTAAAAAAAGGCCCATATGAAACCTTATTTGTATTACCCGATACAATTTAATAGGATTCGACTTTTAACTTACCATTAGCTACCACATATGATAATTAATTTTTTTATAGACTCCATGTAACTCTCATTAAACTTGTCAGTTATGTTGTATTTAATGTGGATATATGTGTTTGATTCTCCGTATATGGTTTTACCAAACCCCTGTACGCGATATTCCTCGGGATTCCTTGACATTAAATTTAATGTACAACCTCACATGGCTTTCTTGGTTCTTGATTTAACCCATCAATACATGGGAATTCCTACAAACACCAAATCTCTTACACGTGGACAATTTGGATCTATTCTCAGTTAGGGTTTGAGGCTCCATAAATGGTTTCATTTTTTACTTGTGGATATTTTTCACTCCACATATTTAGCGAGCATCCTTCATTCTACCTCAACTCCATGTTTCACTCACAGTTCATCAATTTCACTCTCGTCTCTTCCTTCGTTTATGTGTGAGAGGATAAATTACTCTGGTCAGTTTGAAGTGAAGGTTATGGTTTCTATCCAGAGGTTGCATTCATCATTCTCTCTAGGTAAGATAAATCGTTTCCTCTGGTTTATTGGAACTTGACCTGGGTTATTTCTTATTTTCATAGTTCTAGCTATTTATTTTATTTTCTAACTTGTTCACTACTTTCTTGACAAGAACTCCATATGATTGCGTCTCTCCACTGTGACCAGGAATTTTGTTAGGCGTGGTTTGATAGAAACCACTATTTCCAGGTATTCCTTTGAATTGTTTTACAGCTTGCGTTGTCTCCTATTTCCAAATTGTGACTGTATAAATTAACTACAGGTCAAATGTGAATTACCGTTTCTAATAACGTGGTATTGATTTAGTTCAAGGAATATTTTGTTACTTGTTTCAACTTCTGCTAAGTTTATTTAGCAATTATGCCTACGAGAGAGTATCATGTGGGAGTCCCTTTCGGGCATCCAATGTCAATTCTTATTTTAAATGTGAAAGTTTGTTTCTATGTTTACGTTTCTCCTTCTGGTTACACCACGCTTTGTTTTAATTTTTCCTTTATATTTAACATTGACTACTATTACCGGGAAAAGTTTGTGACTGCATTTTTTTACTAACGCAGATGGCTAGACGAAAGGAACTCCTCTCGTCCCATCGTTTCCATCTCAGAATCATTACCAAAATCTACAGGTAGCGGCAATACCACTACAGTTTACCATGACCAATTTTCTAATACGTTTACTATCTAATTGTACTCAATCAACACACTTTATTGAGACCTCCATAGATTTATGGATGTATTTGATGGCCATTATTAACTCTCGGTGGTAGCATTTTTATCGTTAATTGAAAAACACATTCCCATTATTTTAGAATACCAAATTGAGTTTTTATAAGATACTTAGGAACTTCGATTCCTTAATTGATATTCTCAATAGAGATATGTATTGTATTTTAATTCAATTTCTTATAGTCTGAGTAATGATAATACTCTAGTATTTGGGTAGTTTGAGTTTAAAGCATTTTCATATATAGATTTTGCACTTGATTGTTTTCTAGGATGGATTTCTTCTCATCGTTTCACCATTTCGTACATATTTATACTGCTTTTCGAGTTGAGTGTCACTGCTGTCATGTTAGCACAACACTTGTTAGCTTCCTTTTACTTACTACAAGAATGATTTCATTCCTCTTATTTTGAATGTCTATTGATATTTTCTCAAAGATTTTGTTATAACAATTTTGACATAATTTCCTTTTGTTTAGGATGTACATTATGTCCTGCTCTACAATAACTAACTCTCCTCTCGTTATTGCATCTTGAATTTCATATATTTGTCCCTAAGGTAATTATTTAACCCTTTTGGGTTTAAAATCTAGTATTATTTCCTGGTATATTTATATTCCTGAGCAAGAACTAATTCATAATTCTGTCCTGTGCAGGTACTATTTACAAAATTTTGGATTTGCATATTGTTGTTAGACTTTTCTATTCAATCACAATTGTGGGTTGTTTCTCTTCAGGTTGGTTCAGTAACCCACTTGGAATTTCTAATATGCCATATCTGCATAATTTCCAGAGAGAATTTACAGTTTATTTTAAATGGGACAAAGTTCCCAGTTTGTATAATTTAGTTATACTTCGATTGAATTTGAACTGTGTAACATAATGGATTTGTATCCTTAAACTTTCATAACTCTGTAATATGTTTGAATAACTCCTTTCTTCTTTAATGAATTTATTTTTATACTTCTGATGTAATACTTTTACTAAAAGTTGTATTTCAATTTTAGTAATAATTGCTAAGTTCCTCCTTGCAACTTATTACTGTAATATCTAAATTATTTTATTACATTAGTTGGTTCTATTACAGTCTGTAATTTATTTTAATGTACTAAATTCCATATGAACAGTAATGCATATTTTTTTTTCCTTGTACATTAGTTTATTTATAGAATTTCATGATAATGCTAAGACAATAATATTATTCAGAATTATTTTCTGCGAGTCACCTGACATTAGATTTAAACCTTCACTAAGGTTTAAATATTCTAAGAGTTGGTACTCTTTGGATTGATGTTTGTGCAACCATATAGAGACAGACTATATTTATTATAGTCTACTCTATTAAATGTACAAACCTACCAGTTGATTTACACTTAGGATTTTTAACTTGTCTTTATTGTAAAACATCTACTCATGTACGAATTTAATAAAGTTCATCTATACAAGCTTACTTCACCTTAATAAGCATACTAATACTAATATTCTAAGTTAAAATGAATTAACTAGTGAATACCACCTAAGGTAGACTAGTTTCCAGCCAATCTTTAAGCTCTTTCTCCATAGCTCCCCTCTAGCAGAGATCAAATATTCTAGCAATTGACAACCCCTTGTCTATCATGAATCTGCTTATTTAAGCCTGCTTTCCCCTCAGCTTGTTTCCTAAACTGCGTCCATTTAGTCCGGATGTTTTTTCCTTTTTACCTAGGCTTTCCTTGTGTTTCTTCCATAAAAATTACTTTAAAACTAGCTTTTCCTCTTTCTAGTTTTATTCCACGTCTTCCCAGTAACTTTCCTCTTTACTGTGGTAGCTTTTTTAGATTTTTATCTCCAATCTAATTTTCAATATTCAATTTATCTTCTCCAAGGATTTTTGGAGAACTGGGAAAGTCTTATGAAACGTATCCATCCTCATGGATGTGGTTTCCTGATCACTAATGATAACCTAGTCTTTTCACAATTAATTCCCTTTTTTATTTTATTAAATTAAAATAATAAAATAAATCCATAGAAATTGTTTTCCTTTGGGGTCCACTTTACCCTTTAGGATTGTTCAAGTGTCTAACAAAAGTAGAGAAATTCGGAACATTACATATTCCCCCTCTAAAACAAAACATTGCCCTCAGTGTTGTAAAGACAAAAATATAAAATTCACTATTCAAATAGTGATGTATATTTTTCCTTCATATCTTCCTCTTGCTCCCAAGTAGTTTCTTCGGGTGCAAAGTGTCTCCACTGCACTTTCACCCTGGCCACTATTATGTTTCGTAGCTCAATTTATTCTCATGCTAAGATGTGAAGTGGCTCTGGAAGGAATTCACCTTCTTCTTCCACATGTATCACATTCCAACCAATAACATGAGTAGGATCATGCACATACTTTTTTAATAATGAAACATGAAAAACATTGTGAACCTTAATGTGACTAGGTAAAGCCAACTTGTATGCTTTTGGTCCCACCCTTTCCAATACTTCAAAAGGTCCAAAGTAGTGTGGTGCTAGTTTTTCACAGCTACCAGTGTAAAATGTACTCTTTTTTGGCTTAATCCTTGGGTAGATATGATCACCCACATTGAATTCTCTATGAATTCTCTTTTTATCTACATAGATATTGTGCTTGTCTTGTGTTTTCTTAATATTTTTCTAAGTTTTCTTTACTGTCCTTTCCATTTCATGTAATGCCTCGGGTCCAATTATGAAATTATCCTCTAATTGACTACAACTTAGAGGTGTATGGCACTTAGAGGTGTATGGCACTTTCTACCATATAATTCTTCGAAAGGACTCATCTTGATTGAGGATTTGTAGCTATTATTGTAGGAAAAAAAATGCTAAATGTAGAAAGCCCTCCCACTTTGTTGGTTTTTCCATCACATACATTCACAACATGTCTCCTAAAATATATTTTGTTCTTTCATTTTGCCCACCAGTTTGGGGATGGTATGCAGTACTAAAGTTCAATTTGGTACTAAACTTTACATCTATGTTTGATATGATAATTTTAGGAATACCATGCAATTTTAAACTATCTTTCATAAATACCTTAGCTACTTGAGTTGTACCAAAAGTAGATTGTACTGGTAGGAAGTGTGTAGTTTGTGTCAATGTGTTAATTACTACCATGATAGAGTCATGTTGGTATTTAGTTCTTGGTAATCCAATGATAAAATATATGGAAATTATTTCCCACTTCCATTCTCGAATGGGTAAAGGATTCAACAATCCTGCTGGATGCTGATGCTCTACCTTTACCTCTTTGCATACAAACATCTAGCTAAATAATTAGCCACATTATTTTTCATGCCTGACCAGAACATGTTCTTTCTTAAGGCTGAAATTAATTTATGATACCCTAGATATCCTTCATAAGGTATTTTATGATACTCATCTAAAATTTCACTTTTTAATGAGTTCACATTGGGGATGTATAATCTGTCTTTATAACAAATCAGTCCTCTCTGGTCTTTAGTATACCCCAACATCTCTTGTTTCAGCAATTTCTCGTGGATTTTTTCATAGTTTGGGTCTTGTCTCATTACTTCTTGGATCAATCCTTCAATATCAAATTTTGCACTACTACCGACAATATTAGCACTCTCACAAGAATTTCTACTTAAAGCACATGTAATCTTATTTCCCTTCCCCTCGATATGATTTATTTCCATGTCAAACTGACTAAGGAAGGACAACCATCTAGCTTGTCTAGCATTTAAATCAAGTTGTGTGAAAAAATAATTTAAACTGATGTGATATGTCATTAATATAAAAAATTTCCCTAACAGATAATGTCTCAACATCTTCAAATCATGTATTACAACAATGAACTCTAAGTCATATACACTGTAATTATGTTCATGTTTCTTCAGTTTCCTTGACTCATATGCTATGACTCAGTTTTATTGTAATAATACTCCTCCTAATCCCTCTGCACAAGCATATGTACATACTAAAAATTCCTTATTTGGATCAGAAATATTTATAATAGGTGCAGTTGTAAGTTTAATTTTTAACTGTTCAAAGCTATGTTCACATTTTTTTGTCCTCTCAAACTTCACTCCAAAAGTTTCTACAAATCTCTTATAGTATCCCACAATACCCGTGAAGATCTTATAGAGGAAACATCAGTAGGTACAGGCCAATCCATTATAACTTGTATCTTTACCAGGTCCACTGCTAATCCTTTCTCTAAAATTATATTTCTCGAGTATTGAACTTTATCCTTGAAAATGCACATTTGCTAAGTTTAGCATACATCTTATGTTCTATGGGTGTTTGTAAGATATTTTTGAGATGTTATTTATGGTCAGCTTCATTCAGAGAATATATCATAATGTCATCAATAAATACTAGAACAAATTTGTCCAAATATTTATTTAAGACACTATTCATTAAAAACATAAAAGTGGTAGGTGCATTAGTCAACCAAAAAGGTAGGACTAGAAACTCACAGTGTCTGTATCTTGTTCTAAATGCAGTTTTACTTTTGTGTTCATCCTTAATTCTCAGTTCATGATGGCATGTCCTTAAATCAAATTTTGAAAATATTATGGCTCCTCTCACTTGATCAAATAGATAATCTATACTGGGTAGAGGATATCTATTCTTGATTGTCAGTTTATTCAGTTCTCGGTAGTCTATGCACATTCTGAATGTACCATCTTTATTTTTGAGAAACGGTGTTGGCACTCCCAGGGGGATACACTTGGTCTTATATAGCCTCTATCCAGCAACCCTTGTAGTTGTAGTTTTAACTCCATCAATTCTTGGGTACTCATTATGTATGGGGCTCTAGATATTGGTGTAGCTTCTGGTACTAATTCAATTGAGAAATTAATTTCTCTTTTAGGGGTAATATGAGGAGTTTCATCTAGAAACACATCCTTAAACTCTCGAATGACTGGTAAGTTTTCTACAAGCTCATTTTCAGGTGGATGTCCCAATTCTTCCACATGTACAACATACACTTGGCAGCCTTTTCTTCTTGTCATTTTCAACTAAAGTGTTGAAATTTGTCTCACTGATATTGGTTTGGGTTTCCCTTTCACTATTATCAGTTTTCCCTCACCATCTATACAATGTCTTTTTTTGTTTAAACAATTTAACATAGATTTATGTTTTTCTAACTAGTCCATTCCTACCAACACATCATAGGAGCCTAGAGGTAAAATATTGAAATTCAGTTCAGTTTCATACCCATTTAAATTTATAGTTTTCTTTGGTAATTTATGGGTCACTTTTATTTTTGTTCCTGTAGCTAATTGAACTAACCATGGTTGCTGAAATTTTCTGACTTCAATTTGAATTTCTCCACAATTTGAGGACTTATGTAACTTAAAGTTGCACCTGGATCTATGAAAATAGAAATAGGTTGTTCAACAATCATACATTCTATTTCGACCATAGTGGATTGGTGTTCATCTTGATGATCTTCTTGGGAAGCACTGATTTTGGGGATGTTTCTTGCCACGTCATTTACAATAGTTACCTCTCTCAGCACTTGCATGTTCTGAATAGTTTTATGTGGACAATCTCTTATAAGATGAGGTTCTCCACAACCCCAACACTTCATAGGTTCCCTCATTTTAACAGTTCTCTATCTCTTACTGTTTCCATCTATCTTCTTAAATCTTGTTTGTGATTGGACTCGGTGATTTTCTCCACTTTTGGTAAACTTCTTCCTTTGGTGATTTCTGCAAAATTTCTTTAAGTATGTTGGTTTTGTTCTTTTTCCACTAGAGTCACCCTTTTCTATGTTCTCCTAGCTTTTTTCTTGTTTATTTCTTTCTTTGAACTGCTGAACACAGTCTTTCCTTGTGCACAACTTCATGCATTGTCTTGGGATTATCAAATTATATCCTCTCCTTCTAGATAGTAGGTAGGTGTTCTAAAAATTATTGTACCTTTTCCTTTTCTTCCCTTATATAAGGTACATAGCAAATTAGGTTGGTAAATTTGGTAAAAAATGCATCAATGTTAAGTTGTCCCAACCTAAGCTCATGAAACTCTTTGGCTTTATCATCATAGTATCGTTCATTCATATAGCTATGTTTAAATTTTATTTGGAATTATTGCCAAGTGAAAGTTTTCTCATCTATCGTGTGCACCATTTTGGTTTCCTCGCACCACAAGGTATCCTTTCCTTGTAATTTGTAAATAGCCAACCTAGCTTTCAAGTTACTATCATACTCATAAAATTGAAAGTACTTTACCATGTTTATAAGCCAAGCTTCTGCATCTTCCTCGTTTTCTCCATCATAGGAGGGAGGCTTGATTTCTCAGAATTCACCCTGTAATTCCTTGTTCCTTCTAGACTGATGTCTAAAGGCTTCATCCTCCTCAGAATCTTCTGAGTGGTTTTCAGTTCCCTTTCTCTTTTTCCCAGAACCTTCACCTTCGTGACTATTCTGGGAGGTCAATTCTCTCATTAACCTTTCTTTCTCTTCGCTACCTAGCGGTAGCTTATCATTGTGGTATTTTAGTTGAATCATTTCTCTTTGCATCTTATGTATCATAGAAAAAAATGGAGCATTAGAATCAGATGGATTTTCTGTACCATCCAGATTCACATAGAGCTCATCCCCTTCACTCATGGTTTGCAGCTCTATGCTTCTTCACTAATTCACTATACACAAAAGTAAACATTAGTCAAAATTATGTTAATAAAACAATTTACAACAACATAATCTTTCTCTCGTGTGAGCACACATTTTTGGCCCAGTGTTTTAACAAGGGCTCTAATACCATTTGTAACATCTCCATTTCAACAATTTTTTTATTATTATTTATAGCAATACTACTAATCACACCTCCTGAACTAATTATTTTTCGTCACATTTTAACGTATATCATCCATTAACATTTTTCTTTGTTTTACTTTTAATATTTCCTTAATTGCACATATACTTATTGGGACTAAATTTCCAAGTCTACCACTTCAACGAGATTATATGTTCTATGAAACCATCCCAATTTATTTTACATGGAAATTTGTAAGTAATAGTTATATTCCCCCTTAACTATTAATATACTTTCTCTTCCCATGCTAGCTACTTGTACCTCTTCTAAGCCTAACTCCTCCCCAACCTTATACTCATTGATTTAGCTTTACTTTAACAATTATAACCCCTCTCTACTATTTGACATATATATTTTGTCATAAGAGGAATTACTTTGGTATGACTTCTTTATAAAGGGTATTAACTATCATGTAGGTTTAGAACATTAATACAAAAACTTTTAATACGAATTTACATTACTTGTGTATAACCATCTGACCCTTGATCGAATTTATGCAAAATTCAAACAAGGCTCATAGGAAACCTTATTTTTATTACCCTATACAATTTAATAGGATTCGATTTTTGACTTAAAATTACCTACCACATATGATAATTCATTTTTTATAGACTCCATGTCACTCTCATTAAACATGTCGGTTATGTTGTATTTATTGTGGATAGATGTGTTTGATTCTCTATATACGATTTGACCAAACCCCTATACGCGATATTCCTCTGGATTTCTTGACATTAAATTGAATGTACAACATCGCATGGCTTGCCTGGTTCTTGATTTAACCCGTCAATCTGTGTTAATTCATCCATACAACAGATCTCTTACATGCGGATGGTTTCGATCTATTCTCAGTCAGGGTTTGAGGCTCCATAAATGGTTTTGCTTTTGACTTGTGACTATTTTTCACTCCACACATTTAGCGAGCATCCTTCATTCTGCCTCAGCTCCGTGTTTCACTCACAGTTCATCAATGTCGCTCTTGTATCTTCCTTCGTTTTTCTGTGAGAGGATAAATTACTCTGGTCAGTTTGAAGCAAAGGTTTTGGTTTCTATGTAGAGATTGCATTCATCATTCCCTCTAGGTAAGATACATCATTTCGTCTAGTTTATTGGAAATTGGCCTGGGTTATTTATTATTTTCATAGTTCTAGCTATTTAGTTTCTTTTTTAACTTGTTCGCTACTTTCTCGACAGGAACTCCGTATGATTGCATCTCTCCACCATGACCAGGACTTGGGTTAGGCGTGGTTTGATAGAACCCTCTCTTTCCAGGTATTTCCTTGAACTGTTTTATAGCTTACACTGTCCCTAATTTCAAAAATTGCCAGTGTATTAATTAACTATATGTCAAATGTGAATTACCATTTCTAATAATGTTGTATTGATTTAGTTAAAGGAATATTTCGTTACTTGTTTCAACTTCTGCTAAGATTATTTAGAAATTATGCCTATGAGAGAGTATCGTGTGGGAGTCCCTTTCTGGCATGCACTGTCAATGCTTATTCTAAATGTGAAAGTCTGTTTCTACGTTTACGATGCTTCTTTCGGTTACACCACACTTTGTTTCAATTTTTCATTTAGCTTTAGCATTGTCTACTATTACTAGTAAATGTTTGTGACTACGGTTTTTGGTTAACATATATGGCCAGACGGAAGGACATCCTCTCATTCCATCGTTGCCATCCCAGAATTGTTACCAAAATCTACAAGTAGTCACAATACCACTACAGTTTACCATAGACAATTTGCTAATACGTTTACTATCTCATTATACTCACTCAACTCGCTTTACCAAGACCTCCATATATTTATGGATGTATTCGGTGGCCATTATTAACTCTTTGTGGTAGCATTTTTATCGTTAATTGAAAAATGCATTCCCATTATTTCTGAATACCATATTGGGTTTTTATAAGATACTTAGGAAATTTGATTCCTTAATCAATATTCTCAATAGAGATAGGTATTGTATTTTTAATTAAATTTCATATATTATAAGTAATTATAATACTATAGTGTTCGGTTATTTTAAGTTTAAACCATTTTCATAAATAGATTTTGCACTTGGTTGTTTTCTAAGATGGATTTATTCTCATCGTTTCACCATTTGGTACATATTTATTCTAGTTTTCGAGCTGAGTGTCACTAATATCATGCTAGAATATTGCTTGTTAGCTTCCTTTAATTAGTACAAGAATGATTCCATTCCTCTTATTTTGAATGTCTATTGATAAATTCTTGGAGATTTTGTTTTAACAATTTTGACTTAATTTATTTTTGTTTAGGATGAACATTACGTCCTTCTCTGCAATAACTAATTCTCCTCTTATTATTGCAGGTTGAATTTCCTATATATGTCCCTAAGGTAATTATTTAACCCTTTTGGGTTTAAAAACTAGTATTATTTCCTGTTATACTTATATTCCTCAGCCAGAACTAATTCATAGTTCTGCCCTGTGCAGGTACTACTTACATAATTCTGAATTTTCATATTGTTCTTAGCCTTTTCTATTCAATCATAATTGTGGATTTTTTCTCTCCAAGTTGGTCCAGTAATGCACTTGGACTTTTAAATATGCCATCTTTGCATAATTTCCAGAGAGACTTTAAAGTTTATTTTAAATGAGATGCTATTCCCAATTTCTATAATTTAGTTATACTACGATTGAATTTGAACTATGTAACTCTATGGATTCATATCCTTAAACTTTCATAGCTATGTAATATGTTTGAAGAAATACTTTTTTCTTTAATGAAGTTATGTTTATAGTTCCGATGTAATACTTTTCTTAAAAGTTGTATTTCAGTTTTATTAATAATTTCTAAGTTCCTACTTGCAACTTATTACTATAATATCTAGGTTCTAGTATTACATTCCTCAGTTCTATTACAGTCTATAATTTACTTGAATGTACTAAATTTCATATGAACTCTCATGCATATTTATTTTCCTTCTACATTAATTTGTTTATAGAATTTCCTGATAATGCTAAGACAATGATATCATTTAGAATTAATTTTTGGGAGTCATCTAACCTGAAATTTAAACCTTCATTAAGGTTTAGATATTTTAAGAGTTAGTACTCTTCGCATTAATATTTTTGTAACCATACAGAGACACACTATATCTATTATAGACTACTCTGTTAAATGTATGGACTTACCAGTTGATTTATACTTAGTCTTTTTAACTTGTTTATTGTACAACATCTAATCATGCAGAGATTTAATCAAGTTCATGTATACAAGTTTAATTCACAACAATAAGAATAATAATACAAACATTCTAAGTTAAAATGACTTAAGTGGTGCATACCACTTAAGGTAGACTAGTTTCCACCCAACCTTTGAGCTCCTTCTCCACAGTTCCCCCTAAGCAGAGATCAAATCTTCCAACAATCGACAACCCCTTGTCTATCCTGAATCTGCTTATTTAATCCTGCTTTCCCCTTGGCTTGCTTCCTTAAATGGGTCCTGTTAATAAGTATGTTGTTTTCCTTTTTACCTAGGCTTTCCTTTTGTTTCTTCCACAAAAGTACTTTAAAACTAGATTTACCTCTTTCTACTTTTATTCCACCTCTTCCCAATAACTTTCCTCTTTACTCGGGTAGCTTTTTTAGATTTTTATCTCCAATCTAGTTTTCAATATTTAATTTATTTTCTCCAAGGATTTTTGGAGAACTAGGAAAGTCCTATGAACCTTATCCATCCTCATGGATGTGCTTTCCTGATCTCTAATCATAATCTAGTCTTTGCACAATTAATTCCTTTTTTATTTTAGTAAATTAAAATAATAAAATAAATCCATAGTAATTGTTTTCATTTGGGGTCCACTTTACCCTATCATTGTTGTACATGTAGAAATTATACAACAAGCATGTATATCATGGATTAATTATGATCTAATAATTTACTAAAGTTAAATATTGAATCACCTCTACAAATAAATTGCGGAATTAAAAACACGATCGCCAATCAAATGAAGGAAAGAACAATCAATCAAGCCACAACACAGGTAATTTCCTAGTGAAAGATTGCTGCTCAAAACCCCACTATATTCTATTGTATATTCATCATGGAATCATGAAAAAATTACATACAACTCTTCTCACAAGAGCCTTCGTGTACTCAACTAATTGTCTGACACTGTCTCTCGTAAAACTGACCAATACTTAGCCAATTTACTACCTCTAGCCAACGTGACTTGCTTGCGCAATCCCTGATGAATGCAATCCCTATTATTTAGGAATTTTGGCCTTTCTTGATTGTGCAAGTATCATGGGCACTCCAATTTCTTTTTGGTTGCATGAGGACAACCCACTAATCCTACGATTGATATTCAACTTCCCTTTCACCTAGATCTCAACCAGATCTCCACTGCATCTGACATGCACGCATCTAATAATAGTAAATCCTTAGTTGCATGTGAGATAACTGATTGTGAATTAATTAATATTTAATTCACTTGATCCCTCACTAGTGTATCTAAACGTTACAACTAACAGAACTGAGTTTAACTCACTTAACTGAGTTAAACTGATTACAACCTGCATTAACTAATGCACCACTGCACTTTGAACTCTGTTACAACTAGAATTACTCTGCATGCCTCACCAACTACCTCTAACTTGAAATTAATTAGATAACTTAGTTTATCACACTCAGTTAACTATTACAAGCTATTTTGAGATGAGATTACATTTTATTGTCCATATTAATGAATGGATATCTAAAATAGACATGAACCAAATTTATCCCACACCAGTGTAGGTGTTGCTAAGAACTATGGTCCCACACTAGTGTAGATGATGCTTGGAACTCCTAGCCCCACACTAGCATGGGTGATGAAATTTCTTGTTGAATCTCAACACTCCCTCACAACAAGAAAAGGATTATACTTCACCATGAATAAGATTCATCACTTACAAGAAAATTCATCAAAAAATACCACATAGTACTTATGTTTTGTTGTCAAAGCAATAGAGAATGGTCCACACACTTCTGTGCGAACTCTCTCAAGGCTCCTCGAAGCTCAATTCTCCTTCTCATGAAAGGTGGCCTTTACATATTTTCCCATAGTACATCCCTTGCATGTGTATGTGCAAGCGTACCCTTGGGAAGACCAATATAATTTTTTTTCATGACTTATAAGGCTCCATGGTGAAGATGGCCCAACCTCCTATACCATAATTCACCCTCAACCCGGCTCACCACTTTTCCCACCTTGCCTATCAATGCTACGAGCCATCTACATCTAATTTGTAGAGATTCTTAACTTGAATCCCTATCTTCCTGGCTTTTCCTATTTTTTTATGTCATAGGAAGGATTTTCCTTCACTAAAAAAACATCATAGCTTCTATCCTCCAACATTACAACTGAGAGTAAATATTTCTTCAAACATGATACCTGAATTACATATTTTAATTGAAAGGGTTTACGTTACTGACTCTGAAAGGTAATGGTACCAATCCTGGTAGCATTGTACTTCTCGTCATCACCCAGTTCAATATGCACCTGGAGATCCTTCTCCTCCAAGATACTAAAAATTTCCTTGTCTTCCATCATGTGAAATGAAGCGCCACTATCCAAATACCACACGGATCCCAATGCACTTGACACCATGCATGCGATTAATGAGAAATCAAGCTCAAATTGTGAGGCCAAAGCCTCACCAGCTACAAATCCTCGATCCTTCTTGTTCTTCTTCCTTTGTGGACAGTTAGTAGCATAATGACCATGTCGTGACAGTGAAAACACTTAACCCTGGACATGTGCCACTTCTTTCCATCTTTTGACTCGGATTTGGAATGGAATTTCTTCCCCTTCCCCTTCTTCTCCTTGGAAACCAAAGCGCAATATTCTTCATCTTCATTCTTATATGAAGATCCATCTATAGTGTTTCATCGGAAATCCTCCTGCACTAAATCTGACCACATTCATTCCCAATCTGCCAGCTTTTCCCTTCAATTTACAGAGTCTTGATAACTGTACCAACCCTTGGGATTTCCTCAGAGAGAAAAAATCACCAAATCATCATCAACAACAGCTATGCCAATGCTCCCCAGCTCATCCCGACATTGGAAAAACTTTCTTAAATATTTTGGCATGGAGTACCCTTTCTCCATCTTCATCTTCCTGAGTTTATCTCTAAGTGCTAATTTCCTATGGTCATTACTACTCTGAAATGAATCCATCAAAGCCTTCAACATTTCATTTGGTGTGGCTTTCCCATGGAGGCTTGAGATAATGTGGTCTCGTACTCCCTTCAATAGGATCCTCCTCACCTTTGCCACTTTATTTTTCCATGCATCAATATTTGCAGCATCTGTCACAACGGGTTTAGGAACATCATTGTCAATGAATTCCTTCAAGCCATTGTCTTCGAGTACTGCCTCCATCTTGTCCTTCCAAGAAATATAGTTTGAGTTTCCCTCGACTGCATACTCCAACCTCAAGCCATTGAAATCCATTTCGAGTCTGAACCAACTGTAGCACCAAGAAATTATTTCTGCAAATTCGAATTCTATCAAGTCTCAAACTCAGTTCCTCCTTCACTATTTTGATTTCCTGTGCTCTGATACCATGTACAAATTATACAACAAGAATGTATATCATGGATTCAATCTGATCTAACAATGTACTAAATTTAAGTAATGAATCGCTTATACAAATCAATTGCGGAATTAAAAACACAATCACGAATCATATGAAGCAAAGAAGAATCAATCAAGCACACCACATATAATTTCCCAGGGAAATATTCTTGCTCAAAATCCACTATCTTCTATTGTATATTCAACATGGAATAATTCAAAACAATTACATACAACTCTTCTCACAAGATCCCTCCTGTACTCAGCTAATTGTATCACATTCTCTCTGGTAAAATTGACCAATACTTAGCCAATTTACTACCTCCAGACAATATTCCTTGCCTATGAAATCCCTGATGACTGCAATCCCTATTATTTAGGAATTTTTGCCTTCCTTGACTGCGCAAGTATCATGGGCACTCCAATGGGTGTTTGGTTGCATGAGTGCAACCCAATAATCCTACAACTTATAGTCAACCTCCCTTTCACCTAGATCTCAGCTGGGTCTCCATTGGATTTGACATGCATGCATGTAATAATAGTAAATCCTTAGTTGCATGTGAGATCACTGATTGTGAATTAATTAATTTTTAATCCACTTGATCTCTCACTAGTGTATTTAAAAGTTACAACAAGCACAACTGATTTTAACTCACTTAACTGAGTTAAACTGGTTACAACCTACATTAACTATTGAAACATTGCACTTCAAACTTTGTTACAACTAGAATTCAAAATTCATGAGCTAACTGAGTTTATCACACTGAGTTAAGTATTACAAGTTATTTTGAGATTAGATTACATTTTATTGGCCATCTTAATTAAGGGATAACTAAAATAGACATGCACCAAATTTAGCCCACACCACTGTAGGTGTTGCTAAGACCTGTCGTCCCACACTAGTGTAGGTGTTGCTTGGACCTGTTGGTCCCAGACGAGTGTGGGTGCTGAAATTTCTTGTTGAATCTCAACAGTACACATCTTCCTTTTCCTTTATCCTCTTAATAAGTCATCTTGAACATCTACTGCACTAGTGGAATCCAAAAGTGAAAGAGGCGGATTTGAAATTTTAGATGGAAAAGGAAATTGGAAAGAGTGCGACATTTGCAAAGCTTCTAACCTTGTTTCTCCTGAAATATAAGTTTAGCTCCTCAATGTCATTTCCAATTGCTTCTCTTATTGGACTATGATAACAATGGTTGTCCAAGGAAAATAAATAATTAGCTTGCATCTCTCCATGATGATTTATTGCAACATAGTTGAGTGATGTATGTATTTATTTATTTGTTTTTTTCCTAAGATGGACAAGTGCATGGAATATAAGCATTGGTATCAACGATTATAAAAAATGCTTAAAAAAATGGCATTCACAATGGTAATAATTTCATTGAGCCTTAAAATGTAGAGCTTACATTCTTTTTAAAAAAATGTCTTCATGCTTGCTGTGTAGTCCTGCCATAGTCTAGTTTTCCCTTAGAATATAATATTGTAATTCTTGTTACGTGAATAGACATTGGCATGAATGGTATTTTGTATGTAACTCCGCATTATGGTTAATTAGGCATCATCGTTGTTTAAATTTATTCCTTTGAAATTTCCTTGCAATGTCATCTTATATCCTTCGATCATATTTATATGCCTTCAACAATGATAATAAATGGGAACAAATTTAGATCGTTCGAAATCAAAGAAAAAGTTTGAAATTTTGAAAAAACAAGTTGGAAATCCCAGAACAATTTTGAAATGCTAAATAATACAATTGGTTGTTGAACGAAGTTGGTGTAATAGTTATTTCATAAAAATAGGAGAGAGGATTATGTTAAGAAATTCTATAAAACGTGATTGACAATTTTGGAAAGAAAATATCACTAATTTTAAATTATAAGTCTATGTATTTTGAAATAAGTTTTATTTTTAATAAGTACGCATTGATATTGATCTACATTGGTAGCTAACTACATCATGATTCCAAATTTTTAATTCCTCCCAAACTTAGTTCTTTTGATTTAACATCATTACAAAATTTGAACCACCCAAACCCCTCTTTACCATGACAAACCACATTGGAATCGCAACCTAAAAAAAATAGCAAATATAAGATTATGAATTAGCGTAAGAAATAGTCACAAATAAGGGGCCATCCACTACAGTAGCCAATAATCCTATGCTACCAAGTTGTATTAAGAGCTACGGGTGCCAATCTCATATCAAAGTGAAAGAAACACTAAATTGTTTTGTGAAATTTAGACTTACAATATTGAAAGGAAATGATACTTGCATTCACCTAGTGAGATCTACATGATAGATGTGTTGCTTCTTAGGATTTTAGTAAAGGGGACATTTTTTTATCAAGGTAAATGATTTAATTATTTCTTATAGTTGGAATTTACTAATGTTTCCATCATAGAAGAAATTGAAATTAAATATTTTGGTTTCACTTGGATTGTAGATGTTGAGAAAAAGGAAGCTACAAGGTAGAGCTTGCATTGCATGATGATGATTTGTTAAAACATAGTTGAGTGATGGATGTTTGTTAGATAATATGGGTAATTTTAAAGAAGATAAACATTGGTATCAATGCCTAAAGAAAATGGTTAAAAAGTAACATTCACAATAGTAATATTTTCATTAAGCTTTATAATATAGGACTTATAATTTTTTGTGTTTGCTCTAGAGTCCTGCCAATAGTATGGTGTTTGGCTGGAATATAATGTTGTAATTTCTATTGAGATTATAGATGTTGGTATGAATAATATTTTGTATGTAACTATGCATTGTGGTTAACTATGCATCTTCACTGCTTAAAGTTAAACTCGTGCAATTTCTCTAGAATGAGTGATTGTTTCCTTTGATCATATATCTTTGCTTTCAACAGTGAAGATATCTACAGCTTTGTTTTCAACAGTGAAAATATTCACAAATAATTAAATGAAAATAAATTTAGATCGTTGGAAATCCAAGAATAATTTTTAAATGTTGAAAAATCAAAATGAAAATCCAAGAGAAATTTTGAAATGTTAAAAAATAAAAATCCTCATTGAATGAAGTTGGTGTAACACTTATTTGATGAAAATATGAATGGGGTTTCTCATCAAAATCATGCTTATGCAAGAAAATGTATAAAATATGATTGAAAATTTAGAAAATAAGAGACCACTATTTTTTGGATTATAAGTCCATGTTATTTTGCAAATAATTTTTTTTAATAAGTTAGTACAAACATTAATACTGATCTATATTTGTAGCTAACTGCATCATGATTCCCACTTATTAATTCCTCCCCAAACATGTCTCTTTTGAGTTCAAATCACAATAGAATTTGGACCACCCAAATTCCTCTTTACTGTAATAAACCACTTTGAAATTGCAACCTACAAAAAGAATTAGTAAATATAAGGTTATGAATTAGCGTAATTAGCAGTAGCAAATAAGGGTCCATCATAGTATCCTAATTTTTTTCTATCAAGATATATGGCTTAATTATTTTTTATTATTGGAATTTACTTATGTGTCCATTATAGAAGAAAATCAGATTGAATATTTTTCTTCCACTTGCATTATAGATGTTGAGAAAATGGAAGTTATAGGTATGTATTAAGCTTTTGATGTTGGATTTGCTTAAGTTCCAAACAGAAGAATTCATTAGATGAATTTAATAAGCAATTAATTTAGCATGAGTATCATATAAATATTTGATCATATGAGCAACATTATCTTTATTAATAAACATAGGCTATTTAAAAAGGCATTTTTCTTTATGATCATGATTGTAAGAATGTGAAGATATATCTTAGCACATCCATAAATGACGATGTGTATGAGTTTATTTTTTTGGGATTTTTTCTTAAACAAATTCTTCTATCTCTATTTTAGGGTAATTTAATTAATGGTTAAATTACTTCATTAAATTTCAACCAAGGTTCTTGTACTTATGAAGGGCATCCGCACAATATATGTTAGGAGTTATATTTTTTATTTTGAAAGATGAAATTGAACTAATTATAAATGAGCATAGATTACTCAAAATATTCCTATGCACATTTTCTTTCCATTAAAATTACTCTTTTCAAATAAAATCAAACTTCAACGAGAAATCAATTGAAGATTTTAATTATCAAGTTGAATTAAAATTTAATCTATTGCAACATGAATTTAAATTTACTCTTTTTAAACTGAATCAAAATTTACTCAACTGAAATAAGGATAAAAAATTATTCTAATTGAGCTGAATTGAAAATTCTATTCTAATGGCATAATTGAAATTCTAATTCTATTTGTGAGGAATTGAAATATTCTAAATAGTTTTTTAGTTGAAATGTTATTCTACTTTATAGAAAAGTGAATCTAAATCAAACTTCAACAAAATAACAAGCTAAATTGTAACTTCAAAAGGATTACTAATGTGTGCAATTATACTTTAAAATTTATCTATCCATCACTCATAAAATCACTAAAAATACTGAATGAAAATGTTGAATGCAATGAACTGTTAAAATTAAATGTTTTTTTTCTTTTTATAAGTGTTCGTTCATTTTAAAATACATAGAATTAAACTAGCAATTGATGGAAAAATCATTGGTAAAAAACATCAAGGAATTGAAATGAAGAAAGGAATATTCATCTAATCAATTTAAATGAACATAAACCCAAACTAATATAATTGTTCATCTCTCCTGGGGGTCCCTCATGTTGAGTTCAAGCACAAAATTAACTATCAAACTATTTAGCCACATATTCATCACCAAAGAATAGAGTATTTATATTAAATGTAGAAGTCTTGAACAACAAATTATTGTAAAATTAACAAGAGTAAATGGATCTATTTATTCACCTCATGGTGTTTATAATCCTCCATTAAATAATTGTCTTAAGAGTCATAAGTCGAAACAAAAGTTTCTATTTTGACAACTAAAAATAAAATCGAATTTGGGGTCTTTATTCTCATGATATGCTACTAAAATAGAAAATGATGTGAAGATTTTTATTTGACATGTTATCTCCAAATTATTCTCGTCTAATTCCACTCTCGATTGATATCACTATGAACCACCTTCAAATCCTCCAAGTCATTGGAGTTTTGAAACCGGAGTTGATTTCTGGTTTGACCATGAGGTCCCTTAAACCGAGTGACTTTCAAGATAAATATGATAGGTGGATAACCATGTATTGATCACCTTCCATATATCTGTGTCCTTTATTCCTTCTCCAACATAATTGAACCTATGTAATCATGGATTTAGCTACAAAATGAGTGTAATTCGGTAGCTATAGGAATTTTTTGATTGAATTTCATAAAGAAACGCTAGATTATAAACCATGAGTGATTGTTACCCTTATTGATATTTGAGCATAACTGAGGTTACCTTTAAACTAGAAATGTAGAAAAATATCATGAAAAGGATGAAAAGGAAAGAAAAAAGGGTTTTCAAAAAGAAGATAATTTTGGACTTCAACATTCCCCCACATTGAATATTTTGGATTTCCTTATGCATCAAAAATTCAAAATTTTCCCAATTTTTCATTCATTTTTATATCGTTTAAGCTTCAATCAAGACATCCAAGCTAGTGTCCTCTTTTTTCTTCTTCACATTGAATACTACACTTGGTTTCCTCATTAAAATCTAACTCTGCAACCCTATGATTTTGTTTCTAAGGAACCTGTTGTTATCCTTGAGTTCCTTGTTCTTCTTATATCAATGGCACAAATGCAAGAGTATGTTATCATTTTGATTCCTAGGGATTCTATTATGTAATTTTATTGTGTCATGCTCTTGTTTGATATTATTTTTCAATACTTCTAACTCATATATATATCTTTTTTTAAAGTATATTCAATACTATATTCTTTTATGAAATGTCATAAGTAAAAGGAACTTATTCATTGAAATCATCGTCAAATTCATTTTTGTGAGGGGAAATTATCTTTTTTGTTCTATTTTCTAGAGGGATTACACATAATCATACATTTGTTGTTGAACTAGGTTAATCTCAGGTGTATTCCTAGTTGTAATTTGAGTTTGATAGAGCAGTGATGCTCTACCTTATTCAATTATGTTATGCTATTCCTCCTTGAGGTTAACTATTTATGGTGATTATATGCGTAAATTCTTGAAAATGTGTTTGCTCCTTCTCAATTTCACTTTAGGTTCCCCTATCTTTTGGAATATTTTTCTTTTTCTAGTTTTCCTCTATTATTTTTTTTCATGTTCTAATTCTTTCTCCTGAGTCCGCTTGGAACTTGTGCTATCTTTATTTCTTCTAACATCTTCTTTTTCATTGTTCTGTCTAATATTTACCAAGAATTGACATAAAGGAATTTCATCTTCTGGTATCTTTGCTGTTATTTCCATTTGTTCTCCCTCATCATTAGAAAAAACCTCTTCTTCATTAATGGTCTCAAGTTCAGGAATTGAGAATATTCTACGTTGACTTTTTCTAATAGTCATACCCATTTATTCGTCCTGTACTTCCATAAAGTGATTATGAACCAAATATCTTTGCTAACTTTCTCCTCTGGCTCTCAAATTTTCTTCAATGAGTATTTTAATTAATCCATGGTGATAAAGGAAGGGAATTTTCGATGTTTTTTTACTCTCATTGAACATTATAATCCATTTCCATAGGAAGTATGGTAAATTTAATTCATTTCCATGAATAAATGCAGTATTATTTGAACATTATAGAAACACATGGCATTATATCTCCCTTCACTAGTTAATTTTTTTTTAATTACCAACAAAACATTACTTTGCTTAGTTTTTAATGTGATCACTCGTATTTCCTTTTTAAAAATATAATTTTCCACAATTGGGAATTACAGGAAAAATTCCCACTCTTTCACATTAATTTTCCTATTTTTAAACAAACTCTCTCCATTCCTAGGTAATTATGTTTCCTCTACCACTATGGAATTTGTAAGCATGAGCATAATATCGCCAATTTCTTCCTCTACTCCATCAAAATCTCATGCAAAAGATTTTGTGACCTCTATCATGTGCCAATTAAACTTCTCAAAGAAACAAAGCCAACCCACCTACTGCAATTGATTATTGGCTAGAGGATATGCCTAAAGCAATTTCACTCCATTTGGCACTATTATAACAAATACACCCATGGTGTAGGAGGATTTTTGATCCTCTATTGTCTCTCATGAGAATGGTGGTGGAGGAAAATGGAAAGATGGTTGAGAAGGTTGAATACTTGAGAATGTCAAGTGAGGGTGAAATAGGTCACTTGTGATTTTTTTTATTCATAATTAAAGTCTCGCTTTCGTATTAATGATTACCACGACCCTTAGATCCAATTTTATAGGATCGTTAGTGTTTATGTGATTTGCGAGATATTTGATGTGACAACCTAGGATATGTTGATAGTATGAGGTTGTAACAGGTATGATGATAGACGTATAGTGGTAGGAGGTTGTTATAAGGTATAAAATTTCTCCAATATATGTTTAATGATAATTCAATGAGTTTAAAAATGTAATGCTCTTGAATGAAAATTAATCTAACATCTTAGTTACGTACCTTAGCACATACCTATTTAAAATTTGATATATTTGCCTCTATTGCAGGCTTTGAAAGCTTATCCCTATATAGATTAAACTGGATGTGGAAATTGAAATCAACTGGATAATTTAAAGTTAGCTATAGTACATCATTGATTCAATAGCTGTTCATTTTTTCAAAAAACATTCATTATATGGAATGGAATCATTATTCCCACTCCTCCATGAAGAAAAATAGGCCTAAAGAAAGTTTCTTTAGACCTAAAAATTTATTTGAAAGAACAAGGATAACAAGAAAATGAGAAAAATAAAAGGGATATGAAAATCTAAACCGCAAAGAATATTTGATTTTTAGTTAAGAGTTTTTGTATATACGTGCCAACAATGTTGGTTTTCATGTGTGCGCGCACGTGTGTGTGTTTGTGTGTGTGTGTGTGTGTGTGTGTGTGTATATATATATATATATATATATATATATATATATATATATATATATATATATATATATATATATCGAGAAAAGGAAATTACAATTGGATTGGAGCATGAGGAGAAGGATCTCCTTTCTCAACCAACTTGAAATCAAAATTATCTTGCAAATATTTGATAAATTCATCTCTTGTTAATGATCTATGATATATCCTTAATCTATGACAATTAACAAGGAAGGTAAATTTTTCATCATCAATGCTTTTTATTCTAACTACTCCATTATCAAAGACAATATATATCTCATAAGGACCAAGACAATGAGTTTGAAACTTTCCTTGAAAATATTTGAACGTAGAGTAAAAAAGAAAAGTACAGTCACCTGGCTTGAACCTCTTAGATTTGATGAACTTTTCATTCCATTTTGATATTTTATGTTGAACTGTGTTGGTTCTTTGGATAATATCTTGTCAAATCTCATCTAGCTCATTCAATTGTGCTAACCTCTTCTTTTGATCTTAAAATATATTAAGGCCCAATTTTTTTGTTGTTATAAAAGTATCCACTTGGAATGAAATTGGAAGAAAACTGGCTTCCAATAGATAATCTCATGATTATGTCCAATTGTATTTATCCATGTGACATGATATGCCCATAACGCATATGGAAGCTTTTGTACCCAATATCTCCTATGAAAATGCATAGTCTTGGTTAGATTTGTTTCAAGTAATTTATTGGTGCACTCCACTTGCCCATTGGATTATGGATGGTATGGAGTATACTTCTGATGTTTGATTTTGTATTGATCCATTATTTTCTACACCAAATTGGATGTGAATTTAGTACCTTGATCTATCACAATTTCCCTTGGGACGCCAAAATGAGTAAAAATATCCTCAAAAATAAATGTGACGACATTTTCAGTTGAAAATGCAAGCGGTTTAGCTTCTACCCATTTTTTAACATAATCTATACAAATAAGAAAATATATTTTCTTGTCTAGATGGAGGATTGGTTGAGCCAAAAAAATATAGAGATCATTTTTCAAAAGGCCCTGCAAGTGCATGTGGTTGTAGAAGCATCTCATCCGATGGAATAGGCTTTCCCATTCTTTGGAAGATGTCACATACCTTTACATATTCATTGGCATCCTTAAAAAGAGAAGGCCAATAATATCCCAAATAATATCCACATGGTTCATCATGACAAGATTTCAATATTTCTGGTATTTTATCTTCTCGAACATGTATTTAGTGATTAAGTCAAGTCCATTTTTGTATAGTTCTTCGTTTATCCAAGAATAAGGTGCATTGGTTTTGATAACTTTATGCTTCTCTTTAGCTTATAATTCTAGGGGTAACTTTCCTGTATCCAAATATTTAGCATTATATGTGAACCAGGTATTTTTAGTAGATACTTCAAAAAAGTATTCGTGAGGAAAATTATCCTTTATAGGTACACCATTATTATTATTCTCCATTCTAGAAGGGAAATCAATATCTCTTTCTTTTTTCTCATGGTGTATCAAAAATAGTAATATTTAATTTCTTCAATAATATAAACCATGTTGTGGTTCTACCATTAGTAATTGGTTTGTTCATTATATATATAATATCAAAATGATATATACGAACGAAATTTTCATAACTAGTGATATAATGTCAAAAATTGTTAATGGCATGCACAACAACTAGAAACTCCTTTTCTGTTACAATATAATTTAACTCTAAAGGGGTCAAATTTTTGCTTGTATAGTAAATAAGAGAAGGATTTATATATTTTTGTCTGAGCACAACTCCTAAATTTTTATTTGAAGCATCTATTGAAATGTGAAAAGAAAAAGACCAATTAGGTCCCCTTAAAATTGTTCCTTCAATGATTTTATGATTTAATGTCTCAAATTCCATCTAAAACTCATAACTCCAATAAAATTCATAATATTTTGTAAGAAGTTTGAAAATTTGAGAGCCTATTTTTATGAAATTTTCTATGAATATTTTATAATAACAAGTAAAACCAAGAAAACTTCTATCACCCCTTTGACAAGTAGGAAATGGAATTTTAGAAATTACTTCTACCTTAGATGTTTCCACCTTAATTCCATCACCTGAAATATGGTGGCCAAAAACAATTCCCTCTTTAAACATCATAAAAAATTTCTAATGAATTAATGAAAGATTTTCTTCTTTACACCTAATGAGATGTTTTTCTAATTTTTCAAGAGATTTTTCAAAATTATTTCCATTGACAATAAAATCATCCATGTAAATTTCTACACAATCATGAGTTATATCAGAAAGGATACCCAAAACTACTCTTTGAAATGTTTCAAGTGCATTACATAACCCAAAAGGAAGTACCTTGTAATAATATATACATGACGAACATAAAAAGGTTGTTTTGTCTTGATCTTCGAGTGCCAGTTAGATTTGGTTATACCACTGAAACCTTGAAGAAATGGAAATTATTTCATCTTGTCTAAGGTGTCTACTACTTTAGCTATAAAAGGTAGTGTAAAATGATATTTCAAAGTAGATTTATTCAATTCAAGATAATAAATGCACACTCTCCATTTCTCATTCTTCTTATTGTTTAAAACTTTGATCTTGTCCATAGTATGAATAATTATTATTGTTCATCAAATTTATTAATTGATCGTCCTCACATATTTTTGAAAGAGTAAATATTGCTTGAATATCATGGAATTATTCTTTATAATAATCTATTTAGACTTCACTTTCTACTTCAGTTATTGTTTTTACAGGCAGATACAATGTGAATTTCTTAGTAGAGTTACCATCATAAATATATGTATCACGAAATCTACAACTTATGAATGCATCAATTGTATCTAATTAAGGTCTACCAAGGATCAATGGATGGCCTCCTAGATTAGTATTGGGAGTTAAAATATTAAAATAAACATGATAATCTCATGAATCCAAACATAAAAACTTATATTCTAATATACCATCCATTAATTAATAACAAATATATCTGTTAATTGTTATAATGTAGGGGTATATTGAAGATTGGGAAGCTGCAATTGATCCCTATTTTGTTTGCTCATAATATTGATGGTTGATCATAAATCAATGAGGGTGTTTGGAATTTCAATACCATTAGTGTGAATTTTTACAAAATAACTACCTAGATCTAGATATTTTTGAACTATTATTTTACCCATCATAATATCGACAATTTTTGCTATCAATTGGATTTTATTGACATATTTTATTTTTCTTCCTGGTTTTGTAATGCACAACTCATTAATTATTTTTGCAAATATTGGTATTTCCTTTATATCTTGGAGTAAATAAACTTTGATTCAAATATTTTTCAGTTCATCTAGCATATCATATTCTAGTAAAACAATTTTCCTTTCTATTCCCTTATCAATTTTCAGCCTTTCATGGAAAAGTGAATCTTGTAAGGGAAGAAAAGGTTGTTCTACTAGAGACACTGTAGGAGCTAGATTTATTTAGCTATAATATAAATGTATAGGAACATATTCCTTTAGAGGAGTCTTTTCTTGATCAAGAAATGTTTCTTTTTCAAGAACCTCATCCTCTTTATATTTTTGGATGAAAAATGATGGCGACTTATAAATTTTGAAAAGCTATACCAAGTCTAAGTTGGACATCATGTATACCTAATGGGGCTATCATACAATATTAAAACTTTTGACCTTATAAATTGTAGATAAGTTGTTGATTTTTATTATTAGGATTTGTGAGTTCTTACGGAGGTAATTGGTTGGATTTTTGAGGAAATGGAGTGGATGGTAATGAAAGTGCTTGATTTAGTGGTTGGTCTTGGTATTGAGGAGACTGGTTAGTTTGAGGAGGATAGTATTGATGTGGATAAGAAAGATAAGGTTTTTGGAATTGAGGATATTGATGACTTATGCCATAAGAATCCTGTAACCCTTGTGCCCAAGATATATGTTTAGGTTGGGGAGGCTAAGGTTCCCAAGGCATAGGTTCAATACAATTATTCTGCGGTTGTGCATATGATTGGTATTGAGTGTTATAACCATGTGTCATGCATGACTATTAGGATTTCCATGGTATTTTAGCAATAAAGAAAAATGATTCAACTTGAGTTGTTCTAGCTTCATTTGAAATACATATTTAAGTCCACATAGTGGGGGACATTCCCTTGTATCATGATTTTCGGCATATATGGTGCGAATTTCTACAATATCAAGAGGACATTCTCTTAGAGAGTGATTTTTCCTATACCCATGATAAAATATAGATAATGAAACATTCTCAACTTTTTTTATTTTTTTTATTTTGAGAGTAACTAGTTGTTCACTAAGAGTCCCAAGGATATATGTTTTGAAGTTATGAAGATAATTTCTTATTTCTCGTCTACTTACTCTTTGAGTTGAAGATTTACTAACTCTTGACATGGTTGTATTTATTCGATTCTTATGGGATATATCCTTACCTCTTGAAATATGCTTAAATAACTCACATATTTTATGTAATGAAAGTTGGGAAACACCTTGTTTTCCAGCTAAGTTGAGGAGGTGAATCCATTCATCTCTTATAGATTTTAGTAAAAGAGCCTTCAATGGTTCCTCATCTAATTCATGCATCCTAGCCCTTTTAACATTGTAGGAAAATATTTCCACTAAGTATTCAAGGATTTCATTCTAATTTTGCATCATTTTTAAACACTTCATCCTTAAGGTTATGGGGCATACAATAATATTTATATTTTCTAGGAAAACCCTTTTCATTTTTTCACATGTTCTAATACAGTGTGTTCCTAGACCCATAAACCATTTAAGAGCTCCCTCTTTTAGAGTATATGGAAATATTTTCAAATTTTCAGCGTCAAGTAAGTATTCATAGGACCTACATAATAATTTAAATGAAAAAAAAAATTGTTTTTGGATCCTTAGTATTTAGGCCATGAAAATTAGGAAGAATAGAAGGTGAGATATTTTTCATTGTCGATGTGGTCTCTTCATCAAAGATAGGAAATCCATAAGTATATGGTTCTCCCCTACCTCCTTTACCACCTCTTCCTCCACCTCCTCCTCTATTTCCTCCTCTTCCTCTTCCGCATCCAATCCTATGTTAACCATTTAAATTTTCTATTTCTCCTTCCCCTTTTCCTTCCATTGTAGACCCTTCAAAGCTTATATAAGGTTCAATAATAGGATTTTCTATCTCTTCCTATAGTTCCTCTATTAATGGTGTTTCAGAATAAGCTTCCTCCTCTTCTTCATTCGGTACCTCGATGATCCAAACTTAAACAGGAATGCAAAAAATTATAGATATAACCATAACTACATAGATTCCATAGAAATAACAGTTCATTTCATTAATATCAAATACTGAAAATAAGCTTACAAATAGAAAGGAAATAAACTAGCTCAGCCGATGGTAGCTTAAATCTACGAGAAGAGATGTGGTGGCTACATGCCTTTGAACTGTGTTATAATGAGGCTCGAAGACCTATTTATTATTGATAAACAATGCAAAACCATAAGCATCCAAAAACCTAACCTTATGAGATGAAGCACCGAAACTATGGGCCCTGTTTGGGTAAATTGGTACATCAACTTCTCGAGGTCATAACTTTGGCATACGATCTCTGTTTAACGCACACAATACCATTGAAAATTAATATTTTCAAAGCGTATCAAACTTTAATGTGAAATCAATTAAATTTTCTAATTATCAAATTAGATTGAAATTTAATCTATTGCAACATGAATTCAAACTTACTCTATTTGAACTAAATCAAAATTTACTCTTGTGCAGCAAGAATAAATATTCTTCTAATTGAAATTAATTGAAAATTGTCTTATAATGGAAGAAATGAAATTCTACTTCTATTTGTGAGGAATTGAAATATTTTAAATGCTTTAGAAAATTTAAATTCTATTATACTTGATAGAAAAGTAAATCTAATTCAAACTTACTCAACAAAATAACAAGTTAAATTGTTACTCCAAATGGGTTAATAATATGCGGAGTTATACTTTTAAATTTCTCTATCCATCACTCAATAAATCATTGAAAATACTGACTGAAAATGATAAATTAAATGAGCTATTAAATTTAAATGTTTTTTTAATTTTTATGAGAACTCCATCTGTTCAAAATACAAAGAATTAAACCAGCAATCGATGGAAAAAATACTGATAAAAAACATCAACGAATTGCAATGAAGGAATATTCATCTAATGAATTGAAATGAACATAACCATAAAATAATATAATCTCACAGCTCTCCAGGGGGCCCTTTTGTTGAGTGCAAACCCCAAATTGATTATCAAACTATTTAGCCATGCATTGGTCACCAAAGAACATAGTATTTATATTAAATTTGAAAGTATTAAACAACAAATGATTGCAAAATTAATATGAGTAATTATATCGCAGTAGTCTAACTAGAATGCCTTGTTGCCATGAAAATCATTAAAATTCAGGTAAGATTTTAAGAAAATTCGGCAGAGATTTTTGTAAATCCAAATTATAGCTATCGAACTTCAATATTTTCGGTGCTCTAGAGGTTTTCGATGGTGTTGAATCCATTTCCACCATCAAAAACATGATTCAAACACTCCTATTTCAAGATTTCTTTAAAAAAAATTACCCAGATTCTAGCCAATTTTGGTCGTCAGGGAAATTCCTCTAGCTAGATAGACAACTCCAATTTTATATATCACTTTTCCTCACGCATTTTATAATCCTCCATAAAATATTTTTATTACTCCATAAAACATTTGCCTTAAGAGTCATAAGACGAAATGAAAGTTTCTATTTTATAAACTAAGAAATAGAATTAAATTTGGATTCTTTCTTCTCATGATTTTCTACTAAAAGAGAAAATAATAAGATGAATTTGATTTGACATGTTAGCTCGAAATTCTTCTTGTCCAATTCCACACTTGCTTGATATTAAATCGCCTCTGAATCATGCATGTCATTTGAGTGTTCAAATAAGGGTTGACTTCTGGTTTGACTATCACATCCCCTTAATTGTGTGACTTGTGAGATCACTATGATAGATGGATATCCATGTATTGATCATTTTCCATCTAGATGTGTCCTTTATTCTTTCTCCAACATAAAGGAACATGTCTAATCATAGATGTAGCTGTAGAATATTTATTTAGATGCCAAATGAGTGCAATTCAATAATTATAAGAATATTTTGATTAAATTTCATAAAGAAACAATAGATTATAAACCCTGAATGATTGATACCTTTAATGATGTTTGAGCATAATTGAGGTGACATTTTAATGGGAAATGTAGCTAACTATCATGATAAAGATGAAAATGAAAACAAAAAGAGTTGTAAAAAAAAGACAATTTTGGACTTCAACATTTGTGTCATATCAAGTACTTAAATCCAAGAAACTTAATGTGTGGAGAGTTTTCTAAATAGTGTTATTATATATAACTTATTGCTAAATAATTTCATTTTTTATACATTTAATAATTGCAATTCAAATAAAAGTGACATTGTGATTCTAAATTCCTCATTCTCATGATCTTTTCATCAATTAAAAATTAAAATAACATAATGGAAATATTTAAAAGCCATAAAATAAAATATGGCCAACTATCATGGTAACAAGAACATAATGGTATATTAAAAAATGGTTACATATCAATAAAATTCAGTCAATGTCTAAGTAAAAACATAACTAAATTTTATTTTAAAAATATTACATAATTAATTTTTATTTCAACAAATATTTTTAAATATTGTAACTATTAATTTATATTAAAAAAATATGACAAACTCAATTCATATAAATATTATAAAAAAAAAATATTTAATAATATAAAAGTTAAACGTTACCTGTTATAAATGAAACACTTTGACTCGGAGAACATTGCTTTAGGTGAAATAAAAAAGACGTATTCTCTCATATATTAAGGTGTAATATGGCGAATGGTTTCAGTTTGTTTGTTATTTTTATATAGCTTTTTAAACCCATTGATCTTTGTGAGAATAAGGTGTAATATTGTGAATGGTCTCAGTGTGTTTCTTATTATGATATAGCTTTAAAAAACCATTGATCTTTGTGAGAATTTGATGCAGTATGAAAATAATTATCGTATCTTTTAAATTGGAAGTTGTTTCATAATGTATTAGGTGATTAAAAATATCTATTATTTGAACCTTTTGAAGTTGGGTGTAGACGTTATTTAAAATATTATCTTAGTTATTTAAAAATCATCCAACATACATGTCAAATCTTCAAACATCTTAATTTACTTTGGTATTATTTTACTTTAAAGTATGCTATTTGGTATTTATATTAACCATTCCATTAAAACATCTTTCTTTATAGCCATATTTTTATCTTCACGATTCTGTTGTAGTCACGTTGAGGAGGCAAAAAACAACTGTTGGTTAGAGTTCCTACAAGCCTGCGTGACCTTACAAATATTTTCAATAGAAGGACTCTGCTATACGCGTGGCAATAACATTTTTCCAATAAAGCCCATCATTTTTCTCATCCCCGAATGTTACACATTATTAGTATTATTTAGTTTTGAAAAATAAAATTTAAAATCATTACTTTAAAATTTATAATTTAGTTTGTGATAATTGAATCTGAGGGCAGAATCTTATTCAAGACTGTATTATCAAAAATAAATATTTAATTTTTACTAACAAAATTCATAACCATTATATCAAATTTTGTTATATAAATTCAAAATCATTACATCAAAATTCACTACCTAAATTATGAAAAATGAATTTTGGTGAAAAAAATCTTGATACTTCCCAACTCAAAAATAAACTTCAATTAACTTATAATTAATATAGTATTACAAATAGTCTTACTATTATTACAAATATTCTTACTATTACAAAAAAAGCTCTGACTATTAATTATTATATATAAATTCATACTACATAATAGCACAGAGCAGTTAACTCCATTTTTGTTGAGATGTGGGCCCTGAGATTGATGTTTGCCTGGGCTGCAAGTTGGATCTGACTGATATCGGTGGAAGTACAAGTATTCTCTAAAATTCCCCTCTGCAATATTTAAAAGCATACAACCCATAATGATAGTCCAAGCGCTTACGTCCCAACCATTAACCTAATCTCAGATAAGCTCAAATGAATGATGAGAACAGAAGGTCCAAGTGCTTAAGTTCGCACCATTTACCTGAACTGATCTCGAGATAGTCGAAAAGAGAAAATCCAAGCGTAAACGCTTCACCATTTACTTGAATTTATGAGGTAAATCCAAGCGTAAACGCTTACCACAAAACTTTGCCTAAACTTATCTGTAATGGAGATAAGTATAGGTGAATGGGATGGATGATTTTTTTGAATTTATATCTGGGAAATAAAAAGAGGTCATTGTTTGATGTTCTATTGACAGTTAAATTTGAAAATATTTTTGGAATCTATAAATCAATATAAGAAAAATACCCAAACAACTGAATCCTCACCATTTACCTAAACTTATGTGCAATAGATAAATTACGTAAACTGAACTGATAGAAAGATTTGGACTATCTATATAATTGTTATATTTTTAAATAAAATTGTAGATATTCCTAAAATTTACAACATAAAACAAAATACCCAAACAACTGAACCCTCACCATTTACCTAAACTTATCTGCAATGGATAAGCTGGGTGAATGGAAGGGACGGAAGGGTTTGGACTATCTATGTGGATGTTATGTTTTTAAATATTCTAAGAGAGAATTTGACTTTGCTACGAAATCCACTTTGGTGCGTACCCTCGAATCCCTGCACTTGCCGGTCCATGGATTCTCTGAACTGTTACGGACCAGCACTGCTTATCTTCATTCTCAATAGAATCAGGATTGGACTGCCAAAACATCTTTCAAAGTTGCAGTACATGTTTTCGATTTGGTTTTCTTGGCTGATCTGGATGTGCCCCCTACACACCTCCATTCTCATCACAGTCTCTGATCTAAGACGCAGCCAATTTCAGTTTCATAAAACAATAAAGAGAGATATATAAATGGTGATGAGTAGGAGTCACGAAAGAAGCAAAGAGCAGTGGAAGTAACGATATAGGGGAGACATGAAAGAAGCAAAGAGTAGTGGAAGTAACGATATAGGGGAGACATGAGCGATGAAATCGGATCCAAGGAGCCCAGTGTCAGTCACTCATTGGAAGCTTCTGGAAGCTTCAGATGCAGTGAGGCCATTGTCACTCACTCACTGGAAGCTTCAAAGTTATCGTCCGACAATCTTTAAACTCACTAACTGTATTCGTTTTCCCCTCTCTTCTGCCTGGCATCCGGCGCCGGGATCGCCTGCCATTAGTCACCTGGTTTGTAGGTGGAGTAGATTTTCAAATGACAACCCTAGATAAAATTAAATAAATGCAGGCGTGGACGAAACAAATTAGTACATCTATGCCGTACTATGCCGTCATCAAATAGGTACATTCCAGAAGCCATTCTCTCGTAACTTCCATGCAGTAATTTCTGATGATGATATTCCAAGACTCATCCTCTTGAAAAACAATCTTTAAAAACACCGAGACATGAGTCTGCTACAACCAAAGGACACGAGTGTACTACAATCACACTAAATCCCACCCACAGTTTTTGTAGGTTACCAATTGAGCTGAGGAGTCCCACTAGAGTGTTGAGGGTTATTATTTTTACATTAGAGCAGAAGAATTTTGCAATGGTATTTGGAATTATGAATATGAGATTTCTTTTATATTTGAAATATAACTATCACAATTATATTAATTAAACTTCATTTATATATGTTATTGATAAACATATCATAATAATACAAAATTGATATTATTAATATTTAATTATATTAAATAATTAAATGATAATTAACAATTTAATTAAATATTAATAATAATTTATTTATTTATTTATATAATAAATATAATAATAAACTCTAGTTAGTATTATAAACCCTATGGAATAATAAACTTAAGGGATTAACACTAAAATCTAAGACATTATAAACCTAAGTTATTAATATTATAAATGATAGGTATATAAAATCTAAATAAATAATACAAACCCCATAATATTTGTCACAATGTGATATTTGACCATGGTTAACTATGGTTGATTTTCATATTGAGGCAATATTTGCCATAATGTGATATTGGACAATGGTTGCACATGGTTGACTACGATTATAAACCCAAAGGATTTATATTAAACTCTAGAATTAATATTATAAACATGATGAATACTATTATACCCTAGGAATATCAACCCTTAAATTAGTAAACCCAACAGATTGCTATTATAAACCCAAGGGATTAATTCTAAAACCCCGATGTATTATAAACCCAAGGAAATAATATTAGGCCCAAGGGATTAATATTATAAACCTAAGCTATACAAACCTTAAGATAAATATTATAAAACTGATGGGGTTAATACTAAAAACCCAAGGCATTATGAAACCAAGGGATAAATATTATAAACTCTTAGATAAATATTATAAACATTGACCATGGTTGAACATGGTTGATTTTCATATTGACACAATCCTTGTCACAATGTGAGGCTTCACTATGGTTGACCATGATAGATTTTCATATTGAGACAACCTTTGTCACAATGTGAGAATGGACATTCGACCTCAATTTATAGCTATAATTATATCCTCATCTAGATCTTTAATTATCACATTGTAGACTATTATGCTTGCCTAAGGTTACATAAACAATAACACAAGGGTTCCTTATTTCTTTCTAAGAACCAAAGGACTTATATTATCCATGAATATAATATTTTTGTGATGTCTTTCAAAATCAACTTTACACATTTTTCCTATGCTATTAGAAATATTTTCAACCCTAGATTTATATGTACAATGAAAAATGTGTTATATTATTTTAAAAGGATGGTATGCCTCATGTAAGAGTACATACGTCATCTATGATTTTCCTCTTGGATTTCTTTCTACCATTCATTCACCATTTGGTAAGGATCGAGCCATATCATTCTACATATTTCAAATTGAATTGTCCTCATTAGTACAGGAAGCATTTATAGAGTCAGGAGATTAAGATTTGTGTAAGATTATAGTTTCCTATAGAATTTGGTGGCCTATAGAGGATGGGAATTCATCGTTATTAAAGAGAAATCCAAAGTTGTAGATGTTAGTCCCCTATAAATTTCTTGACAAGCAAGCAGGGGGCTAAATTGTTTTTGAGCCTTTAAGGAATGCATCTCCCCTGAAGACACATCATCCTTGAAAGCTCGTTCATACCCTCTGCCCTTTTGTGATTCTTCTCTACTATTCCACCCAAAAAATTCTCACGGATTGCAAAAAATTGTGCTCCAAAAAGCCTACATTTTCCCCTTATATCCCTACAAAATGCCCCATTTTAACCATTTTTCCCCCTTTGTCAAATTCCCCTCTTACCCTCCAAATATTCATGAAATCCCCTTTACATCCTACACACACCCCTGTCTTGGCCTAATTTCCCTTTCTTTCCCCTATCGTTACCCTTTATTGGCCTTAAAATGCTCTAAGAATGGGCCAAAGACCATGTTTTACATATAGATGGGATTAGCACCTTTCGGCACTAGCCCCCTTATCTTTTCCACCACGTGACCTCAGTGCTAGAGCCAGGTGCTAAGGCAGACAACACTTACCACAATTATATATCGCAAGCAGTTTAAACCGTTGATCTGCACAGATTGGACGGTCGTCGCAGACCAGCGCCGCGCTCGTGGCCCACTCCTTTCACCACCCGATCGCATAATCCACCATTCATTTAACCTGCTAATCCGACGGTCATCCACCTCGGTGGTCCCCGCGCCAACACTGTTCAGAAACCAGCCTTTTTCTATCGCACCGCCATTTGAGGATGGGCGGTTTCTCTCGTTTCGGAGCGATGCCATTCACCGCAGGACACATGTCCCGTGCACTGTTCAAAAACCACCTCCCCATCACATGTTAACACTCGGCATTTGACCCAGCGCGATATGAACGTACTCCATCCGATCTATGACCATCCATCCAATGGTGATCGTGCCCCGAAAATGCATGGATGATAACCAAGCCAAGCAGAGCCCCTGGCCCACTGTCCATCGCCCCCCCAATGCATTTTCAGCCGTCGATCTCCTCCTGAGATCGGATGGTCCAGATTTAAAGTCAGCCCCGCCATTGCCCAGTCCCGCCACATCACCACTCCATGTGTTTTCATCACTCTTCTCGTCCGTCCCCTATATAATTCGTTCAAAGGTCAAATTTTAAATGATTTATGTTAAAATTTCCACCTCTCCATCCTCCACTGTTTGCTGCATTTTCCGCCATCAACCTGCATGGCCATCCCCATTGTCCCCGCTACATTCACCATCCCCAATGCATTTTTTTCTTAATGTGTTTTTGTGTTTTTCAGGGTTACAGGTAGGCGGAAAACCGCCATGATTCATATGCACTATTGTAGTGGCACAGTGCACAAAGGAAGCTGAATTTAGAGCCTGATATTACAGGAAAATGTCTGGAAAGGTGTCTGCAACATAAATTTCATCGAAGGATAGAGTTAAAACTCTGAAAAACCTCTCTGGTGCCATTAAAGCTCAGATTGCATAAAAAAAGATAGAACTGGAGCAACAGAGAGTTCAAGGCACGTAATAGAATATTTTTGAGCCTTTTCAGGGATTTTAAAAGCAAAGGTACGAGTTCAAAGACATCATGGATCGCATGGAAGGCCCATCGCGCAGAAAAAAATACTATCAGGGTTTCACATCAGCAGTATGTCCTTTCCACAAAGGAAGAAGTGCCCATATTATCTCCATTCTATAACGTGTTCCTGAGGAAATTCCAGCCCTGACAATAGTCCTATGCTATCAGAAGAATTTTTTACACAGTATGGTAGACCTTAGCATCATTATTCTAATTTTTTGTTTAGTTCACCAGAGTGTTACAGCAAGTACACCAGAGACATACCTGGAGTAAATGGAAGCCTGACGAAGACCACTCTTTCATCCAAAGAGTACCAGAGATAAATGCTCAGAATTTAAAACAGAACGAGGCCTCGACTCTTTTCCTCTTCTGAGTTTTAACGCTACATTTAGTTTTCCATCTACCTTCTTTGCTCCACTTGAGCTATAAATTTCATGAAGAAACTCATTGTAAAGGTTGTTGTTGATCGATTATCAGATAATTTCAAGTTGTTTCTTTTGAGACATAGGCTATGTGTAAAGTTGCAAGATAGGCTGAGGAAGATGTATTCAGACTGAACTTTCAAGTTGTTGGCAATGTTGTACTTGACTGGTGTTGCTCTTAATATGACAAGCACATTTCCTTGGATCTTGATTTAAAGCAGCTGGTGATGTTTTTCTATCTCTGTATTTTAATTCATTTCATTGCATTTCTACTAGCTTGCATCAGAAATTTGGAATAGGATTTACCCTTTTTAGGTACCCTATGTTTCTGCTCTCCTTTCCTTTAATTTTTTTCTACTATATGTGTATCTAAGGATTGATTTCAATTAATTTAACCAGTGTAGTGGATGCTATTTCCTGCTAGCTGATGTATGAATTATTGAGGTCAAAGCTTCAGATGTTCTTGTTGAGGTTTAATTGAATGAATTAGGAACACTGGGAGGTCTATAACTCTGTCTTTATCTCACTAGGATCATTTTTAGTTAATTGAGCCTTTCCTAAGATCCCTCAAGCTTGAGGCCGAAGCATTGAGAGTTCAAAGTCTCTCTCTGATCTCAGGTCTTTAACTTTGTGTTCTAAATATTTAATGTTTCTTGTCTGAAGAGTTATCCTTTGGATTTTAGAGTCACAGATGGTCAATGGTATGCCCTGTCCCTGGATCTGATTTCTAAAGGTCGCCTTGGATGGTTTCCTTGCTTTCACCTTCTCTCTTTTTGCCATGAAAATCATTAAAATTCAGGTAAGATTTTAAGAAAATTCGGCAGAGATTTTTGTAAATCCAAATTATAGCTATCGAACTTCAATATTTTCGGTGCTCTAGAGGTTTTCGATGGTGTTGAATCCATTTCCACCATCAAAAACATGATTCAAACACTCCTATTTCAAGATTTCTTTAAAAAAAATTACCCAGATTCTAGCCAATTTTGGTCGTCAGGGAAATTCCTCTAGCTAGATAGACAACTCCAATTTTATATATCACTTTTCCTCACGCATTTTATAATCCTCCATAAAATATTTTTATTACTCCATAAAACATTTGCCTTAAGAGTCATAAGACGAAATGAAAGTTTCTATTTTATAAACTAAGAAATAGAATTAAATTTGGATTCTTTCTTCTCATGATTTTCTACTAAAAGAGAAAATAATAAGATGAATTTGATTTGACATGTTAGCTCGAAATTCTTCTTGTCCAATTCCACACTTGCTTGATATTAAATCGCCTCTGAATCATGCATGTCATTTGAGTGTTCAAATAAGGGTTGACTTCTGGTTTGACTATCACATCCCCTTAATTGTGTGACTTGTGAGATCACTATGATAGATGGATATCCATGTATTGATCATTTTCCATCTAGATGTGTCCTTTATTCTTTCTCCAACATAAAGGAACATGTCTAATCATAGATGTAGCTGTAGAATATTTATTTAGATGCCAAATGAGTGCAATTCAATAATTATAAGAATATTTTGATTAAATTTCATAAAGAAACAATAGATTATAAACCCTGAATGATTGATACCTTTAATGATGTTTGAGCATAATTGAGGTGACATTTTAATGGGAAATGTAGCTAACTATCATGATAAAGATGAAAATGAAAACAAAAAGAGTTGTAAAAAAAAGACAATTTTGGACTTCAACATTTGTGTCATATCAAGTACTTAAATCCAAGAAACTTAATGTGTGGAGAGTTTTCTAAATAGTGTTATTATATATAACTTATTGCTAAATAATTTCATTTTTTATACATTTAATAATTGCAATTCAAATAAAAGTGACATTGTGATTCTAAATTCCTCATTCTCATGATCTTTTCATCAATTAAAAATTAAAATAACATAATGGAAATATTTAAAAGCCATAAAATAAAATATGGCCAACTATCATGGTAACAAGAACATAATGGTATATTAAAAAATGGTTACATATCAATAAAATTCAGTCAATGTCTAAGTAAAAACATAACTAAATTTTATTTTAAAAATATTACATAATTAATTTTTATTTCAACAAATATTTTTAAATATTGTAACTATTAATTTATATTAAAAAAATATGACAAACTCAATTCATATAAATATTATAAAAAAAAAATATTTAATAATATAAAAGTTAAACGTTACCTGTTATAAATGAAACACTTTGACTCGGAGAACATTGCTTTAGGTGAAATAAAAAAGACGTATTCTCTCATATATTAAGGTGTAATATGGCGAATGGTTTCAGTTTGTTTGTTATTTTTATATAGCTTTTTAAACCCATTGATCTTTGTGAGAATAAGGTGTAATATTGTGAATGGTCTCAGTGTGTTTCTTATTATGATATAGCTTTAAAAAACCATTGATCTTTGTGAGAATTTGATGCAGTATGAAAATAATTATCGTATCTTTTAAATTGGAAGTTGTTTCATAATGTATTAGGTGATTAAAAATATCTATTATTTGAACCTTTTGAAGTTGGGTGTAGACGTTATTTAAAATATTATCTTAGTTATTTAAAAATCATCCAACATACATGTCAAATCTTCAAACATCTTAATTTACTTTGGTATTATTTTACTTTAAAGTATGCTATTTGGTATTTATATTAACCATTCCATTAAAACATCTTTCTTTATAGCCATATTTTTATCTTCACGATTCTGTTGTAGTCACGTTGAGGAGGCAAAAAACAACTGTTGGTTAGAGTTCCTACAAGCCTGCGTGACCTTACAAATATTTTCAATAGAAGGACTCTGCTATACGCGTGGCAATAACATTTTTCCAATAAAGCCCATCATTTTTCTCATCCCCGAATGTTACACATTATTAGTATTATTTAGTTTTGAAAAATAAAATTTAAAATCATTACTTTAAAATTTATAATTTAGTTTGTGATAATTGAATCTGAGGGCAGAATCTTATTCAAGACTGTATTATCAAAAATAAATATTTAATTTTTACTAACAAAATTCATAACCATTATATCAAATTTTGTTATATAAATTCAAAATCATTACATCAAAATTCACTACCTAAATTATGAAAAATGAATTTTGGTGAAAAAAATCTTGATACTTCCCAACTCAAAAATAAACTTCTTTATCTTTCATTCTTGCCAACTCAAAGATAAACTCAATTAACTTATAATTAATATAGTATTACAAATAGTCTTACTATTATTACAAATATTCTTACTATTACAAAAAAAGCTCTGACTATTAATTATTATATATAAATTCATACTACATAATAGCACAGAGCAGTTAACTCCATTTTTGTTGAGATGTGGGCCCTGAGATTGATGTTTGCCTGGGCTGCAAGTTGGATCTGACTGATATCGGTGGAAGTACAAGTATTCTCTAAAATTCCCCTCTGCAATATTTAAAAGCATACAACCCATAATGATAGTCCAAGCGCTTACGTCCCAACCATTAACCTAATCTCAGATAAGCTCAAATGAATGATGAGAACAGAAGGTCCAAGTGCTTAAGTTCGCACCATTTACCTGAACTGATCTCGAGATAGTCGAAAAGAGAAAATCCAAGCGTAAACGCTTCACCATTTACTTGAATTTATGAGGTAAATCCAAGCGTAAACGCTTACCACAAAACTTTGCCTAAACTTATCTGTAATGGAGATAAGTATAGGTGAATGGGATGGATGATTTTTTTGAATTTATATCTGGGAAATAAAAAGAGGTCATTGTTTGATGTTCTATTGACAGTTAAATTTGAAAATATTTTTGGAATCTATAAATCAATATAAGAAAAATACCCAAACAACTGAATCCTCACCATTTACCTAAACTTATGTGCAATAGATAAATTACGTAAACTGAACTGATAGAAAGATTTGGACTATCTATATAATTGTTATATTTTTAAATAAAATTGTAGATATTCCTAAAATTTACAACATAAAACAAAATACCCAAACAACTGAACCCTCACCATTTACCTAAACTTATCTGCAATGGATAAGCTGGGTGAATGGAAGGGACGGAAGGGTTTGGACTATCTATGTGGATGTTATGTTTTTAAATATTCTAAGAGAGAATTTGACTTTGCTACGAAATCCACTTTGGTGCGTACCCTCGAATCCCTGCACTTGCCGGTCCATGGATTCTCTGAACTGTTACGGACCAGCACTGCTTATCTTCATTCTCAATAGAATCAGGATTGGACTGCCAAAACATCTTTCAAAGTTGCAGTACATGTTTTCGATTTGGTTTTCTTGGCTGATCTGGATGTGCCCCCTACACACCTCCATTCTCATCACAGTCTCTGATCTAAGACGCAGCCAATTTCAGTTTCATAAAACAATAAAGAGAGATATATAAATGGTGATGAGTAGGAGTCACGAAAGAAGCAAAGAGCAGTGGAAGTAACGATATAGGGGAGACATGAAAGAAGCAAAGAGTAGTGGAAGTAACGATATAGGGGAGACATGAGCGATGAAATCGGATCCAAGGAGCCCAGTGTCAGTCACTCATTGGAAGCTTCTGGAAGCTTCAGATGCAGTGAGGCCATTGTCACTCACTCACTGGAAGCTTCAAAGTTATCGTCCGACAATCTTTAAACTCACTAACTGTATTCGTTTTCCCCTCTCTTCTGCCTGGCATCCGGCGCCGGGATCGCCTGCCATTAGTCACCTGGTTTGTAGGTGGAGTAGATTTTCAAATGACAACCCTAGATAAAATTAAATAAATGCAGGCGTGGACGAAACAAATTAGTACATCTATGCCGTACTATGCCGTCATCAAATAGGTACATTCCAGAAGCCATTCTCTCGTAACTTCCATGCAGTAATTTCTGATGATGATATTCCAAGACTCATCCTCTTGAAAAACAATCTTTAAAAACACCGAGACATGAGTCTGCTACAACCAAAGGACACGAGTGTACTACAATCACACTAAATCCCACCCACAGTTTTTGTAGGTTACCAATTGAGCTGAGGAGTCCCACTAGAGTGTTGAGGGTTATTATTTTTACATTAGAGCAGAAGAATTTTGCAATGGTATTTGGAATTATGAATATGAGATTTCTTTTATATTTGAAATATAACTATCACAATTATATTAATTAAACTTCATTTATATATGTTATTGATAAACATATCATAATAATACAAAATTGATATTATTAATATTTAATTATATTAAATAATTAAATGATAATTAACAATTTAATTAAATATTAATAATAATTTATTTATTTATTTATATAATAAATATAATAATAAACTCTAGTTAGTATTATAAACCCTATGGAATAATAAACTTAAGGGATTAACACTAAAATCTAAGACATTATAAACCTAAGTTATTAATATTATAAATGATAGGTATATAAAATCTAAATAAATAATACAAACCCCATAATATTTGTCACAATGTGATATTTGACCATGGTTAACTATGGTTGATTTTCATATTGAGGCAATATTTGCCATAATGTGATATTGGACAATGGTTGCACATGGTTGACTACGATTATAAACCCAAAGGATTTATATTAAACTCTAGAATTAATATTATAAACATGATGAATACTATTATACCCTAGGAATATCAACCCTTAAATTAGTAAACCCAACAGATTGCTATTATAAACCCAAGGGATTAATTCTAAAACCCCGATGTATTATAAACCCAAGGAAATAATATTAGGCCCAAGGGATTAATATTATAAACCTAAGCTATACAAACCTTAAGATAAATATTATAAAACTGATGGGGTTAATACTAAAAACCCAAGGCATTATGAAACCAAGGGATAAATATTATAAACTCTTAGATAAATATTATAAACATTGACCATGGTTGAACATGGTTGATTTTCATATTGACACAATCCTTGTCACAATGCGACGTTTGACTATGGTTGACCATGATAGATTTTCATATTGAGACAACCTTTGTCACAATGTGATAGTGGGAATTTGACCTAGAAATACAACTACAATTCCATCCTTATCTAGCTCTTTCATTATCACACTGTAGACTATTGTGCTTGCCTAAGATTACATAAACAATAATGCAAGGGTTCCATTTTTCTTTCTAAGAACTAAGGGCCTTATAGGATCCATGAATAGAATATTGTTGTGATGTCTCTCAAAATAAACTTTAAACATTTTTCCTATGCTATTGGAAATATTTTCAACCTTAAATTTATATGTACAATGAAAAATATGTTATATTATTGTAAAAGGGTTATATGCCTCATGTAAGAGTACATATGTCATCTATGATTTCCCTCTTGGAATTCTTTCTTGAATTCATTCATCATTTGGTCAGGATCGAGCGATATCATTCTACATATTTGAAATTAAGTTGTCCTCATTAGTCCAAGAAGCATTTAGAGAGTCGTGGGATTAAGATTTGTGTAAGATAATAGTTTTCTATAGAATTTGGTGGCCTATAGAGGATGGGAATTCATTGTTATTAAAGAGAAATCCAAGGTTGTATAGAAATCATAGAAGTTGAGTGAGATAGAACCCATTTATAAACATGTATTTTTTTGTTATTGTTTACAGATGACCCATAGATTATCATACTTGGTCTTCTTATAGGAAAAAATGTAATGAGATATTATTTCTTGGACAAGAGCATTTACTAGGATGGGATTCCTCAGGGATTATTTATTATAGAGAGGATATACCATCCTTGAGTTATAATTGTTTTAGAAGTAGGAGGCCATTGTTGATTAAAGGTTACTTAAGATTGTTAAAGTATATTGTGGATTAGGAATCAATTGGGACGAGACTAATGTGTGATGGGTTGATAAGCTATTGATACTAATAATTATCATTTGCCCTTGACATATTATATCTTGAATTGTAGATGGTTTGTATAGTGTATGCCTATAAAGCGAAGGTAAATATTTCCTTTCTAGATGGTTTAAGAGACACACTTTTGAGAAATTATAGTGTTCGTGATTATCTTGTGTGGATTTTCTTTTCATTGCATATTTTCCATTAAATTCATTAAATTATATTTTCATATAAATTTTGTTAATGGAATGGTTTGGATGGATGAAAATATCTACTATTAAGCATATTTAAAAATTTTAGCTTGCTTTGATTATGATATATCTATGAAATGTATGTTTTCTTATTTATTTGTATATGGAATAATGTGGTACAACAATGTGATGAGAAAAAGTTCCTCAACTAGGAAATACTTTCGTTGTTCACAAATTTGAATAATAAATGGAGAAAAAATTCAATCTAATTGTCTCACTCGAAAAGATATATCATTCCAACATGTTACAAGATTGTATTTGAAATTTCAAGTGCGATAACTTAGCAATCAACAATGTAACACCCCTAGTTTATGTTTTTCTTTCAAGTTAGATAATTGAAATTTAATCCAAAAGGGAGTGGACCCCAATGGATAAGTATTGTATGGATGTAATTAAATTTTAATTATGGAAAATAAATGAAAAATTCTGTGCATATTGACCAAATGAGAATTATGAGATCACTTGCCAAATCCATGAGGTATGGAAAGAGGCTAAGACTTTCCCCAAAAGTATTTCAAAAATCCTTGAAAGAAATTAATTCTAATTTAGATTTTTGGAGGAAAAATCTAGATTTCCCCAATGAGGTGGAGAGTAGTTGGGAAGAGGTAAAAAGCTGGAAAAACATAAAACAGCTTTAAAAGTCCCTAAATAAGGGAAGCCTAGGCAAACAGGAATAAAAAAATCTTGCAATTCTGGACGCAGAATTAGAAACAGGCTTTGGGGAGAATAAGCTTAAAGGAGCTATTCCAGAACAGATTGAGGTTGGTCTGTTCTAGGAGATGATCTCAGCTCGGGGGTGAGTTCTATGGATAAAAGAACTCTAACGTTGGGAGGACTGGTCAATAGTAGACGTGGTACATCTAACATGCTTATGGATGGTTGAATTTGGTTGTGACTGTGTAGTGTGATTAAAGGCATTAGATGTTATTTTATTTAAATGTTGAAACTGGTAGCCATACATTTACAGAATTGTTTATAGGAACTTAATCCTCTCCATTCTGTGTAGTTGTATGGATAGGAGTTAAGGGAAAAATCAACCAGAAGTTCTAAACTTGCTAAAGGTTTTAATCTGGAGATTTATTTTACTCCCTTAACTTTATTATGGTATAGCTGTACTATAATTCTATAGAAGAAGAAATCAAATTATGTATTGAAATAGGAAATCTGAGGCTGAAGAACCAGCTATTAATACAAAAGAGCTAAAGGAAGTGAATACATTACTCACATTGTAGAATTACTTTATTGACTTGCATATAGGTACATGATAATCATAAAAAAAAAAGAGACTGAAATCATTTATTATTATTTGCACTAGGAAATAAATAATTCTGGTTGCATGAGTCAAAATATGAGATAGAATTGTACAGCAGTGAAGAAGGAAGAAATTAGAAATGATAGGTTAAATCAATTGCAAGGCTGATATGAATGTGTATAATTGACCAATACAAGGAAAAGAATGAAATTCTGGTTTAATACATTCTCATATCATGAAACTATATATATATATATATATATATATATATATATATATAACTAAATTGTTGAGCTAGAAATGAAATTTTTACAACAGAAAGATAGATTTCATTGATATGTCCTCAATAAGAAAAGTTCTATTAAATTATACTGACTTGACAGGAAAGGTAAAACAAACCATGAACATAGAAATACTGTTATCTGAAATTGTGTAATGGATTTCAGTTTAAATAGATTCCATTTTGTTACAACAAATGTAAACCAGGTATTCGGACAAAGTATTCACTTAAGTTTGTTAAGGGTTTTATTAATATATTTCCACTATTCCAATTGTACTCATAATGATAAGAAATACTAAGTACAATAAACCCTTGTAATCCAGGAGATAAACAAATAAGCACTCTGGTACATATTATCACCTCTCCTAATCGTATACTGAAAGGAAAATTGTACTGGCCAGAATGTTATACTGAACTATTAAGCTAGTGCACTGAGTAAAAGTATAAAAAAAAAAATTTATAATTATTGGTATAGATATTTCCCATACAAAGGATATAAATCGTAGGGCAGCATATAGACACCATGACAGAAAACAAAACCAATAGCAGAAGGAGAATTCAAACATTATGCTTACATGTAGTCATGGAGAACATTAAAAATACCATAATTTAAAATGTGTATAACTATCAAATGAAAACGCAGACTCAATCTGGAAATAAATAACCAGTGCGTGGCGACCATGGTAAACGTGAGAAAACCCTATCTATTAATACGCAATAAATAAACTGAGCCTTAAAATGAGCTCGATAGGCCTTGCCGAGTGAGGAAAATCCATGTGCCTTAGCTCTAATGGAAAAGAATACGGTACAACCAGACTATTTTATAGAGCATCAATAGTATAAAGGCCAAGAGATGATGTTTCGACAGTCCCAATTACATATAGATGCGCGACGAGATTTACAAACTCCGCGCCACAACCAAACAACTCAATGAAAAATCTCAAATGGAAAAATAAACTAGAACTAAAGCCGACCCATGCATATGGGAAGAAAGTACTAGAGAAATCGAAATTCTTTGCGACGAGAAGGAGAACCAACCTAAATACACACATGAAGACAAACACCTTAGCTCGCAATTGTAATAATTGATGAGCGTGTGAACAAGGAGACAATTGTGATGACGGGAAGTAATAAGTTACCTGTGGCAACAAGAAACCCAACGCAAGGTTAATATGGCAAAAAGAGGCCATTATAATTTATCAATAGAAAAATTTTATAAACGCCATAACCACCTCAGAAATTACCTTGGAAAAGAGGGCGTATAACGGTGTATGGGCGAGTCCCAACCCTAAAATGGGAAATGAACCAGGAGTAGTTAAAAAAAAAAAAAAAAACACAGGCGGCTCAATGATAGTCAACCGCAGTGGAAAAAAAAACAATCGAAGCCTGAATATGAAATATGGTATTACCTCACGGGAAAAGTTTTAATTAAATAACTGTGAGGGGTTCGCTATAATATGAATATGCTCAGACATTGGAACAAATCATATACGTGACAGAGGATCAAAAGTCCAAACTTCTTCTATGGAGAAAAAATATATATATAAAATCATGAATATAGTAAGAGCTGTATACAACGGAGAGCACGAACAAATTCAAACTAGAGGTGGTGTTTAAGAAGAGCGAGTTACCTGTGAAACTCGTTTCTGTGTGTCAAACGAGCAATTGTGCGTCTCCAAAGGTTCGTTGGCAATTCTGTCGATACCCTGCGAGGAAAACCCGACCACGAAACTGGCAAGAACCAAATGGAGGTAGCAACAAGAGAAAATTCTGGACATTAAGTAGACGCCAAACCCTAACGCATCCAAACCATACAGATGGCACGATCTGTGAGATGCGTACTGAAATCTAAGGTTAGGTCAATAGAAATTGGAGGTTGTAATGGCAGACTAATGGCCTTTACGCATTCGAGCCAGTAAATAAATGTGAAAATGCCGTCCAGGTACAAATCCTTAGCTTGAGAAGGGCAGCAGATGCGAGGTAAGGTTAAAAAAGAGTGGGCGTTCAAAAGCCGTAACCAAAAGGTACACAAGAACAATTAAATATATTTTTGAGTGAGACGAAATCTCCACGGGAAGCGACATATTAAATGAAACCGTGCTCTGAGAAAATATCTTAGGATCATTACAAATCAATTCCAGATTTCATATACCATTTCACTTAAGCGAGACGTGAAAATCCAATATATATATCGATTTAATGTGGTTTCATACCATAAAAATATGGTTACACCATATATTCATATAGTCCACGTAATAATCCCATAAAACATTCCTATTGAACATTAATGAAAGTTGATCTCGACATAGAAATTCGAATAATAAAAGGGAATGCATGTTAAATCGAAAGAAGTGATGAGTTCTATTAACATAGGTAAATGTGGTAAACCATCGTTTAAATACATGCAACCAACTACCAACGCAAAAGATGATATAGGTGTACTCTCATGCTGTTGTGGGATGTACTTAACAAGGGGCAAATCAAATTATGGTGAAATTGTATATATTGATACACAACGAAAAAGAAAAATTATAATCATATATCAAGTAAGGAAATCAATTACATTGTGGGTGTAAATTGTAGTGAATGATGTGGTAAGAGAAGTGAATATTCGAACAAAAGTGGCATAGGAATATACATTTTTCTATTATTAGCGTTTGGAAAGAAAAAAGAAAAAAGAAAATTGGTTAATTCGGAAGACATGACAAACAACAAATAATTTAAATGTGTTACAAGATTGTACTTGAAATTTAAGTGTGATGAATGAGAAACATTCCTAAACTCCCAAAACCTTCATCCTTTTTTTGGTAAAGTACAAACCACTCTTGAGTAAGAGGAAATAAGGTATATACAAATATTAGTGAATGGAAAAATGTATATCTCATACTTATTTAAATTTACTTATTAATTTTCATAAAGATTTCTAAATTTGACTTTATTTTTCATTTACCTTAATGTAAATAATTCGTATCAACTTTTGAAATCATATTCATTTTAGTTAACTCATTTTTTAAATAAAGTTTTGAATTTTGTGTCAGACAAATCTAATATATTGTTTATGTAAAAAACTTCATCTCCATGTTAGTTTGCTCACTTTTAAAGATAAACTTTTGAATTTTATATTAGCCCATCTTTTTTATCTAACCTAATACATTGTTTGTATAAATTTTAAATATATAGAAATATCATATAATTAAGATCAAAGATCTTTGCAAAATTAGAGCATAAATAATACCCGCAACGCTCTATTGGGACTCAACACTCTATTGTTACTCCTTAGAGCTAAAATGAAGAAGAGTGGATCGAACATAAATAATACCCTTGACTCTGTATTGGGATTCCTCACAGCACATAAGCTAAACTAAAAAATAATGGATGAAATTTAGTGTGATTATAGTACATTCCCATCACTCTTTTGGTTGTAGCAGGCTCGTGTCTTGGTGTTTTTAAAGATGACGATTCTAGTTGGGATATGATCAGAAATTATAGCGTGGAAGTTAGAAGACAACGGGCTCTGGAATGTACCTATATCACACAGCATACATGTACTAATTTGTTTCGTTGACGCTTCTATTTATTTGATTTTGTCTATCGTACTAAATCCAATTCTACCACAGCTGCATGCATATTTATTAATTTGTTTCGTCCAGGCTTGCATGTATTAAATTTTATCTAAGGTTGTACCGGGTGGCGGATGACAGGAAGGAGATCCGGGCGCCGGATGTCAGGTAGAGGAGAGGGGAACACGAATACAGTTTCCAATTAGTGAGACAATGGCCTCACTATCTCTGAAACTTCCAATAAGTGATTGACAGTGGGCTCCATGGATCCAATTTCATCGCTTATGTCTCCGGCATTTCTTTGATTCTTTCATGACTCACCATTTCTATTTAAGAAAGCAAAATTGGTTGCGTCTATTACCATAGACTGTGATGAGAATGGAGGTGTTTAAGAAAATCCTAGAATACAAAATCGAAAATCTGGCTTTGCAGTTGGGTTTCAGAGATCAGTACTGCAACTTGAAAGATGTTTTGGCAGTCCAATTCTGATTTTAGTGGAAATGAGGAGAAGCAGTGCTGGTCCGTAACAATTCACAGAATCCATGGACCGGCGAGTGCACGGATTCGGGGGTGGATTTCGTACATCCAAGAAGGCTACGTAGCAAAGTCAAATTCTCTTTTAGAATATTAAAAACAAAACATCCACATAGATAGTCCAAACCCTTCTGTCCCTTCGGTTCACCCAGCTTATCCATTGCGCATGGGTTCAAATAAATGGCCAGGTTTCAGTTGTTTGCGTATTTCGTTTTATGTTGGTTGTAGATTTTACGAATATCTAGGATTGAATATTTTTTTTAAACATAACAACTATAAAGATAGTCCAAATCTTTCCACCAGTCCAGTTTACCTAGTTTATCCATTACAAATTAGTTTAGGTAAATGGTGAAGATTTAGTTGTTTTGGTATTTTTTTTTAAATCTTTCCATTAGTCCAGTTCACTTAGTTTTATCTAATGGAAATTAGTTTAGGTAAATGGTGAGGATTTAGTTGTTTTAGTATTTTTTTTTCATATTGATTGTAGATTGAATATATCTAAATTTGACTATCAGTAAAGCATCAAGAAATGAACTCTTTTTCTTTCCCAGATATTCTCAAAAATCTGCAATCCATATAAATTGAGAAAATTCATCCATCACATTCACCTATACTTCTCTCCATTACAGACAAGTTTAGATAAATGTTGTGTGGTAAGCTCTCCGTTATTTTTATCTCAATTGCATATAAATTCAAGTAAATTGAGAAGCCCTTACACTTGGATTTTGTCTTTTCCAATGAACTATTTTTACTCTTTTTCTTTTCCAATCTACAATCGGTGAGCAAAGTCATCCATCCCATTCAATTATACTTATCTCCATTATAGATAAGTTTAGATAAATGTTGTGTGGGGGTAAGCCCTCCCTTCCATTCTTATATCAATTGCATATAAATTCAAGTAAATGGTGAAGCCCTTACACTTGGTTTTTGTCTTTTCCATTATCTCGAGATAAGGTAAATGGTGTGAACTTAAGCACTTGGACCTTGTGTTCCCTTCATTAATTTGAGATTATGCGAGTTTAGGTTAATGGCAGGGACGTAAGCGCTTGGACTATCATTATGGATTGTATGTTTTTAAATATTGCTGAAAGGAATTTTAGAGAATACCTGTTAGAGATAATGCCTCATTTATGATGCATGCTAAAGATTAGCGATTGGTTTGTTTTGTTGATGGATGTTGAGAGATTCTCTCAACTTCTCCCTCCAAGAGTGAAATTAGTTGGATCTCAGCAGCGCTATAAAAATTGTAATATATTCATTTGATTATGATATTAGAAATTAATTATTGTGTGTGAATCCTATTCAATGGATGCTCTCTCCAATTTCTAATTTGGTATCAGAGCCTCTATTGGCTTAAATCCCTCATGAGATGGCCAGGAAAATGTGAGATTGAGTATGGTGTAGGAGAGTAGCATAGTGTAGGTATGTTTGCCAGTGGTATTTGTTTTGTTTTTTTCACCAATTTTAATAATGGTTACCCCTACTCACCGCCTACTCCAGTCCCACCTGCTTCACAATTCCCTTACTATCCTTTCTACACTATTTCGCGCTCAGCTCCTCTTCTTAACCCTCTATTTTCTCTCCTTTTCCTTCTCTCGTCATTCATATTCATTCTCACTCTCTGATTTTCAATGCGCACTCTTGATCTTCCTCTCCACTCTGTTATTGATGGTTTCAACATCGTTATGTGAAGGGTAAATCTGCGTTCAAGCTTTCGTTTGTCAAGTGTGTTGACCGATCTGCCAATTCTCTGATTCACCATTTATGAAGCATGCATTTCTAATTCGTTGCATCTATGTCTAAAGTGCACCATTTATAGAGGCCGGGATGAGATCCCACATGCGTTTTCCGAACCCTATGAAGAAATTTAGATCAGTCAAGAGACGTTAGTCAACGCGCGGCGAAGAAATACTGGTGATCAATTCGAGTCGGGCTATGATGGACGTTCTGAAACCAATGGCGCTTATCGTTCAGGAACCCAAGCGAGGTCTAGTTCAATGCCGACAATGGTTTTTATAAACAAACCACATTCAATCTCAAGATATTGCAAAGATTCAACGAAGCAATATCTTTTCTCAAGGCAGTAATGATTAGAAGAGCGATGGAGGAATCAAATCTTGCAAATCCACGCTTTTGGCTGCAAACAAAAATATAATATTGGAAAGTAAGAAATGTGAAAAATTAAATCAGGGACTTTATACTTTGCGTTCGATCGTCCCCTTCATCACCAAGATGGACAAGGTGGATTAGACAGGAGTGGATCAAGTTGCCCTGTATCAAACTGATGTGCACCTGGTTGCGTATGGTTTTTTGGCCAAGTGTGTAAGTGTTGAATATCTGGAGTTGTAAGATCTACTATTAGTATTCTATGCGTCCTACTCCAGCACTATTTTCTTCGTTTTTTGCGAGATTTGTGTAGTGCAGAACAAATTATTGAAAAATTTGGCATAATTTAAATTAGTCATTCTCGACGTTCTTTGGTGCCGAGAGAACAATTGCCTAATTTGATTGTGTGAATTTGTTATATGCTGATGGGTCTTGTTGTCCCTCGGGGCTTCAAGAGCATCGGTTACAGGTTATAAAATGAGATCCTTGTGTGTAAAGGTCACTTTGTAAGATTAATCGTTGATCATATTCTGTACCTAGAATATTTTCCTATAGACTGTTGAAATTTATTCTTTGGGGTTATTTCACAGATGGAAATATTTCCATAGGGTAGTTCGGTGTCAAGACTCTTCTTCGAGGGTGTCGAGAATCTTTGATCTTACAAATTTAACATTGCTGGTCAGAAACAAATGTATTTTAAATGGGTTGAATGGTAGCTCGAAAATGGTGGAGAAAAGAGCATTGTCTATGAGATCTCAGAGTGGGTACAAATGTTAATGAAGACCAGGGCAGACAAATGTTTGTATTAAATTAGTGTGTTCTCCATTTCTGTAATGTAGGCATTAAGGGGGGGTGTTTGAGATAATGCTTCATTTATGATGCATGCTAAAGATTAGCGATTGGTTTGTTTTGTTGGAGGATGTTGGGAGATTCTCTCAATTTCTCCCTCCAAGAGTGGAATTAGTTGGATCTCAGCAGCACTATAAAAATTGTAATATATTCATTTGATTATGATATTAGAAATTATTTATTGTGTGTGAATCTTGTTCATTGGATGCTCTCTCCAATTTCTAATTATACCTACGCTTCCACCGATGCCATTTAGATCCAACTTGCAGCCGCAGCAAACATCAATCTCAACCGAAGCGGAGTAAACTGCTATGTGCTATTATCTGATATGAGTTTATAAAGAATAATTAATAGTAGGATTTTTTTGTAATATAAATATCACATGTAATAGTAAGAATTTTTGTAATACTAATATAATGTTATAAGTTAATTGAGTTTATCTTTGTGTTGGCAAGAATGAAAGTTGTTTCAGTTTATCTTTGTGATAGGAAGTGTGAAATATATATATATATATATATATATATATATATATATATATATATATATATATATCTATATACATATTGTTCAAAATTGGAAATAAAAAGATGCATTTTCCCCATGACACAAGAATGTAATTGTAAAAATAAACAATTTATACACATAGAGCATAGACACACAGGAGAGGAATTTTTTATTTATTCAACCTTTCTCTAGTCATTCATATCTAAAAAAAAGAAATTACACTTTTTTTCAATACAAAATGAGTGATCTTGAAGATTTTAATGTAATTCAATACAAGAATAGGCGTATAACAACCAAATGTCCTTCGGCTCTGATATGTTGTTTATACATGATAAAACATACAAGAACATAAAATACCGGGCTTGAAATATTATGGCTTTTGCCTTCGAAACCACATCGCATCCATGTCTCCATCGCAAACCGCAAATCGACGATCTTAACTTTTAACTGGTGCTTACGGGAAAACCTTAACTCCTTGCGATTGCGATGTACGTTGACACTTATCGCATCCCAACTTAAATTGTTTACTTTAAGGGTGCTATCCTTCTGAGCTTGTGGGCGCTTATGTGCATTATCCTCCTAAGCTTACCACGTGCGATTGCAATCACATCGCAAGTCAAATAACATAACTTGTGGGCAGCTAAAAAATAAGTCTTAAAATATGCGAAGTGAGAACTGTGGGCGGTAGAAAAGGTAAAACATAAAACATGCGAAGTGAGGCCTACGCGCGCTAAAAGGTAAACTAGAAAATGTGTGAAGCAAGATATTTATAATTTGCAATGTGTGATGACGATGTTGCATCGCTAAATTGCAATGTTTCGGTGCGGGCGCTAAAAAGCTAAATGTTAAATTGTGCGAAGTGTAGTATGCGGGCGGTTAAGCGGCGGGATCTGAGAAATGTGGAAAGGTAAGGAAAATGAAATAAAAAAAATGTTTGTGGGAAATTGGTAATGCGGTAAGATTTGTGGGTCCTGCCCAAGGAAAATTTTAAGAAACACCCCAAATTTATATTTATAATAAATGGGTGAATCTCTATGGTATATAGAAAAATGTATAGGGTATTTTTCATTAATATAATATACATATATAATTTTTTGGTGAACCTTTCACTAAATTATAAAATTTTCTTAAATATTGGTGAATTTTTCACTAGGTTATAAAGTATTGAAAATTATTAGTCAATCTTTAAAAAAATTAGAACACATTGTAAAATATTAGTGATTCGTTACCAATGTATAGAAACATATTAATAATAAGAAAAATATTTATTTAAAAATTATGATATACAATTTTCCATGTTTTGGAAAAGAAAAATCATGGGTAATGTTGCTCTAGGTTCTTGTTATACACTATTGAAAATATTTTTGCATGTTTGTATTATGTTTTACCACAAATGTCTTATCACATCCCAAGGGAAAATTAATTGGAAAGGCACCCTCAAAGGCATGTGATGTTGAACCAAATAAATTATTTTGCTCAAAATTGGTCTTTACGCATCTAGATAACCCTGCCATATTCTATGTAATTCATATTATGAGTTTACTCAAACCCTACTCCAGATGAGGTCACAGATATTGTGAGTTTACTCAAACCCTATAGAGATGTGGAAGAAAAGAGAGTTTTTTATTGATTTCAAAACACTCATTGTAGCAAGAGACAGAAAGAACAAAAAATTTCCATGCAGGAGTCCTCTCAATATGATAAGGAAATCACAGAGCTCTCTTTGGGGCCACCTTGAACCCCTTCAAACCCTGGTAAAATATACATCGTTTGTTTATGATTTTCAATAATTTTAACTATTTTCCTAAAAAATTCTTATTTTTTGGTGTTGTTTGTGTTCAGCCCCAACCTGCAACACTATTTGCGAGACTTCGATGAATATGGCTACATTTGTATCTCAGGTAAGTAGATTATCGATTCTCAATTTCTATGTTATGGATATTAATAGGGAAATATTTTGTTAAATGCATAAGAAAGCGATGCAAGTTGCTTTCATAGGGATTTGAGCATAACTCATTTCAGGTTTCAAGATGTTCTCGAAATTTTGATAGATATGCACAAAGTTAAATAGTTAAAAATTAACTTTGTTCATATCTATCGGATTACGAAAATATTGAGAAAACTAACATTAAAATGAAAATCCAAGTCAAATAATTGGCTAGGCTAGTTATTATTTATTAGATTTCCAACCTATTCAAGAATTTCAATGAGCCTCCAGTGTTAAAAGTTAAATCAAATATTTTCTTTTGTTACATACTTTTCCTCTTCAACTGTGAGATATTACATTTACATCCAAATTCCTTCACTTTTATTATGATTTCAAACATATATGGACATGAATTTTCCCAATTCAGCAACCAATTTTCAAAATTTTCAAATATGTCGTTCATATTCTAGCTTTCAAAGTTCTCAAATACGTTTTTCAAATTCTAATTTAAGTTACATTTTATTTAATGAGAAGGGACTAGCAATTTGAATAGAATACGAAAAGATGGGAGAATTGCTCAAATTGTTCCCTCTGCACCCAGATGGGAATCTAAGGCCACCAAAGCTAAAAATAAAGGGAGGTGATGGATAAATCACTCTTCGTACCACAGATATTCAGATACAAGGAAGGTGGTGAAGACGATCTCTTGTGTAGCAAGAGACAGAAAGAACAAAAAATTTCCATGCAGGAGTCCTCTCAATATGATAAGGAAATCACAGAGCTCTCTTTGGGGCCACCTTGAACCCCTTCAAACCCTGGTAAAATATACATCGTTTGTTTATGATTTTCAATAATTTTAACTATTTTCCTAAAAAATTCTTATTTTTTGGTGTTGTTTGTGTTCAGCCCCAACCTGCAACACTATTTGCGAGACTTCGATGAATATGGCTACATTTGTATCTCAGGTAAGTAGATTATCGATTCTCAATTTCTATGTTATGGATATTAATAGGGAAATATTTTGTTAAGTGCATAAGAAAGCGATGCAAGTTGCTTTCATAGGGATTTGAGCATAACTCATTTCAGGTTTCAAAATGTTCTCGAAATTTTGATAGATATGCACAAAGTTAAATAGTTAAAAATTAACTTTGTTCATGTCTATCGGATTACGAAAATATTGAGAAAACTAACATTAAAATGAAAATCCAAGTGAAATAATTGGCTAGGCTAGTTATTCTTTATTAGATTTCCAACCTATTCAAGAATTTCAATGAGCCTCCAGTGTTAAAAGTTAAATCAAATATTTTCTTTTGTTACATACTTTTCCTCTTCAACTGTGAGATATTACATTTACATCCAAATTCCTTCACTTTTATTATGATTTCAAACATATATGGACATGAATTTTCCCAATTCAGCAACCAATTTTCAAAATTTTCAAATATGTCGTTCATATTCTAGCTTTCAAAGTTCTCAAATACGTTTTTCAAATTCTAATTTAAGTTACATTTTATTTAATGAGAAGGGACTAGCAATTTGAATAGAATATGAAAAGATGGGAGAATTGCTCAAATTGTTCCCTCTGCACCCAGATGGGAATCTAAGGCCACCAAAGCTAAAAATAAAGGGAGGTGATGGATAAATCACTCTTCGTACCACAGATATTCAGATACAAGGAAGGTGGTGAAGACGATCTCTTGTGTAACTGAAAAACTACGTTACATTTTATTCTGTAATAACTTAGATCTCTTTTGTAACTCGACAACTTTGTTACTGAGTTTATGCCTCTTTTTGATCTTGCAGTAACTAGGAATTTTTGTATGCACCCTTGAAACATTTGTCGAGTAATTATTTTAAGTTTAATAATGTGTCTGTATGAATGATAATATTTTCGTTGGATTTGGAAGATTATTACTTAAAAATGCATGCTTCTTAATATAATAACCTCTAAAATTATTAGTAACAGATTTTACGATGGTATTGAATGTTTTTAATAGAACAACAATGTGGTATTCCCTCCCATGTTAGTTATCAAATTAGGTAGAAGTGATGAAAACCTCAAATAGGGTTAGTTTTTTTAAACTTAGTGTTCTTTTGTGATTGTATTATTTTTTTTTTTTTTATAAGATTAAGGTTATCTGTTAAAAGTATTATATATTTTCCTTACAAATTTTGATTGGAATTAGTTAAAAAAAAAAAAATTTAATTTTTCAAATAACTTTGTGTAGGATTGAGGTTATATTTTATTTGAATTAAAACTAACCCATGTGTTAATTAGAACCCATATTTTTTTTATTTTTTATTTTTATTATTATTTATGATAAAATCACTTGTTAGTTTTTAGTAATTTTTTTGGAATTGTAGAATCGAGCTTTGTATGTATTTAAAGATACATTTCAAGAAATGAAAAATAGCTAGAATTGCATTTCATAATTTTCATAAAAAAAAAAATACATAAGTAGAATCATTATTTCGTTACTTTATAAGGAAATGTTTTCATAATTTTCATAAAATAAAAATAAAAATATAAAATAATTAGAGATTATTTAATTACTTCTCAAAGAAAATTTTTTCATACTTAATTAAAATAAACTAAGAATAAAGTAAAACAAGTTAATAACACCACCTAGACTTATTCCTAAATTTTGAAGGTTGTAAATTGTGAAGGTTTAAAATTCGTGGCTTCAAGGGTTAAATTTGATGGGTCCTCCTACCCATTATAGAAAATTTTTATGATGATCTCATTTTTAAACAACCCTTCATATAACTTTTATCATTTCCTTTTATGAATTTCATCTAAGTTAAAAGTAAAAAAAAAACACAATGTATACCTGCAAATATTGAAGCAAATGAAGTTAAACTTTGAAGAGATTAGGGTGAAAAAAATGTGTCATTGCTAAAAATAAATTTCCAAAGTTTCATTTCTAATTAGATTTATTTTTCAAAAAATATAATATTTTAGTTTAAATTTCAATAACATTTTGCTAAAATGATGTTAAAATTTTTGATATTAGATATTGTCAATAAAGGTATTCAAATGAAAGTAAAGGTCAGCTGAACTTACTGAAGTTAACATGAATCCTTCCCTGGAGAAGAGTCTGCTACTCATTAGGATCAGTTAAGGAGGAGTCTCATATTGCAGGAATTCCATGGAGGAGGTAAAATATTCCATGAAATCAAACATTATGAACAAATTACAAGAAGATTTGGTTACATCATCTTCAAATTCTCACGATCCCTAATGTCAGTTGCTCTATTATCTTAAAATCTCTATCTTAAAGGGGAAATAAATTTTTTACTGCTCCTAACAATATTTTAAAATAAAATGTATAACATAAAAAACATACCCACTTCTAAAGTTTCATCTAGGAATGTATAACATAAAAAAACATACCCACTCTGAAGCATCATCTAGGCTTACAAAATGTGACCATTGTAAATCTAGTTTAACTTTGGATCCACCAAACCTCAAAAGGGATCAAATTTATTTTCATTCAGTGAAAATAGGTTGGCGTCACAAGCTATTTGATAGCTAATATCTCTCTCTCGGCTTGGTGGATCCTAAGTTAAGATGGATCTAGGTTGGTTTAATTTTACCCTTTAAATATGTTATGTTCCACATGAATACCATGGGTAAATACCATGGGTTCTCATACCATGTGTCAATACCATGAAATTATTTTTATTTTAATGTTATTTTTTTATTTTTTACTTATTTTATTTTGATCAAGTAAAATTGTTTTACATAGTGTGTTTTTTATTTTTACCTAGATCCATTTTAAATCCGGAGCTATCAAGGGCTTTAATTCCCCCTCTCCCTTAAAATAAGGTGGGGTAACCTCTAGACCTAAGTTTTTTTATAAAATAAATTTGGTGAGATTTGAAATATAAATTTACTTTTTTTACCCTCTTCCTTAAAGTAAGGTGGGCTAACCTCAAGACCTAATTTTTTTATAAAATAAATTTGGGGCAATTTGAAATATAAATTTACTTTTTCTACCCTCTCCCTTAAAATAAGGTGGGCTAACCCCTAGGTGTAATTTCTTTTAAATAAATTTGGGGCGATTTGAAATAATATACTATGATACAAAAAATTCACCAATAAAAATTTAAAACCCTTTAATTTCTCCCATGGGCGAAATTTCACCCCTAAAATTTTCTATGGTCCCATTGATATTGCATTGGAAGAAATATAACTTTTAGCGAAAGCGTTAAGAGTTAAAATTTAAAATTTGTGGGTTGCGTTATGAGAGCAAATGAGGTAGTTGAATAGGATGGATAAGAAATAAACGCAGAGAGTGGGCTTGGGTACTATGTTGCTGATTTCGCATGGAATGCCTGTGGATTTGAAAAAACTGGACTTCGTCCTTCCCTGCACAAAAAATTCAATTTAAGTGTGGACTGCTGGCAATTTATTCATGGCGGTGTTTGGGAGTATTTGCAATACTCCCCATTAATCACAACTACCACCATCAATCATTCCTAGACATTTTCTGAGGTAAACAAAATTTTTTTGTCACAATGGCTTTGTGAGGATATTTGCAAATTCTTCCTCTAACCTCCAATGCTACAACACAATTTTATCATTATTAACTAATTCCCTTATGAAATGGTATTTGGCATCAATATGATTTTTTCTCTTGTGGAAAACAGAATTCTTTGACAATACAATTACTGAGTTGTTATCACAGAAAATTGTGGTTCCTTTGTCTTGTTCATAACATAAATCTCTTGCATCCTTCTCATCCAAACTGCTTGGCATGTTGCTGTTGTTGCTGCTACATATTCAACTTCTGTTGTTGATAATGAAAATATTGGCTGCTTCTTGGAAGCCCATGAAATGGCTCCTGATCCCAAATGAAAAACATACCCTGATGTGCTCTTTCTATTATCAACACTTCCAGCCCAATAGTTGTTAGTGTAACCAATCCACTTAAAATCATCAGTTGTGGAGTATAGAACACCATACTCCTTTGTTCCACTTACATACCTCAATATTATTTTTATTGCTTTCCAATGTGTCTCCTTCGGTGTCTCCATGAATCTGGATATCAAGCTTAGTGCATACAATATATCAGGCCTAGTTGTAGTCAAATAGATTAGACTACCAGCCATGCTTTTGTACAATGTCAGGTTGACATTCTTGCTGCAATCTTCCTTGCTAAACTTCAACCCCATGACAATTGGAGTTGATGATGGCTTGTTGTTCTGCATATTGAACAATTTTAAAACTTCTGCAACATACTTTGCTTGGGAAATATAAATTTCCTTTTCTATTTGTTTTACTTCTATGCCCAAAACATATCTTAATAAACCCAAGCCAGTCATTTCACGCTCACTTTTCATGACTTCTTTGAAATCAGCAATGAGAGAAACATCACTGGCTATAAAAATGAAATCATCTACATACAAAACAAAAATAATATTTTTACCATAATTTTCTTTGATGTAGAGTGTGGGTTCACCATCAGACTTGTCAAAACCATTGCCCACCAGGTAAGCATCAATCCTGCTGTACCATGCTCGTGGTGCTTGTTTCATCCCATAAACATATTTCTGCAGCTTACACACCTTCTGTTTTTGGCCTTCTATCTCATATTCGGGAGGTTGTTCAACATATACCTCCTCTTTCAGCACTCTGTTCAAGAATGTTGGATTCACATCCATTTGATAAACTTTCCATTTTTGTTCTGCTGCTATAGACAACACTCTCTGCACTGTCTCCATCCTTGCAACTAGTGCAAATGTTTCCTCATAGTCTCTTCCTTGCTGCTACTTATAGCCTTTGACAACTAGCCTTTCTTTGTGCCTTTCTATCTTGTATTCAATGTTGCTCTTGGTCTTATAGACCCATTTCACTCCAATAACTTCATTTCCTTGTGGGAGGTCCACTAACTCCCATGTGTCATTTCTTTCTATTGCTTCTATCTCTTCACTCATTGCTTCAATCCACTTCTCTTATTTCATTACATATTCAAAATGGATTGGGTCATCAACATGAAGAGATAATGCAAATAAAGAATTCAGACCGGCACTATTATCAACTTCTTCCTTATCATAAATTTCACTTAAATTTTTTAATCTTGGTCTTCTTGTATTTGCTGAAGATGAGCTTGGATTTGAACTTAACTTGAGGGAGTTGCTGATCCCTGTGGTGTGCTTGGAGAAGCACTTTCTTGATATCTCAATGCTTTTCTATTGCTTGCTTGCAGTGTGCTCTGTTGAGCTTGTGTAGGTGGAGGAGGAGCCATCGTTGAGGATTTCCTTTCTTCAGTCCATTCCTATTTTTCTTCGTGAGACATACATGTCTTCACATTTGTTGTCTTCTCTAAACTTCCATGCCAAGCTTCTTCTTCTATAAAGTGAACATCTCTGCTGATGATTACTTTCTTGGTTGATGGATTATAGAGCTTGTAAGCCTTGGATTCATCACTGTACCCAAGAAATATACATTTCTCCCCATTGTTGTCCAACTTTTTCCTTAACTGATCTGGGACATGTGCATATGCCACACATCCAAACACTCTCACATGAGTGAAAAATTCATTTGTTCCACTCCATGCTTCTTTTGGAACTCTGTTCATAACATTTTTGGTTGGACATATATTTAAGAGATAAGATGCACAAGAGACAAATTCTACCCAATACTCATTTGGCAAATGTTTTTCCTTCAACATCCTTCCTACCATATCCATGATGGTCCTATTCTTTCTTTCTGCTACACCATTTTGCTGAGGTGTATACCTTGTGGTAAATTTCTTGTGTATTCCATGCTCCTCGCAAAAACATAAGAAGTATTTGGAGATATACTCTCCACCTCTATCAATTCTCAACACTTTTATGTAGTGTCCACTTTGCTTGTCAACAAGAGCTTTGTAGTGGTAGAACTGTTCAATCACCTCACTTTTCGGCTTTAGGAAATAGACCCATGTCTTCCTTGTGTAATCATCTATAAATGTCAAAATATAATGACTACCAGCTAATGATGGTGCTTGCATTGGTCCACATAAATATGAATGGAAAATCTCCAAAGGTGCCTTTGCCCTTATACTCTTTCCTACTGGAAATGATTATTTATGTTGTTTTCCCAAGGTGCAACCTTCACATAGGCTGTCTATTTTCTCTATGAGTGGTAATCTCTTTACCATGCCTTTTTTATGCAACAATTTCAAAGCTCTGAAATTGAGATGACCAAATCTCAAATGCCATAACCAGTGCTAATCTTTCACTTCTTCTTGAAATATTTCTTGTGTAACAACTGCTACAACACCTCCTTCCTTCAAGTGTGATCTGATTTTGAGAGGAAACATTCTATTGCTTGTCATATGCACTTTTTCAATGAGCTGTCTACTTGGAGGTATATCCGTGATTGTGCACACATGATATTTAAAAAACACATTGTAGCCCTTTCGCATGAGTTGTTCAATTCTTAAAAAGTTACATTTCATGCCAGGGACATAATAGACATTTGGCACGAACTTCTTCTCTCCCTTCTTTGTCAGTATGTTTACTCTTCCTTTCCCCATGACAGAGACCTTACTATCAGTCCCCGTTGTCACATCATATTTTACACTCTCATCTAGATAGGAAAACATTTCTATGTTTCCAATCATATGGTTATTACATCCTGAATCTAAGAACCATACATATTCTTGTTTTTCTTGTGCTACATTACAAGCTGAAAGCACGCTACCATGGTTCTGGTTTTCTTTTGTAAAATTTACAATTGGTTTACTACCCATGTCATTCTGCTTCTTTGTACATTCATTTTCATAATGACCATAATTTTTTCAATAATGACATTGGACATGAGATTTATCATACCTATGTCCTTGTGCTTTATTCTGGACTTGAGCCTTGGCTTCGATTCTGATTGATGCCCCTTCCACTTGTGCTTGCAAGGCTACTTCTTCCACCTCTGTGTGGGCTTGATGTAGCCGAAGGCTGCAAAACCCACATTCTCCACTATGGATGCATATGAAAATGTGTGGTTCATTTATCAACCAACATAATTTCCAAATTGAGAAAATTTTAATGCGAAAGCTTACCCTTTTTAAAACCTATGGTTAAAACCATAGAATAAAACCCACTTCATGAAATTGAAATCAATATTTCAACTTTGGAATAAAACCCAAAATATAAATCTTCATATGGGACTCCAAAATTTGGTTAAAACCCTAAAGCAAATCTTCAGCCATAACATACCAATTCACCATATATTTGAACCCACGCGAATAGTTCATTTATTTGAAAGTGCGACTTTGGGTAAAACCCAAAGCACTACATACATTCATATTCTCCCCACATCTTATCACTTCAGTGTATATTCGAGCCCATGCGAACATATATTAAAACCAAAGTGCTATTGCTATATCTGGGTCCCACACTTACCTTCCACCATTCATCAAATCCAACGCTTGTTAATTCATCGCGCTCCAACTCAATGTTTTCCACCGTCGATCCACACCCTTATCGACCTCTGTGCTAATTCCGGTTGTGAACACCATCGAATCTCCGACAATCCTGATTGGACAGATATTGCATTCAAATAGGCTTCGAACTTTAATGACTAAATTGCATGCGAAATAGGCTGCATCAGAATTCCGCCCATTGCTACACGTCACTCATTGACCACTATCGCGTTCAATTCAGGATTTACCACTTACCATTTATTCTCCACGTGAAAACCAGTGTGGTTTTATAAAAATGTTTTCACTATTCACTTACGCCATAACTCATAGTTCCATTTAAACTCATGGTTCCTGTTAGCCACCTATAATATTTTGTTATACCAAAAGGTGGCTAAGATCTTTTTTGAGCCTCCAAGGAACAAATTTTATCACTAAAAATTGTTGGCTCTTGAAGTCTCTTTAAGGCCTCATGCCTCTGTCCCAAATCCTCATTTGCTGTCCCATTTTATACTCAGAAAATTCTGCTGATTTCGTATAACAAACTGCTGAAGAAACCATCATTTTCCTCCCTTTTTTCTCCATATTATTCCCTTTACTTTTCATAACTCCTCTTCTTTCCATTTATGAAAAATTCCCCTTTCATAGTTAAAAACTCACTTTTTAACTATTCCGAAACCCCCAAATCCATTTAAAACTTTGAAACCTTTCATGGAAAACAAGTTTTATTGCTATGGACCTAAACCCCTTTGGGCTAAAATCCTAAACCACTTCCCCCCACATGCCCATACATTAAAACCAAACGCCAAATATTTTCGGCGCTAATCGCAATCGGAAACAACACAAATGGGTTGATCGGAAAGACCAGGCTCAATGGCCCGATTGCGATTGGCCCTTGTCTTTATACTACCGGGCATATTCCGTGAAAACCACCGGCACCGCAATCGGGCGCCTTTTTCCCTTTAACTTATATATTTTCTGCCCGAGCCATTATAACTTGTTTTTATTACAAAACTTTGGTTTTCATATGTTTAAAGGTTTTTCCGCCGGTGCGTAGGTCGAAGCAATCATGACCGTTGATCTAGTCCTTCGATCCAACGGTCCGCGCACAATCGCATTGCGACTTTTCCCTGTTGCGCAATCGCATGCCCATCTCTGCGACCTCCGATTGCGATCCCTCCGATTCACTCCCCGCCGTTGATCTGGTCCTCAGATCAACGGCCAGTGCTTAATCGCATTGGAAATTTACATCGCATGCACTTGCCTGCCCCCCCCCGATTGAGATCCTCCGATTAGATCTGGACCGTCCACGTGTCCAGATCAGACGGCCCAAAACCACCCCGCCTTATTTCTTCTCCCCGCTCTCATTTTCCTGTTTTGCGCCGATCTCCAACGTTAGATATTTTTATCCGACGGCTACACTCCTCCCCCGCCATCTGAAGCAGTTTAAACCTATTTTTCGTAGGATTTCTTAATTGTTTTGTTTTTGATGTAGGTGTTCTAAATGGTTTTCCATTGTATAACGAAGAAATGCCAAGAGCTGGGAATGACGATTCTCATGCCCTCGTGTCATTAAAAAGAAGACATCCGTGGGGCTCCATTCCATGTTTCGTCAGTACTCTATGAGTATTGATGCCGTAAAGCCCAGTGCGGGTCTTCACATCGACAAGACACTGTTTTAATTCAAACACAGTTAAAGAGTATAAGTTTGAAGACAGAATCACAGCAGATGAAGATTGAAGACATTTTTTATGGGGATTACGGCTAAGACAAATATCAAAAGCCTAATCCCCAAATCTAAAACCATTGGCTGAAAGGAAACTCAAAAGTGTTTTATCGTACTCGAAAGCTCTCCACCGCCACATCTCGAGGCAAAGACTCTCACCACCACCCACCACCCGTTCTTCAAACCTTTTAACGAGGGCCGGTTATCGAAGAAGACCGCATTTCGCCTCGAGTGAGCTGGCGAGCCATCGTAGGGTGAATTGGGCCGCAATATCCGCAGTTACCCCCACATTACACAGTAGCCTCAAAGTCAAATAAAGCTCCCACCAGCTTTGATAGGTTGATATTTATCAGAAAGTTAATAATAGTTAGATCCACCCCAGAAATTTCTCTCTCGAGCCCCTCGAAAGGCCGAGAAGTCTTGAACCTATATTAATTATCCTGAGAGATATTTTCTCAGATCACCTCCTCATTCTTCTATAAATACCTCAGGAGAAGATGAGAAATTGTTGGTTGCGGAACTTTGAAATACACTTGAGCTTGAGACTTCTTTTTGTACATAGTATTCACTGGCCCTTGAAGCTCTGTTTGTGCTAGAGTAGTTAGGTTGAATAGTGAAGATGATTGCTGAACTGAAACATTGGACTTGAAGTTTGTAGCTGGTTTGACATCAATATAAAAGATGTTTCATGGGATCCTGATCTATATTGACGGTGATGTTATTCTCATTTGTAACTTGTTGTTTTATTTCTGTTTTATTGTTGTTTCATTCTCCACTGTAAAGAACAGTTTAAACAGGGTTAGGACCTGCTGTATATCAGTAACTTTCTCTGGCTGAGAAATATTTATTTGAATGTTTTCTTCCAATCTGTGTTATTCAGGAATGACTTAATTCAGTTTAGGCATGAGAATGCTGGCGTTCCCTCATTTTATCGTCTTAGCTGAATATTATTTCTGAACGTTACTTTCAGTATATTTTATGTGATGATGAACTGAAGGAAGATATGGTTAGCCCTGGTCACAAACTTGTCTGCATAACTAACAGATTGTTTCCCTTGGAATGTGTTAAAAGCTGGCTAGTTTAGAAGCACTTGCTAGATCTTAGACCATTTTGTGTTATCGTTGTGTTTCCCCTTGTTTTGTATGTTTTCTATTGGAAGTGTGTCAAAGGCTGGTTGGTTTAAAAGTACTTACCAGATCCTAGTCTGCTTTCATGTCCTTCTTAAAGTGTTTGTCAAAGGCTGACTGGTTTAAAAGTACTTATCAGATCCTAGGCTGCTCTTCGTTCTGCATCTGTTTAATTCCCCTTCTTGATGTATCACTCCATTCCATAAATCAAAATTTAAAGAGATCCTTAGACATAGATGACTAGCCCCTTGGATCACACTTGATGTTGGTGTTCAATTAAAGCTCAGATATGACTCCATAGCCCAATGGACTAAAAACCAGCGTTATATCTATCTATCTGCCAAAACTGTTCTATTTGCTTGCAACTTCTCACTTTTGAAACTTTGCACTTAGAACTTTCCCCTCAAGTAACATTTCATGCTCAACCATCCAAAACAAAACAAAACCCTTGGCCTTCATAACTAGCCTAATATCATTACCTTAAGCTTTTCAAAGACAATATCCATCTTCGCACATATTGGAGAGATCCCTCTCCGGATTCAGGAGGGCTAGATCCTAGAATCCCAAAGTTTGGTTGAAATGATGTTAACTCTGTGATTGGACTCTCCCAATCTTGCTAATAAATTACAGAGACCTAACATTTCTGGCGACTCCGCTGGGGACACATCGAACCCAGAATCTCTCGTTCCATGACAATTGTTTTATTTTGCAGCTGAGCCACCAGAAGCTAACATTTATGGCGACTCCGCTGGGTACCCTTACCCAGAATCTTCATAACATTTTGAGAGTCAAAAGAAGCCTTTTCAAGCACTACCAAGAAATGGTAATTAAGATGAAACTCAATTGAATCAGTGACAAACTAGGTCAGCCCTAGGATTCTTTCGAGTTTTTATCTAACCTTGGAAAATCAGCTAGCTTAGCCATAAGGATAGACTGTCTTTGTTTCATAACCGTAGCTAAGTTTTGAGGCAAAGTTAGGATATTCTTCCGAACCACAAATAAAAGCAATTTAGAAAATACCAAAAACATTTCAGATTGGTAGTAAAACACTAGTTTTGATATCTTTTGTACGTCTTTGATGTGTTTTACTTTATACTCTTAGACAGAGTCTGGAAAGGGCCAGGTAGCCTTCGGGTCTCATCCTCTTTTGGGGGTGACATATCTGGTGAATGCCCTCCCAGTCAATCTCTGGTTAGAGTTTGTTGTGTTTTGAGATATCCTTGAAAGGAATGTTTCACAAACACTGTGGTGGACAGTGTACTCCTTTGAAAAAACTCTGAACTTTCCACCTAGCGACTCCACAATCCTGAACAGACCTTAAGACTCCACTGGGAAGAACCCTTATCATTATAAAATCATTCAAACTCAGTTAGAGGACTGTGGGATTTGAAATCGTAAAACAGATTGGTGAACCTCTCTAAGATTGTCATATCTGGTTGAACTTCTCTTGTTTTAGGTCTAAACAACATAGCATAGTGGCTTCTAAAAAGATTCACACTAGAGCCCATCCAGACCCTAACCCACCCGAGATAGTTGATAATCCAGAAAGTATCCTTTGGAAGTCTCCTAAGGTTAAATTATTAACTGTTTTCAGATCACCCTTGAGAGCTAATTCAGTCCCCGAAAATCTTTCAGCTCTGCAACAATCACAAACTGACTTAGTGAACCCATTTAGGACTAGGTCATTTGATGATATAATCCAGTTAGACTCTGAATCTTCACTTTCATCTCCTGAAACAAGTGAACATCCTGGTAGCAGGGAAACAACACCTCATGATTTACATTTCCTTCACAATTTAGGTGTCTCTCATCCAAGATCATCTCAACAGTCTACTCCTGGTCCATCCACTTCTACTCACCCTACATCCACTGTTCAAACAAATTCACCTCAACCCACTTTCCCTTCTGTAAATCCAGCTCCACCTCCTACCATGGCAACATGGTATGCTCCCTTATTCCTTCCTGTACCATTAGTCAATCTTCCACAGAACTATCAGTCCAAAATTCCATTATATGATGCTAGCAATACCATAACATCATCTCAACATGTGGACAAGATGAATGACTACTTTGACAGAAATGAAATTGATAATGATTCTGTCAAGTTGAGACTATTTGCTCAAAGTTTGGGGGGAGAAGTAAGAAAATGGTTTAAAGGTTTAACCCCCCATAGTATTAACGATCTCCAAGCCTTCCATCAAGCATTCTTAAACAAATGGGAAGTGAGGAAGAATCCTCTCCAAGTCCTTGCTAACTATAACAATCTCCATAGGAACCCTGGGGAAAGTGTACAATCTTATTGTACCAGATTTAACAGCGTCTATAATGCACTTTCCCCTTAACTAAAACCTCCTCAGGGCTCAGCTTTAAACAAGTTTCCTGAAGGGTTTGATCCAGACATGACATATTCACTTAGAGAAAGAGTCTTCGCAACTCTTGAAGACATGCAAAGGGGTGCTCTTTCTGTGGAAGTAAACTTGATGGAGAAAAGAGCAAGAATGAAGAGCGAGAAGAGAGTATCTTTTAGAGAGGAATCCACCCCTTCCACTTCAAGCTCAAAGATGGAGAGAATGATGGAAGAAATGATGAAAGAGATGAGCATAATTAAGAGAGCACAAGAAAATCAAAATCAAACTGCTCCTCAAAATAGAAACCAGAATTAGAATGTTAGAAGGAACCAACCTCCAAACAGACCCAGGGAAGATGATCAACAGATCACTCCTCCCTTTCATCAAAACTATGTAAGTGAGGTTGAGCAAACAGAAGACATAGCAGAGGAAGAGGATATCAACATGTTTGGGGAAGAGGATGATGACTTTGAGGTTCATTATGATAATAAATAAGGTCTTTACACACCTTACGACGACAAAAGATATGATAATGAAAATTATTATCGGGACATGGAAAATGTCGTCATAGAACCTCAAAGAGAATATGACCTTAGAAGCAAGACCAGTCAACAAGCCCCCAACACCAAAACCTCTGAAAAATCCTCTCAAAGCAGCACCGCAGCTAAACCCAAAACAACCAAACAAAAAGACAAAACAGTGGCTGTTAATTCTGATAAGGATAAGGAGAAAAACACTCAAAATTCTGAAAAATAGAGTGAAGACATCAGCAGTACTAACACTTCAGCTAGTACTCCTTCTACAACAGTTGTGTCAAGTAAAACAAATCAACAAGCTGTAATTGTTGATAGAGTGACAGCTAATAAGGTTGAAACAAGTGCTTCAAAGAATCAAACCCCTTTCAGCCTTGAACAAGAAATCTTAAAGATCAAAATCTCTGTTCCATTAACTGAGTTAGCTGCCCAACATGTATATAGGAACCAAATTTTGAAGGCTTTAAAGATAGAGGAAAATGGAGATACAGTTAATCTTAGTGACGACCTACCAGAGTTGATTTTTGGCCCTAAGATTGAAGGGAAGTTTCAAGAAGGACCAGTTCCTCCCTTTTATGTGAGTTTGAACATTCATGACAAAATTCTACACAACGCTATGCATGATTCCGGGGCTTCTCATAATTTAATGCCTAAAGCCGTGATGGAGAGCCTTGGTTTAGAAATTACCAGACCCTACAAAGACCTATACTCCTTTGACTCAAATAGAGTAAAATGTCTAGGATTGATCAAAGACCTCTGTGTTAACCTAGCCCAGATTCCAGCCAAATGTTTACTCATGGACATTGTTGTGGCTGATGTTCCCCCAAAGTATGGAATGCTTTGATCAAGATCTTGGGGAGCTAAGTTACAGGGGACTATGCAGATGGACATGACATATGCGACCATCCCGGTTTTCAATCAGACCAGAAGACTTTACAGGGAGTCTCATATGCAATACACGGTTACAAGTCAAGACAGACCACGAAACTCTCCTATATATTCTGTCAATACAAGCCTTGATTCTTTTATCATGTTTAACAATGAAACTCCTAGTGAACAAGTCACTTTAACAGAATTAAAGGCTGACAGGGAAGAAGAGTATAATAATGCAGAAGTGTCCAAACAGTTTGCCACATGTGAAAACATTAGTAAACAAAGCATAGGTCTTGATTTGCCGGTTATGAGCCCATTGTTGTTAGGACTTAACAACCCATAAAATACCCCTAACATTTCCGGCAACATCCCTCAATCTATTGAAGAATTTGAGGAGTCAAAACAAATTCAATTGGGTGCTGCTAATCATGAACAGTCAGAAGGCACCATAGTTAAAAAGGACAATCGCCAAACAGACGAAACCAAAGACTGTCCTTTATGGAGTATGTATTTTGATGGGTCATGCACTAGAAATAATGCTGGTGCAGGGGTTTGGATCATTAACACTGAAAACAACCACACAGAATGCATCTCTTGAAAATTAAACTTTCAGTGTTCCAAAAACATAGCAGAATATGAATCCCTTCTCTTAGGCTTGCATCTCTTGAAGAAATTAGGAGCCAAAAGAATTAATGTGTACGGGGATTATGAGTTAATCATTAGGCAAGTCAATGGGGAGTATAATGCGAATCATCCCAGACTTAGAAACTATCGGAATGATGTCATGGATCTGTTGACAACATTTGAGGAGTCAAACCTGAGTTTCATCCCAAGGAAAAAGAACATTATGGCCCACAATTTAGCCTTTGCGGCCAGAACATGTCTAACGCCATATGAGACTGCAGACAACACAACTCCGATAAAATTTAGACCGGCAGTGCCTGATAACGAAAAATATTGGCAAGTGTTTGACAATGACAAACAAATAGAAGACTTCATGCAATTCAGAAATGAGTTCGAACTGCAAAGTTCAGATTCAGATTATGATACAGATTGCAGTGAAGAAAAATTTCTTGGTGAAGAAGAATCGTCTCCTCAACCTGCCAATATTAACCTATTGTCTGGAAAACTTAGGAACAAAACAGAATTAAGTGCAGAGTTAGAAACGGAAGAATTACAAACTCTGCATTCTAAAGATGAAAATTTGCCAAGTGGTCTAACGCCTTTAGAGGAGTTGTTCGATTTTAATGATGTGGCCAATAAACCAAAACTGGAACCTGTAGAGACTGAAGTAGAGGAGTGCAATATAGGCAGTGAGGAAAAACCGAAAATGATCAAACTGTCCAAAACTTTGCTAGCTCACATTAAACTCAAATACATAGAGCTGTTCAAAGAATTTTCTGATGTTTTTGCATGGAGTTACGAAGATCTTAAATCCTATGACACTGAAATAATACAGCACAAAATCCCTCTTAAAGAAAACCAAAAACAATTTAAACAGAAACTGCGCAGAATAAACCCTGTCCAGTTGCCATTGGTTCAGAAGGAGATCATAAAAATGTATGAGGCTGGCATTATTGTCCCTATTAGATATTCTGAGTGGGTATCTAATCTGGTGTCCGTTAGGAAGAAGACTGGAGAAATCAGGCTTTGTATAGACTTTAGAGACTTAAACAAATCTTCGTTAAAAGACAACTACCCTTTACCAAAAATGGATCACATTTTACAAAGGGTGGTGGGGTCTAAAAGGATTTCATTGCTTGATGGCTATTCAGGGTATAATCAGATTTTAGTTCACCCTGCTGATCAATTAAAGACAGCTTTCACTACTCCATGGGGCACTTTCATGTATGTGAAGATGCCTTTTGGTCTAATGAACGCTGGAGCAACCTTTCAGAGATCCATGGACATAGCATTCTTGGAAGAATTGGGCTTCTTCGTCATTATCTATCTAGTTGATGTCACTGTGTTTTCAAAAACAGATGAAGAACATTTAGAACATTTGAGAAAAGTTTTCGAGAAGTGCAAAAGGTTTGGAATATCTTTAAACCCTAAGAAGACACTATTTGGTCTCCAAGAAGGTAAGCTTCTTAGACACATTATTTCAGAAGAAGGTATAAAGATAGATCCAAAGAGGATTGAGGCTATATTGCAAATCTCTCATCCTCGAAATATCAAAGAGTTGCAGTCTTTCATTGGAAAGATTAACTTTTTGAGAAGGTTCATCCCTAACTTGGCAGAGCTCCTTATAAATATCACAAACATGTTGAAGAAGGAGCAAGGGATAAAATGGACCTTGGAAGCAAAGACATCCTTTGAGCTGGTGAAACAAGCATTAACCAAAACACCGGTTCTCATAAGCCCTGATTTTTCAAAAGATTTTTATATCTTCTCATTTGCATCGGAACATACCATTGCTGCTGTCCTTTTACAGAAAAATCCACAAGGACAAGAGTAGCCTATTGCATTCTTTAGCAAGGCATTGAGGGATGCCCCTTTGAAGTATAATATTATGGAAAAGCAAGCTTTTGCTTTGGTTAAAGCATTGAAAGACTTCAGAGTATACATCCTTCACTCACACATCATTGCCTTTGTCCCAAATTCAGTTGTAAAAGACATTCTAACACAAGATCTAGATGGTAAGAGAGGTAAGTGGATTGATGTTATTCTTGAATATGATTTAGAGATAAAACCCACTAAACTCATCAAAGGCCAAGGTCTAGCTAGATTAATGGCTGAATCCAATTTTGAAGTTCTTGATATTAATGTGATTAATGCTTTGGACAGCCAAGAAGAATTCTCAACTCCCATTATTGAAAACCATTTTCTGAATTCTCCTTGGTATGCTGATATCGTTTATGTTTTGCTTAATTTAAACACGCCTCCTGGTTTATCGAAAATGAAGGCAAGGTTCTTAAAGCTGAAAGCAGTAAACTATTGCATTGTAGATAGGTGTCTTTATTGGAAAAATGATAGTGGTATATTGCTTAAATGTTTGCCTGAGTTTAATGCAGAGAAGATTAAGCATGAATTTCATGAAGGAGAGTGTGGAGGCCATTTGTATTGGAAGTCAACAGCCAACAAAATTTTGAGGGCTAGTTTCTTTTGGCCCACCCTTTTTCCTGATGTTCACAAAATGACAACTACTTGCCATAAATGCCAATTGTTTGAGGGCAAGAGAAAATTATTACCCCTTCCTCTGCATCCAATCACTGTTGAAGCTCCTTTTCAATAGTGGGGACTTGACTTCATAGGTGAAATCCATCCCTCATCTTCTGCCCAGCATAGATGGATCCTTACTGCCATAGACTATTTCACTAAATGGATAGAATCCATTCCTTGTAGGCAAGCCAATGATTCATTTATTATAAAGTTCATAGAAACCAATATCCTTTCCAGATTTGGCTGCCCTACCAAGATCATCACGGATAATGCAGCAGCATTTAGAAGCAAGAAAATGGTTGACTTCTGTCATAAATACCAGATAACACTAGGGCACTCCACAACCTATTACCCTCAAGGTAACGGACTTGCAGAGTCCTCCAACAAAAGCTTAGTGAACATAATGAAGAAACTGTTGGAAGACAATAAGAAGTCTTGGCACACAAAGTTGATCCATGCACTGTGGGCTGACAGATTAACATTGAAAAAATCCATTGGTATGTCACCCTTCCAGCTTGTATATGGTACAGATGCAATTTTTCCTAACAGCCTTGGTGTACCAGTTATGAAATTAATTCAAGAGTTGCAGACTGAAGATAATGACATGATCAGAAGAATAAATTAGACCATTCATCTTCAGCAAATCAGAGAGGAAGTGTACAACAAAACATTGCAGAAACAGGACAACATTAAGAAGCTTTTTGACAGAAGAACAAAGGCCAACAATTTCAAGATTGGGGACAAAGTGTTAAAGTGGGATTCAAAGAGAGAAGATAAGGGAAAGCATGGTAAATTTGACAATCTATGGCTTGGCCCTTACTCTATTCATTCAGTTGCTGGAAACAATGCATTCTTCTTACAAGAGCTGGATGGAACAGATTTGTTTGGGGGTCTAGTCAATGGCAAGATACTCAAGCATTACTTGTCTTGATTCATGATATGTTTTTAAGCCTTCTTTTTTCTTTTTTTCCATTGTAAACATTTCATCCATCATTGCATTCAAAGTTATGAAAAATAAAAAAATACAAAAACAAAGAAAAATAAAAAGAGGGCAGAAATGAAAACAAGAAAGGCAAAGCCCCATGCCAAAAAAGAGAAATAAATTCTGAAAGTGTGCAAGCTCAAATGCCACTCCTCAGAAACACACTTCTAGTTAGTCAAAATGTTTAAACTTGACTAATTAGCTTTAAATTTTCCGCTGATAGGTTAGTGAATTTGATTTGCCAAACTGTTTAATCTTGGCTCATCAGTAGATAGATTAGGATAGAAATTAAGGTTCAAACATGTTCAAAATCTGAACCAAAGTTTCCAAAGATAGATGACTCAAAACTGTTTTATTTTTTGAGTCAAAGAATGTGTAAATATGGTTCTAAATCACTCAAAATCTGAACCAGAAGAAAAGAAAAGACAGCTCAAACAAAGTAAAAAAAAAAAAAAAAACAGACCTATGAAGAAAGGGAAGGCAGTACTTAAACTTTCAGATCTTAAGCCTTCTATTTTTATTTTAATTTTCTGCAAATAATAATCTATGTGCAGCTTGTTTTTATGCCATAGATCATAGCAAGTCAAACTGCTTAATCTTGACTTGGCTGTTTTTAAATTTCTGCTTTAGAATTTAGAGAATGAAAGTTTGTTGGACTGTTTAACCCCAACAGACAGTGGATTAGGTAGAGAAATATCTGAGCTCAACTGTTTAATCTAAGTTCAGGGAGAAATAAGGAGTAGAATTAGATTAGTTTTTATGCTTTCAAAAGAATAAAATGTTGTAAGAGAGTTTGCCAATCCAAGTGCACTCTAAGAAGAAAAAATGTTAGATCAGTAGGATTGGGTAGGTAGAAAGCTTGTAGATGAAAATCCATTATTTTCATGGCTTTTGAATATGTTTTCAGAACCAGATCATCCAGCAAAGGAAGGACAGCCCAATGGATCAAGCACAAGTCAGTGTCCCAGAGAAATCAAGTCTGAATTCTTGATGCCTTCAAGAAGGCACCATCCCCAAGTGGAGCCACTGTTAGCCACCTATAATATTTTGTTATACCAAAAGGTGGCTAAGATCTTTTTGAGCCTCTAAGGAACAAATTGTATCACTAAAAATTGTTGGCTCTTGAAGTCTCTTTAAGGCCTCATGCCTCTATCCCAAATCCTCATTTGCTGTCCCATTTTTTACTCAGAAAAATCTGCTGATTTCGTATAAACAAACTACTGAAGAAACCATCATTTTCTTCCCTTTTTTCTCCATATTATTCCTTTACTTTTCATAACTCCTCTTCTTTCCATTTATGAAAAATTCCCCTTTCATAGTTAAAAACTCACTTTTTAACTATTCTGAAACCCCCAAATCCATTTAAAACTTTGAAACTTTTCATGGAAAACAAGTTTTATTGCTATGGACCTAAGCCCCTTTGGGCTAACGTCCTAAACCACTTCCCCCCACATGCCCATATGTTAAAACCAAACGCCAAAGCTTTTCAGCGCTAATCGCAATCGGAAACAACACAAGTGGGTTGATCGGAAAGACCAGGCTCAATGGCCCGATTGCGATTGGCCCTTGTCTTTATACTCCCGGGCATATTACATTCCGTGAAAACCACCGGCCCCGCAATTGGGCGCCTTTTTCCCTTTAACTTATATATTTTCTGCCCGAGCCATTATAACTTGTTTTTATTGCAAAACTTTGGTTTTCATATGTTTAAAGGTTTTTCCGCCGGTGCGTAGGTCGAAGCAATCATGACCGTTGATCTAGTCCTTCGATCCAACGGTCCGTGCACAATCGCATTGCGACTTTTCCCTGTTGCGCAATCGCATGCCCATCTCTGCGACCTCCGATTGCGATCCCTCCGATTCATTCCCCGCCGTTGATCTGGTCCTCAGATCAACGGCCAGCGCTTAATCGCATTGGAAATTTACATCGCATGCACTTGCCTGCCCCCCCCGATTGAGATCCTCCGATTAGATCTGGACCGTCCACGTGTCCAGATCGGACGGCCCAAAACCACCCCGCCTTATTTCTTCTCCCCGCTCTCATTTTCCTATTTTGCGCCGATCTCCACCGTTAGATATTTTTATCCGATGGCTACGCTCCTCCCCCGCCATCTGAAGTAGTTTAAACCTATTTTTCGCAGGATTTCTTAATTGTTTTGTGTTTGATGCAGGTGTTCTAAATGGTTTTCCATTGTATAATGAAGAAATGCCAAGAGCTGGGAATGACGATTCTCATGCCCTCGTTTCATTAAAAAGAAGCCATCCGCGGGGCTCCATTCCATGTTTCGTCAGTACTCTATGAGTATTGATGCCGTAAAGCCCAGTGCGGGTCTGCACATCGACAAGACACTGTTTTAATTCAAACACAGTTAAAGAGTATAAGTTTGAAGACAGAAGCACAACAGATGAAGATTGAAGATAGTTTTTATGGGGATTACGGCTAAGACAGTTATCAAAAGCCTAATCCCCAATCTAAAACACAGTTTAAAGGAAAACCTAAAGTGTTTTATCAGACGGAAAGCCTCCACTGCCACATCTGAGGCAAATTGATTCCTCAGCTACCACCGAGCCACCTTTTGCCTCAAACCTTTTAAACCTTTTAAAAAGAGGCCGAAATGTTATCAAGAAGACTAGATTGCACTTCCCGCAGCTACAAGAGTTATCATAGGTAATGTTATGCAGACTCATAGTTATTCTCACATTACACGGTGTTCAAAGTCAAAATAAAGCTCCTAACTACTTTGATATTTATTGTAAAAGCACACAGTTTCATCAAGTGGGGCTTAACGTCCTCTCTAAAGCGCTGGAGAAGTTTCAACCTCGTATTAATTATCCCGAGAGATCTTTTCTCAGATCACCTCCTCATCCTTCTATAAATACCTCAGAAGAAGATGAGAAACTGTTGGTTGCAGAACTTTGAAATACACTTGAGCTCGAGACTTCTATTTGTACATAGTGTTCACTGGCCCTTGAAGCTCTGTTTGTGCTAGAGTAGTTAGGTTGGATAGTGAAGATGATTGCTGAACTGAAACATTGGACTTGAAGTTTGTGACTGGTTTGACATCAATATAAAAGCTGTTTCATGGGATCCTGATCTATATTGACGGTGATGTTATTCTCCTTTGTAACTTGTTATTTTATTTCTGTTTTCATGTTGTTTCATTTTCCACTGTAAAGAACAGTTTAAATAGGGTTAGGACCTGCTGTATATCAGTAACCTTCTCTGGCTGAGAAATCTTTATTTGAATGTTTTCTTCCAATCTGTGTTATTTAGGAATGACTTAATTCAATTTTAGGCATGAGAATGCTGGTGTTCCCTCATTTTATCGTCCTAGCTGAATATTATTTCTGAATGTTACTTTCAGTATGTGTTATGTGATGATGAACTGAAGGAAGATATGGTTAGCCCTGGTCCCAGACTTGTCTGCATAACTAACAGATTGTTTTCCCTTGGAATGTGTTAAAAGCTGGCTAGTTTAGAAGCACTTACTAGATCTTAGACCATTCCGTGTTATCTTTGTGTTTCCCATTGTTTTGTATGTTTTCTATTGGAAGTGTGTAAAAGGCTGGTTGGTTTAAAAGAACTTACCAGATCCTAGTCTGCTTTCGTGTCCTCCTTAAGTGTTTGCCAAAGGCTGACTGGTTTAAAAGTACTTATCAGGTCCTAGGCTGCTCTTCGTTCTGCATCTGTTTAATTCCCCTTCTTAGTGTATCACTCCATTCCATAAATCAAAATTTAAAGAAATCCTTAGACATAGATGACTTGCCCCTTGGATCACACTTGATGTTGTTGTTCAATTAAGGCCCAGATATGACTCCATAGCCCAATGGACTAAAAACCAGCGTTATATCTATCAGTCTGCCAAATCTGTTCTATTTGCTTGCAACTTCTCACTTTTGAAACTTTTTGCACTTAGGAGTTCCCCTCAAGTAACATTTCATGCTCAACCATCCAAAACAAAACAAAAACCCTTGGCCTTCATAACTAGCCTAATATCATTACCTTAAGCTTTTCAAAGACAATATCCATCTTTGCACATATTGGAGAGATCCCTCTCCGGATTCAGGAGGGCTAGATCCTAGAATCCCAAAGTTTGGTTGAAATGATGTTAACTCTGTGATTGGACTCTCCCAATCTTGCTAATAAATTACAGAGACCTAACAGTTCCACTTTACTCTGTCGACCAAATCTCCTCTCGCTTGTTCTTTCCTAACTTCTGGTTTTGTTTCACACAAATGAAATTCATTTTTTTTATGAGTCCTCTTTCATATTCAAACATGCACTCTTTCACATGCCTATTCAAACAACTATCGATTTATTTCATTGCATTATGAGTTTGATCAATCGAACATCTCCATCATTCTAGAATCAAGAAACCCACTTAGGTTATGAAGGAAATCGACCCTTTTTCAATTTCGACAGGGTTTATTACAAAATTTTCAACTCGTGATTTCAAACAGAGCCAGGGTTCCATCCAATCTTCACAACCTTCAAACCCTCTCTGCATTCATTCCATGCATGGTTTATTCATCTTATGAGGTTCTCATACATCAGTTTCTATTACAGTAAAAACCCTAAATGCGACTACAACCTTGATCTCACTGTACTATATGTACACAAGATAATGTATAATAATCCCTTATTGAAATTCTTCATACGATGCCAATCCCATTTCAAAATACATCCAGGCAATTTACTACCTCAATTTGAAATCCAAGTAATTCCTTTAATAGCATCAATCCATTTTGTTAATCGATGATAATTTCCTCAATCAATTCCACACAAGATTCAACATTAAACACACAGTCTCATACATTCATAATTCTTGTAACCCAATTTCATCTACACACCATATAACTCAGAAATGAGTTCTCTGTATTAGCACATAGTAATTACATAGGAAATTATTCCTCTCTAGCCTGATATTCAATCAGTGGCCTTTTCCTATTCTACCCATAGGCTTGCAACAAACCTCTGTTTTTTCAAAACCTTACTTTCTACTATTTTGTCTACTGTCTTTTGCCTTCGAGGCTTATTAATTTTATACAGAATAATATGAACTAATTTAGGTTCAGATCCTCCATCATCTCAACAAATTCCTCAAAATCCTCAAAGTCCTAAAATCTATCCTTTATCCCTGAGGATCCTCTTTAATCCCCTAAAATCATGAAACTGATTCTAACTTAAGATTTACAATCAATTCTCAATCTCTCATTCCCTATGGAATCTAAACTATCCTAATTCTCTCATGTTCTCCAATTATTTAGGAACATTTACAAATTCCTCACAATACTTAATATCTCTCATTAAAATCACTCAAATCATTACATAAGAAACTAACTCCTTTGAAAACACAAAAACCCCTAAGTCTATTAAAATACAAGGAATTTTCTTGAGGCTAATGCCCCTGCATCAGGGCTTCTTCCTCTTCCTCAGTAATTTGATCTTCCTCGACCTCTGCATTGACAAAAAGATATTTATGTCTTAAATGCATGCTCCAATGACAAGTTTGTTGCTCTGTTCAGTCTGTGGTCATGAGACATCAATGATGCATGAAGCTCATCCACTAAAAACTGTGAGAGATCATTTGTCTCTTCTATGGCCACTACTATGGCATCAAACCTTGATGGTAAACTTCTTAAGAATTTCTAAACTATTCTCCTTTCTTCAAGTGTCTCTCCATGAGACCTGATTTGGTTAAGAAACCCAATCACATGTGTAAAGAATGAGTCTATATTATGAGACTCTTTCATACAAAGAGTTTCAAAATCTCTTCTCAACATTTGAATTTTTGTTGTCTTCACTTTTACCGTGCCTGATAGGCTATCTGGAGGGTAACCTATACCTCCTTGGACTTTGTTGATGCTGCAACCCTTGGGAAAATACTCTCATGTACTACTTGGAAAATATAGAAGAGGGGTTTGGAGTCTTTCTTCGTATTTTCTCTCAACAAATCTCTTTTTGTTTGTGTCAAAGCATTATATGCTACTGCATCTGCTAATTCTTGAAAACCATTTTCCACCAGCTCCGAAATATCTTGTGAGAAGAATAGGGCCTTCATTGTAATGGACCAATAATCATAATTCTTCCCATTGAACTGTGGTAATTGGGGATTAGTCACACTTGTTCCTTCTACTGCCATATTGACTATGTAAGCAAACCATTTTCACTGCTGGGGAATCTGCTTGTCAAACAACCTTTCAACTTCTTTAGTAAGGAACACTTTCTTTCACTAAGAGCCTAAACATGATCCAATACCATGTTGGAAATTAGAAATAAATAGACACAGGGATGCGTTTCCCCCACAAAGCAGAGAATGCAATTGCGGAAATAAACAATTTACACATAGACAGAGCAAGAAACACACAGGAGAGAAATTTTTAATTTATTCAACTCTTTTGTATTCATTCTTCTCTAAACAAAAGAAATTACTTTCCTTTTTAATACAAAATCGTGGAGCCTAAATATTTTAATGTAATTCAATATAGGAATGGACGTATACCAACCAAATGTCCTGGGGCTCTGATATGTTGTTTATACACGACACAACGTACAAAAAGATAAGTTGTCGGACTTGAAATATTATGGGTTCCGCCTACGAAACCACATCACGTCCATGCCACCATCGCAAATCGCAAATAGATGATCTTAAATTTTAACTAGCGCTCATGGTAAAATATTAAATCCTTGTATTTGCAATGTGCAATCACACTTATCGCATCACAACTTAAATTGTTTACTTTATAGGCGCTATCCTCCTGAGATTCCGGGCACTTATGTGTGTTATCCTCCCAAGCTTGCCACGTGTGATTGCATTCGCATCACAACTCAAATAGCATAACTTGTGAGCGTCTAAAGGGTAAGTATTAAAATATGCAAAGTGCGAACAGCGGGTAAAAAAAAAGGTAAAACATAAAACATGCAAAGTGCGGGATGCGGGCGTGCTAAGAGATAAATAGGAAAATGTGTGAAGTGCAATATTTATAATTTGCGATGTGCAATGATGATGTCGAATTGCAACATCGCAAGGCTTCCGTGTGGGCACTAAAAAGCTAAATGTTAAATTGTGGAAGTGTGGTATGTGAGCGATTAAGCGACGGGATGTGTGAAATGTGAAAAGGTAAGGAAAATGAAATAACAAAGGTTTGTCAGTGGTCGGTAATGCCATAAGGTTTGTGGGTCCCGCCGATATCACATCGAGAAAAATATAACTTTTGGCAAAGATGTTAAGAGTTAAACTTTAAAATTTGTGGGCTGCAGTATGTGGGAAAATGATGTAGGTGGATATGCCAGATAAGAAATAAATGCAGAGTGTGGACTTGGGTACTCTATTGCTGATTTTGCGTGGAACACCTATGGATTTGAAAAAACTAGACTTCGTCCTTTTCTGCACAAAATATTCAATTCAGATATAGACTGTTGCCACTTTATTCATGGTGGTGGTTGAAAGTATTTCTAACAATATTTTACCTAAGTTCATTTTTCATAATTTATATGGTAAATTTTGATGAAATTATTTTGAGTTTGGACCATAAAATTTAATATAATGATATGAGTTTTTTATTGAAAAATAAATATTTATCTTTGATAATCCTGAAAAATGAATAAAATTATGTCACTCAAATTCAATGTCCACAAACTAAATATTAATATAATGATTTCGAGTTTTATTTTTCAAAAATAAATAATCATTGTAAAGTGTACACATATATTTTCATATAAAAATATTTTCTAAAATATCACATTACAAAGTCGTAACAAAGATACCTAAATTGTATTGGCTTGACGAAGGGAACTTCCACTAAAATGATTGGCTTTATTGGAAAAATGTTATTGTCTCACGTATTGGAGTCATTTTATTGAAAATCTTTCTACGGTCACGCGGGCTTATAGGAACTCTAAACATCACGGCTTTTGCCTCCTCAACGTGTTACAAAAGAATCGTGAAGATAAAAATCTGCCTCTAAAGAAAAATGTTTTAATGGAATGGTCAATATAAATAACAACTAGCATACCTTCAAATAGCAAGGAAGAGAAAATGCCAAAGTAAATTAAGATGTTGTTTGAAGATTCGAGAAGTATGTTGAATTATTTATAGATAACTAAGATAATATCCTCAATAAAGTCTAGACCCAACTTAAGAAGATTTCAAATAATGGATCAACAACTTCACATTTTTCAAATTTAAGAAACAATTTTAAATTTAAACATTATGATAATTATTTTCATACTACATCAAGTTCACACAAAGAATAGCTTTTCTAAGCTATAAAATAATAAATAAATGAAGTGAAACCATTCACAATATTACACCTTAATATCGATATGAGAGAATATTTCCTTTTTATTTCATTAATACACACCAAAAACAAAACTCTCCAAAACAAAGTGTTTCATTTATAACTTGTAAAGTTTAGCTTTTATAGTACTAAATGCTTTTTATAATATTTATATTAATTCACTTTGTCATCATTTTTTAATATAAGTTAATATTTTCAATGTTTAAAAATATTTGTTTATATAAAAATTGAGTAGCTTCTCATAATATTTATATTAATTGAGTTTGTGATCATTTTTTAATATAAATTAATATTTTCAATGTTCAAAAATATTTTTTTGGTATAAAAATTAACAATGTTTTTATTTAGACATTGAGTGAGTTTTATGGATATGTAATCATTTCTTATTATACTCTCATGTTTTTCTTACTATGATAGTATATTATATTTTATTTTATAGTTTTACAAATTAAAAATAGAATATTTCATTTATGTTATTTTAAATTTTAATTGATAAAAAATAATGAGAATGAGTAATGTAGAATTACAATGTCATTTTCATTTGAATCACAGTTATTAAATGCATATAAGAAATGAAATCATTTATCATTAAGTTATATATAAATTAATATCTTTAATATAAGTATTTAGAAACGTCTCCACACATTAAGTTACTTGGATTAAAGTATTTGATATGGCACAACTGTTGAAGTTCAAAATTGTTTTATTGTTTATAATTTTTTCTTTCTTTCATTTTCATCTTTTTCATGATATTTTTCTACATTTTCATTTAAAAGGTCACTTCAATTATGCTCAAACATCATTAAAGGTATCAATCATTTATTGTTTATAATCTACTGCTTCTCTATGAAATTTAATCAAAAAATTCCTATAGCAATCGAATTGCACTAATTTTGCATCTAACTGAAGGTCCTATAGCTACATCCATGATTAGACAGGTTTCAGTATGTTTGAAAAAGAATAAATGACACAAGTATATGGAAGATGATTGATACATGAATATCCACTTATCATAGCGATCTGTAAAGTCACCTGGTTCAAGAGATCTTATAGTCAAACCAGAAGTCAACTCTGGTTTGAACACTCCAATGACATGAAATATTTGAAGATGGTTCATAGCGATATCAAGCAAGTGTGGAATTAGACAAGAATAATTTCGAGCTAACATGTCAAATCAAAATATTCTCATGATTCTCTCTTTCAGTAGAAAATCATGAGAATAAAGACTCCAAATTTGATTTTATTTCCTAGTTGTCAAAATAGAAACTTTCGTTTCGGTTTATGATGTTTACAAAAATTATTTAATGGAGGATTATAAAAGGCCCTGAGGAAAATAAATAGATACATTTACTCTTGTTAAATTTTCAATAATTTGTTGTTCAATACTTTGACATTTAATATAAATATTATGCTCTTTGGTGACCAATGCATTTCTAAATAGTTTGATAGTCAATTTCGAGCTTGCAGTCAATAGGAGGGCTCCATGGAGAGTTGTAAGATTAAATTAGTTTTTAGTTATTTTCATTTTAATTCATTAGATGAATGGTCCTTCCTTCATTGCAATTCGTTGATGTTTTTTTCCTGTATTTTGTCCATGGATGTCTAGTTTAATTCTTGGTATTTTGAATAGATTGAGAGCTCATAAAAATGAAAAAACATTCACTTTTCATAGTTTATTTCATTTAGCATTTTCATTCATTATTTTTAGTGATTTCATGCATTATGAATAGAGAAATTGTAAGAGATACATACACACATTAGTAATCCTTTTAAAGTTACAATTTAGCTTGTTATTTTGCTGAAGAAGTTTAAATTAGATTTACTTTTCTATTAAGTATAATATAATTTAAATTTGAAAAATAATTTAGAATATTTCAATCCTCGCAAATAGAAGTAGAATTTTAATTCTGACATTAGAATAAAATTTTCAATTAAGTTCAATTAGAAGATTTTTGTATTCTTGCTCTAGTAGAGTAAATCTTGACTAAGTTCAAAGATATTAACTTTGAATTCATGTTGCAATATATTAAATTTCAATCCATTTTGATAATTATAATCTTTGATTGATTTCACCTTGATGTTTGATTTTCTTTGAAAAGAGTAATTTTAATGGGAGAACATGTGCATAGGAATATTTTTAGTTAATCTAACCTCATTTATATTTAGTCCAATTTCATCTTTCCAAATAAAAAATAGAAATCCTAGCATGTATTCTGGACATACACTTCATAACTACATGAACCTTGGTTGAAAAATAATGAAGTAATTTAACCATCAATTAAATTACCCAAAATTTTTGTGTCATTGTCGAGGAACTGTATATAGCGCTTTGTTTTTTGTTTTCATATCATATTATATGCATTCAAATTTATAGATGCATAATTAAATGTATGATAAAAATAATTTAGAATGCATGAATCGAGAAAGGGATTCTAGGGGTATATTTGTAAGTAGAGGTAGAGGAAAATTTTCAATACCAACATCACCAATCACTTCCACTATACCACATAATTCCTTGCCATCATTGACACTCAAATTCTATCCATAACAGATAGAAATATACTTCCCAAGGTGCATAAATCTAAAATCCAACCTAGTGACTCACAAACTTATTCCACTGAGGTTGTAGTTGCAGAAACGACATCCCAAATCAAGGAGTTATATTTCTCTCTTCAATAGAAGAACAACTCTTAGGACAAGAGTTAGAGGTACCTAGTGAAGAAGAGGAGGAAGCTTATTCTGAAACATCATTAGTAGAAGAACGAGAGGAAGAGATATACAATCCTATTATTCAACCTTATATTAGCTCTAAGGAGTCTACAGTGGCAAGGGAAGGGAAATGAGAAGTACAAAATGTAAATGGTGAACTTAGGATTAGATGTTGAAGAGGAATAGGAGGAAATATATGAGGTGGAGGAAGAGGTGGTAAAGCAGGTAGGGGAGAACCAGATCCTTATGGATTTACTATCTTTGATGAATAGACCACAACCATAATGAAAAATATCACACCTTCTATTCTTCCTAATTTTCATGTCCTAAATACTGAGGATCCAAAAATATTTATTTTTTTGTTTGAAGTATTATGTAACTCCTGTGACTACTTACTTGATACTAAAAAATTGAAACTATTTCTATATACTCTAAAAGAGAGATCCCTTAAATGGTTTATGGGTCTAAGAACACACAATATATGAAAATGGGAAGAAATGAAAATGGTGGTCATAGAAAAATATAAATATTATTGTATGCCCCATAACCTTAAGGATGAAGTCTTTAAGATGATGCAAAATTAGGATGAAAGCCTTGAATACTTAGTGGAAATATTTCCCTACAATGTTAAAATGATTAGGATGCATGAATAAGATGAGGAAAGATTGAAGGATCTTTTACTAAAATCTATAAGATATGAATGGATTGACCTCCTCAACTTAATGGGAAAATGGGATGTTTCCCAGCTTTCATTTGCTGAAATATGTGAGTTATGTAAGGATATTTCAAGAGGTAAGGCTAGATCTGGTAAGAATCCATGAGATACAACCATGTCAAGAGTTAGTAAATATGAATTTGGAAGAGTAAGTAGAGAATAAATAGGAAATTTCCTTGATAAATTGAAAACAAATATCCTTGGGAATCTTATTGAACAACTATATACTCTCAAAATACAAAACAAGAAAAAAATTGAGAATGCTGCATTATCCATATTTTGTCCTAGGTATAGTAAAAAGCATGCTATCATAGAATGTCCTCTTGATAGTGTATAAACTAATGTCATATGTGCCGAAAATCATGATACAAGAGAATTTCCATGAATACCCAAGCTTAAATTTTTCTTTCAGGTTGAAGTTAGAACAAGCCAATTTGAATCACTTTGATTTACTACTAAAATCCCATGGAAATCCCAATATTCATGCATGACACAAGGGTTTAACACTCAATAGCAATCATATTCATAACCAAAGAATAATTGGAGTACACATATTCCTCGTTAGCATTGGCCTCTCCAATCTAAAAATTGATCTTGGGACAACGTTGGTAGAATTATTATGGCTGAAATCCTCAATATCCCGAATTAAAATAATATTATTCCCCTTATCCACCTCAATACTACCTTCCTCAACCAAATCAGTTTCCTCAATTCTAAGCCCAACTACAAAATAAACCACTTCCATTTCCATCCACTCCATTTCCTCAAAAATACATTCAATTACCTCCTCAATCACTCCCCAATCCTCATAATAAAAATCAACAACCTATCTACAATGTAGAAGGTCAAAATTTTTAATCTTGTATGATAGCCCCATCAATTATAAATGATGTCCAACTTAGATGTGTTGTGGGTTTTCAAAATAAATCACCACCATTTTCCATCAAAAAATATAAAGAGGATGAGGTTATTGCAAAAGAAACATTTCTTGATCAATAAAATATTCCTCCAAAGGAATATGTTCCTATACACTTAGATGATAACCAAATAAATCTATCTACCACAGTTCCTCTAGTAGAGAAAAAAAAAATTTCCTTAGAACATCCACTTTTTATTCAAAGGCTCAAAATTGATAAGCGAATAAAAACAAAAATTCTTTTACCATAATACAATATGCTACATGAATTGAAAAATATTTGCATCAAAATTCCTTTCGTCCAATCTATAAAGGAAATACCAATATTTGAAAAAATAATTAAAGAGGTGTGCATTAGAAAACCAAGAAGTGAAAGAAAAGATGTAAATAAAATACAATTGATAGGAAAAATTGTTGATAGTATGATGGAGAAACCAATAATTCAAAAATATCTAGATTGAGGTAGTTATTTTGTAAAAAATCACATTAATGGTATTGAAATTCCAAACACCCTGATTGATTTAGGAGAAACCATAAATGTTATTAGCAAACAAAATCTGAATCAATTGAAGCTTCTCAATCTTTAATATGCTCATACATTATAACAATTAGCATATGGATTTGTTCTTAAACCGGAAGGAATATTCGAAGATGTGTCTGTATCTTTGGATTCATGGGAGTATCATGTTCATTTTATGATTTTAACTTCGAAGAATAAGCTAGGAGGTCATCCATTGATCCTTGGTAGACCTTGGTTAGCTATAGTTTATGAATTCATAAGTTTTATATTGGTGATACATATATTTATGATGGTAACTATACTAGTAAATTCATAGTGTATCCACCTGCAAAAACAATAAATGAAGTAGAAAGAAAAGTATGGATAGATGACAATAATCAAGAATTCGATGACATTCAACCAATATTTACTCTTTCAAAAATACGTGAGGAAGATCAATTAATAAATTTGATGAACAATAATAATTGTTCTTCATACTATGGACAAGATCAATTTTTTCATGAACAATGTAATATTGAATATTTATCATCTCATCAAATGGCTTTGCATTCTATGGAAAATTTTTGCAATTATTTAGTAGAAATATTTCCATGTAAAAAATTAAACATCAATAAGAATTTAGAAGAATTTCAAAAAGAATATTGATAAAGATGTTACAAAAACATTCCTCTTCTTATGCATGGGAATATACTGATATGAAGCGAATTTATCCCAACACTTATATGCATAATGATATATTTAGGAAAATGTCAAACTAGTTAGAAAACCTCAGAGAAAGATGAATCTTAATCTGAGATAAATTTTTGAGGAATTACAAAATTTACTTAATGTGAATTTGATTTATCTGATATGTGATAGTCAATGGGTATCACCATTGATGATTGTTCCAAATAAGAATGGGAATTGGAGAGTGTGCATTGATTATATGGAATTGAATAAAGATACATTAAAATATCATTTTCAAGTATGTTTTATAGATCAAGTACTAGATACCTTATCAGGGAAGAAACAATTTTCATTTCTTCATCGTTTCAGTGGGTATAACCAAATCTAATTAACACCAGAAGATCAAGACAAAACAACCTTTACATGTCCATCAACTACATATTCTTACAGTGTACTTCCTTTTGGGTTATGTAATGCACTTGAAACATTTCGAAAGATTAGTTTTGGGTATCCTTTCTGATGTAATTCATGATTTTGTGGAAGTTTACATCAATGATTTTACTGTCCATGGAAATAATTTTGAAGAAGCTCCTGAAAAATTAGAAAAAATTCTCATTAGGTGTAAAGAAGAAAATATTTTGTTAACTCACGAGAGTATTTTTATGATGTTTAATGAGGGAATTATTTTGGGGCACCATATTTGAGGTGATGGAATTAAGGTAGAAAAATCTAAGGTAGAAGTAATTTCTAAAATTCTAATTCCTACTTTTCAAGGGGATGTTATACGTTTTCTTGGTTTTGACGGTTATTATCGAAGATTCATTGAAAATTTCACAAAAATATCCTCTCCACTTTTCAATATTCTTACAAAATATTATGAATTTGATTGGAATTCTCACTGTGAGAAGGCATTTGAGAAATTAAAACATAAAATCATTGAAGAAACAATTTTAAGGGGACGTAATTTGTCTCTTCCTTTTCACATTTCAACTTATGATTTAGATACAACTTTAGTATTTGTGTTGGGACATAAATATATAACTCATTACACTATTTATTATACAAGAAAAAAGTTGACTCTTGTAGAGTCAAATTATACTGTAAAAAAAAGGAGTTTTTAGATGTTGTGTGTCCTATTAACAAGTTTCGACATTACATCACTAGTTATGAAACTTTCATTCATACATATCATTTTGATATTAGATATATAATCAAAAAACCAATTAATAATGGTAGAATCACAATATTGTTGTTATTATTGCAAGAATTAAATATTACTATTCTTGATAGACCATGAAAAGAAAATAGAGTTGCTGATTTATTTTATGGAATGCAGAACATTAATAATGGCACTCCTGTAAAGGATAATTTTCCTGACGAATATCTTTTTGTGGCATCTAGTAAAAATCCTTGGTTTACATATGATACTAACTATTTGTCTACATGAAAGTTACCCCCACAATTATTAGCTAAAGAGAAGAAAAAATTTATTGAAACCAGTGCACCTTATTATTGGATAGATGTAGAAATATACAAAACTAGAATTTACTTAATCATCTGAAGGCATGTTTGAGAAGATTAAATACAAGAAATATTGAAATATTATGATGATGAAACATGTGGGTACTATTTGGGATATTATTTTCCTTCTCTTTTTAAGGATTCCAAAGAATATGTAAAGAGAAGTGATAGCTTCTAAATAATGGGAAAGCCTATTCCATTAGATGAGATGCCTCTACAACCACAAGTACTTGTAAAGCATTTTGAAAAATGGCTTCTAGATTTTGTTAGTCCAACCAATCCTCTATCTAGACTAAAAAAGGTATATTCTTGTTTATAAAGATTATACATTACAAAATGGGTAGAAGCTAAATCACTTCCATTTACAACTAAAAATGTTGTAGTTAAATTTATTTTTAGGATATTTTTACTCGTTTTGGCATCCCAAGGGAAATTTTGATAGGGCATGGTACTAAATTCACATCAAATTTGGTGTAGAAACTAATGGAGCGATACAAAATCAAACATCGGAAGTCTACTCCAAACCATCCACACGCCAAAGGACAATTACAATGCAACAATAAATTACTTGAATCAATTCTGACCAAGGCTATCCATTTGCATAGAAGAGAACGGGTAGAAAATCTTGAGGAGGCATTATGGTCATATCGTACCACATGGATAAATACAACTTGACATACTCTTTATGAGCTTATCTATGGGAATAAAATGTTTCTCCAAATTATGTTCCAAGTGGGTAGCTTTAGAACAACAACAACATTGGGCCTTAATCTATTTAAAGATCAAAAAAAGCGGTTTTCACAATTGAATAAGCTAGATGATATTTGAGAGGATGTCATCCAAAGAACCATCACATTTTAACAACATATATCAAAATGGCATGACAAGTTCATCAAACCTAAAAGGTTCAAGCCAGGAGATTTGGATCTTAGTTTTTACTCTAAATTCAAATATTTTTTAGTAAAGTTTCAAACTCACTGTCTTGGTCCTTATGATATAGGTATTCTTATGCGAGATTTATTGGCTTGAAAAAAAAAGAGACAAGGAACCCAATGGTTTCATTAAAGTAAATATATGACAGAATGAATCCTACATGGAATATGCCACATGCTTTGCTCCTTATTTAGCTTGAATGCTCCAATCCTACCTTTGATTGCCAAAATTAGAACCGGCACAATTAGAAAACACAAGCCAAGAAACTACATGATCTATAGCATCATCCAAGTACTTTATTCAATATATCAACATGGTATTGAAATACATGAAAAAAAAACATGAAATATAGGAAAACAAAGAACTCTTTGCATTAAAATAAATGGAAGGATTTACAACCATAAATAGATGTCGATCTTGTAGAAGAGCTTGTCTAGGCTGACTTGTCCTTTCCTTGTCTCAATGTTCACCTCCAATCACCCTAAATGCATGAAATGGAGTCTCTCACAACAACAAGATAATGGTAAAATCGCTTCCCAAAATCTAACCTCTTTTATATTGAAGGTTGTAAATATATAGAGGAGTGGGGTAAGTTGGGAGTTCTTATCGAATTACCAATATGAGGTTTTAGATCCACATTTGATGGGAGAATGGGATCAAAGGATAAGGGATGGGAACTCTAAGGTGAGGTAGGATAGGATCTGAATGTTTTATCTAAGGTGACTGGTTACAAAATATCCTATAAGCTTCTATAATTGGAGACTTTGGGTGTAATACCCCAGTTTTGCTATGCATATTTTAGTAGATAAACCATTATAGAAATGACAAGGAAACTACATTTATTTTTATTGAAAAATTATGACGATGTGAAAAATATTTTTGAATAATTTTAAGTATGTTACTTGAGAATTAAATGGGAAAATCATTTTGGTTGATGAGATCATTATTCCAATCTGTATGCATAGGATGGAATTAAATATTTCCCAAACTGCTCCTAAATAAACTTAGGAGGAAAGTTAGGTGATTTTTTATATTGGGAGAGAAAAAATAATAAATCATCCAGTGTGGGAGGAACAACAATAGCATGGGTGAATAAAGTAGTGGAGAAGATAAAAGCGATCTTTAAAGAAAAAAATATATATTTTGTAAAAAATACTAGGCTATGGGATTACGCAGAACCTAGAAAAAATGGGACATTGTTTTAGAATGTCTACAAGGGAAAGAAAGAATAAATTTATTTTTTAAGGGAAATAAGGGTGCTATGGGTCAATTTAGCCATCATCCCCCAACACCTGGTAAAACTAGACATCATCCCCAGGAGCAATGAAATAGGATATATCATCCCCTTAATATCAGTTTCTATATGCTCTAAGTGAAGACATTTTAGTCATGGATTCTATTTTGAGATTTCCAAGGTTTGAAGTATACTAACTCACCAACGCTCACCTACAAGGAACTAACTGCATTGTAGTGCCAAATCCTCCATTCAAGGTGCACTATAGTGCACTTCTTGACACTCAAGGGTGCGTTGGTCACCTGGGAGTGGAATTATCATTGTTCTGGGAATATCCACATGGATAGTACCTTATAGAAGAGTCCATATGTTTCAAAATTTGAATCCAAGTGTCCATCTAACACCACTGAACTCAAAAACATGTCTTTCCTATTATAATAAATTCATTCATTGAGAAAATACCATCAATTTCCCTATAAATTGAACACTCATCCTAATTCTAGAGGAATAATTTTGGTATTAAAGTTATGTTGTTGGATTCTCATTTGATAAGAGAGTGAAAGTACTAATATGCTGCTAGGATAATGTTGGATGTGATGAGGCTGGAATGAAGCTGGAGCAGGTTGAAAACAAATCAATTCATTGGTTGTAATCTTCCCCTTCAACTCTTTAATAAAGATTATTGTTCATTTTACCATACATATGTCTCTATTTCTTTTGCAATGTATTCCTGAATGATGTATGTATTTCATATATAACCGATTTGATTTGAGTAAGATAAGTCGATATCTTGTATATTTAATGTTGTTTTCTCTTCTCTATTTGTGTTTGCAGGAATCAATCTAGTAGCTTGAGTTGGATTCAGAACGACAACAACATTAACAGAAGGAGAAGGGGAAGCGAAATAATAACAAGTATGATCCTTCCCATTCTGTATATCTTCTTCTTTTAGAGAAAGTTATAGTTATTCTTTCCTCTGTTGTTCTAAGTGACAAACACCACACCTAGGTAATTTTGTTTATCCATAGATCACAAATCTGTAAAAAAATTGACGACTCCACTGTGGTGTATCCTATCATTCCTGGTATTTTTGCCTTTGTTTATCCTCATCAGTAGCATCTAATTTTTATTATCAGTAATTTTCATGAACAAATTGCATTAGAAGTGTGTTTTGCCGCTGCATTTTCAATCCTAGTTGTGCCCAATGAGCTATTGGTAAAGACAGAGTGCACTATAGTGCACTGTCTCCCACTTAGGGGTGCTCTACAAAGCACTGTCTCCCTTTAGAGAATGTTTTTTCCCCTCAGCCAACCAAATTCCATCAAAATTTGTCATTACTTTAAGTTTCAGCCGCCTGTTTGTTGTATTCTCATATGTCTGAGATCTCTTAGAGACCAGTAAAATTTCTTGATCTTCCCCCTTTGAAAAGTAATTTTTTCAATGTTTCATTAGTTTTTTTCTTTATCATTGGAAAATAAAATTCAAAGTATTTCATTTCTGCATTAGATCAATTCTGTTTTCGAAAAGGAAATTTTTGTTTCATTCCTCATTTCTTGTAGGAAAATTGTAGTTCCACTCTTCATTTTCTTAAGAGAAATTGTTATTTCATTCCTTGTTTCTCATAAGAAAACACTTTTTTTATTGATTTATGCATCTAGTTTCCTTTCATTCATTCACATTAAAGGGAGCTGAAAAGAAAAAAATGCATGTGCATATAGTGAATTGTGTGTGTTGCATAGGAACAAGTTAGGAAAGTTCCATTTAATTTGTGCTCTTTGTTGTTTGCTCAAAAACTGTTTTCTCTTTCCCTTAGTAGCTAGGATTTTCATTGAAAAAACTAAATTGAAAAGTTTGCTTATAATTTACTTTTCATTTTTAGGAAGTTCCATTACATCTTGCGATGAACCTCAAAGACAAAATTTTAAACAAGGTCAACATAAAATTTACATCAATCAACCTAAGAAAACATTGGAACATTAACAATAACATTTAGAAGGTCTAGGCTAGAGACGTGTTCTACCATTGTTAAACATAGCAGCTATCACTAACTTGTCTGTGATACATTGTGAGTGTGATACCTCACTCCATGTACATAAGTATATCAGAACTTTTCCACATACCTTCAGGCATATAGGGCGGTGATCTAGTACGAAAATTATAACGGGGTGCTCTCACTGTGCAGTTTCGCATTAAACAACACTAATAGGGACTTGGGCCTCCACATACATTCGGGTATATTTGGGAAGATAAATTTAGGTTGTTATCCATCCATAGGTAACTGAGTTTCCCACCTTGTAGCTTGTGATACACCAAACACAACATTCGAGGATATTTCCTACCTGTATTTCTCGGTTCGCTGGGAGGTTTTCTGCAGTTCACAATTACTTGGTAATTGTTTTTCCTAGAACTACCCTTTTATTTTTTTAATTTGTTTTTTTAATAAAATTATTCAGCCATCATTGAATAAGAAAATCCCTTTCCATGTCATTCGCATAGAATAGAAATTAAACCACCTTTACCACCGGAAGCCATTTCTAGTCAGCGAAGGCAACATCATTCTACTGAAACTAGTACTATGAGTACCTCTGGTGTGTCATCATCATCTCATATACCAGAGTCGTCTCGAGTTGTTTCTAAAAATCCGGGTTCATCTACTTTTGTGGAGACGCAGTCCTCATAGCTACCTATGGTCACGATCCATCCAATCAGTGAGACCATACCTCTTGAACCCAAGTTTCTTCAACTGGAAATTGATCTAGATCCTATCATTGTTTTACCAGAACATCTAGATCTCGAAGTCGAACAATCGGAATTTTTTCCTATATCGGTCACTCAACAATCAATTGTAGCCATTGAATCTCCCATATCACGTAGTAAACCACCTGAAATATATCTTGGGCCTGACGGCGAAATCCTTCCACTTGGTTTTATTTTGATTGAAGAAATACCACACGATGAAACACCTTCGACTCCAACTCAATTTGGACTAGAGCTTTAACTTTAGGAGACTTTTTCTCAATCACCTCACACTTCTTTCTTTGATCCTCTGTCAATTCGAGTTCCCATAGTTCCTGTAGGGTATACATTGGGTCGTATGACAATGGCTGAGTCAACATCTCTAGTTGTACCTTATGTTACAGTTGCAACATCACCTTCTCTTGCTACCCTGTCAATGTTCACCACATCACTAGAGTCACATTTATACGGTGGCCCTTCTATCCCACCTGGTTACCAATATTTATCTAGAACCTTCTCTGGCGCATCCTCAAACCCATGGACTTCACCAATGTCATCATCTGGTATTCTCTCTAGTACATCTATAATGAGTGATGAATGGATTGATCCTTTATATACATCTTTAGTGTAATATCAAGCTTGTCCATCTGGGTAAATTCTATCCAGTACAATTTCAACTGGACTCCCGGAATTTGGAGAACAATATATTCCGTATTGATATCCTATGGTCACCCATTTTGACAGTACTCTGTTGTTATATAGTCACACTAATGTTGGAATGGTTTTTTTCAGTGGAAGCACACTCTACCCATCCAACCACAAGCGATTGTGCATACATATCAACCAGTTAAACCTGTTGCACCCACATATATTCCACTTGTTAATACATCCTTACCCATGTAACAAAATCAGATTTTTGTACCTCAACCGTCTCAGGCAGATCCTTCAACCCAATAACCTCAAGTATTGGGCCCTCAAACTCCAACTCCTTCGGCAGGTTTACAACAACCACCTATATCCGGAATCATTTATTCACAAGTTGGATTACCCTATTATGGGATGTCGCAGGCACAACCGAGTTTTACATATTCAAAATGGGTCCAAGCTATTCTAGTTTGGGCTATAATCTTGGTGGACAGACACCTTGGCAACCATAAGCACAAATGCCACAACATTCATTCCAACAACAAGTAGCTTACCCTGGTTTCGGTCAACAGAATCCTAAAGCGTTTTCTTATAAAAACAACCCCAATTTTGGTTACCAACAACAAATTCCTGATGTTGGTGCTCAAATGCCTATTGCCCAAGCAATTCCATCATACCCTGGTTATGCTCAACCTAACTTAAATTGACAGTCGCCCTTTGTTGCAACTTTAGAATTACCTAATTTAAACTGTCTTACCAACGATCCAATCAGTTATGCTCCTTGCTGGCCGGTGATACCAAATAAGTTACTCTCAGATATTCCTAATTTCAATGGAAATATGGGAGAAGACCCATCAACGCATTTTATGAATTATCATTTCTGGTGTTCATCCAATTCCCTAAATTATGACTTTATTAGACTATGTCTTTTCCATCGTAGGCTCACTGGTCCGGTCGTGAAGTGGTAAATTTAGTTACTGCGAGCTTCATTTGATAATTTCACTGCCTTAGCTACTACCTTTCTAACCCACTTCCAGTTACCCATATGATATGAAACTAGAATGGAACTCTTGAATAATTTCAAACAGACTAATGCTACCCACATTTCTAATCATATTCATGAGTGGTGTCTTCCTCGTAGAATGGTCAAGACATTTATTCCTGGTCAACTCCTTGCTAAGTAGTTCATTAAGTCCTTGTTGCCATATATCACTGAGGATGTGGCTAAGGGTGGCATCGTCACTGAAGAACTTGTCATTTCTTGTGCCCAGTACTTAGATTTGATTTATACTCAGTCCGACACGCTCTATGAGAAAATTCCCAACACGCCACGACCTAATTTTACTGTTCCTCCTCCATCTAAGGACTCTCATGCCAATGATGGTATGATCGGTACTGCAAGAACACATCACTCTACTGCATCTAATCATGCACCTTCTTCCTAAATTCATGTCATGTCATCTAACAAAAGAAAAACTGACAAGCAACCTAGAAGTAAGAAAAAGGGGAAATCGAAGAAAAATAAAATTCAACCCCATAGGAACGATCATCTGATCAACAAACTGGGAACAATCAAAAACCTCGTTATCCTTGCATAATCTGTAATGAGCAGCACTTTTTTTCATGATTGTCCTCACCCTGTCGAAGTCTCAAAATTAATTAAGACCTCACATGCATTTTCTCTGTTAAGAGATCCATTTCTGAATCTAGACACAAATTTGGTTGCTACGGATCTAGCCTCTAGTTTCCAAGTGCTCATGTTATCTATCACGAAGCCAAAAACTGATATTTTGGTGTCAACGCCTAATAAATATTATGGTAGTCATGCTACTGATCAACCTACTACCTCTACCATGAATCCTTCTACATAATATATTCCACCAACTGATATTCTTGAGTTAAAAATTAAGCCACCAAAGGAAGTCGTTCATAAATCGACATCCAATCCTCAAGTCCGAGCTACTAAAAATTTATAATATAGTTGAAGATTTGGCTCAATCCCCTTCAGCTATGTCGATGCTTGAGGTAGTTAAAATCATCCCTCCCAAAAGAATGCTTTGTTGTGGGAAATTGGTGGAATCAATCCGACATATTCCAATCTTGTAGTCTTAAATCATATGGTCTATGTGCCACAATTACTAGCAAAATTGGCACTCTCCATCCAAGTAAATGTTTTGAATCATCTCGTTCATCATACTATTATTGATGAGGGAGCATCTACCTACATTATGTCTCTAAACTGTTGGAAATTACTTGGCTCTTTGTGCCTATCTCAATCACCTATGACATTGAAATCTTTTGATGGTTGTAATATAAACCTTGCGGTATCATGAATAACCTACATGTTGAAATAGGGGAAAAATAGTAAATGTTGAAATTGAGGTCGTTGAAAGACCCCTTGACTAAAACATTTTACATGGAAGGCCATGGGTATATGCTATGATTACGATCATCTATACATATTTTTGAATGATCGCCTTTCCACATAAAGGTATTATCACAGTCATCAATCAACTCTCCTTCTTTGCCTCTAATTCCGAGGTAACTGGAAGCATTCCATTAGTTTATGCACCCCAACTAGCACTTCAAAACATTGATGTAGGACTCTTAAAGGATTCTTCCCTAATGGGAACGTTTTCCATACTGCCACCCACGACGTCGGTAGAAATTGGAAGCACAGATACCTGCTACATGATATCTTCCACTCCATCTGTCTTAAGGAATATCATGGGTGATTCTGAAGTTGTTACGTCGGATGAATTACTGCCACCCACCCCAATTGAGTTGGCATAGAAATCAATCTATATGGCTTGGGTGGTGAATCTGAAATCATCGTCACTAATCGTTTGGTTCGATCGTTCATTACATTTTGGTACTCCATTTGATCCTTTTTCATCAACTTTCTTGACTGATGAGAGAATTGTGGAATCTATGATGTTAGAAGGAGAACCATGGGAATATCATCATCATCGTTCCCATATTCATGATTTCGAAGAAGATAATCTTATTGAACTATATCACCCATCGATCAAAACTTTATTTTTGAACTCTTTTCCCATTAATGACATTGAATCCGAGCGGAATTTATCAAATATTGAAGAAACCAATTCTATCGATATTTTGACCAAACTCGACGTTATAGAAAACATTCATTTCGGCATGTCTTGTTCTCCATAAGAACTTGAAACTTATCGCTCTCTCTTTTGTGAATTCTGTGATATATTTTCTTGTTCTTACGAGGAAACTCCATGCATAGATACTATTATTGTTGAAAACACCATTAAAATGTACAGTAATGTAAATCTGGTACATCAACGCTTTCATCCTATTCATCTGAAAAAGGTGCTACCATTAAAATAGAAGTTGAAAAACTTTTGCGTGCTAGTTTCATTTACCCTGTTCCGCTAACTAATTAGGTTTCCAATATTGTTCCTATTATGAAGAAACAAGGGACAATTAGAGTGCGCATCGATTATTGGGATGCTAATCTTTCTTGTCCAAAAGAAAACTATCCTACTCCCTTTATCGACCAGATTATTGACAATTGTGCTGGATGTGAGATATTTTCATTCATGGATGGATTCTTCGGTTAGAATAAAACCAATATCCACCTAGAGTACCAATATAAGACAACATTCATCTATCCATTGGGCACATTTTCTTATTGCAAACTCCCATTTGGTTTATAGAATTTCAGGCCAACATTTCAGAGAGATATGGATTATGCTTTCAATGACATTAAGCACATTGTTCAACCTTATCTATACGATTTAATCGCACATTCACGAAACTGGACTGATAACCCCATGCATTTGAGAGCTATATTTCTACGTTGTCGACACTATAAAATATGCCTCAATACACACAAATTTATGTTTTGTGTTGGTTCTGGTTGTTAGCTAGGATTCCTCGTCTCAAAAGAAGGAATTTGAATCAGCCCCCTGAAGGTGCAATCCATTCTTGATTTTCCTGTGCCATCAAATTTACTTCAGTTACAAAAAAATCAAGGAAGGGCTAACTTTCTAAGGAGGTTCATACCCAACTACGTTGAAATGGCTAAAGGATTTACTCGTTTCTTGAAAAATGGGATTTCATTTCATTGGGATAAGGTTGTGCAAGATTCTTTTGATGTTGTCAAGGATGCACTTGTCCAAGCATCATTAATGTATCCCCCCAATTATCAGAGTGATTATTTCGTATATATCGTCGTGGTTGATATGATCATTGCTATTGTATTGGTCCAAGAAGAATATGGGATAGAAAATCTGATATATTATTTGAGTCATAATCTCAATGATATGGAAGTGAAGTATTCATACGTCGAAAAGCTCACCTTGGAGGTTGTTCAAGCTCTCCAAATATTTCTCCATTATATCCTGTTCCAAAAGACCATTGTCATTTAGGATTGCAACCCCGTGACTTAGATTCTATCACATCCAATGTTGGGGGGAAATATTCAAAATGGATCATCGCTAATAGGAATTTGATTTTGAATTCACCAAATCCAAGTCAAAGAAGTCTTTAGTTTTCGCTAAGCTTCTCTATGACCTTCTCTTTGATAGTACTATTACTAAATTGGAACCATGAATTCCTTATGAGTCTTTATTTCTAATTGGATCATATGATCCTTTATATGGGGATTTTATCATTTATCTCCAAATCAAGACTTTTTAGCCTGACGCATCTCGCTCTCAACGGTGACGTATTCGATACCAAGCCAAATATTATATGGTCATCAACGATACACTTTATCATCTTGGCGTCGATACAATTTTAAGGAGGTGCCTCACTCATGAGGAGGCTAAAAAGGTTTTAAAAGGTTGTCATGTCGGGGCTTGTGGTGGACACTTGTTTGGATACGCTACCGCAAAGAATATACTCCGTGCTAGTTAATTTTGGCCTACCATATTTCACGACAACACCTTTGTGGTCAGAAGTTGTCATGCATGCCAGATTTTTTATCGTAAATTCTGCAAATCACCAGTGCCGATGCATCATGTTATCATTGTGGTACCATTTGAAAAATGGGGTGTTAACTTCATGACCTGAAACCCTTGTTCATCCAGGGGGCATGGTTATATTATTGTCGCAGTAGACTACTTTACTTAGTGGGCCGAAGCAATGTCTACATTCAACAACATAGGCAAAAAAGCTAAATTATTCTTTTTCAATCATGTCATCTCATGGTTTAGTGTTCCACAGGCTATATTTAGAGATCATGGTAAGCATTTCTGCAATCACATAATGAATGAGTTGACTACCAAATTAGGACTGTCGCATGATATTTATACTCTGTACTATCCACTATCCAATGGACAAGTTGAGGCTATTAACAATATTCTTAAACGCATGATTCAACGAATGAGAGGAGTTCGTAAACGAAATTCACATTTGATCATGTACTGGTCTTTGTGGGCATACTAAACCTTGGTGAGAAATGCAACCGGGTTTACCCCCTTTCAATTGGTGTATGGTCTGGAAGCTATCTTTCCTATCCAAAGTGAAATACCATCGTTAAAACTCATCGTTGACTTGTTACCTGACACCTCTTCGGAAGAAGTGAGTCTTTTTAAACTCATCCATCTTGATGAAATGTGTCATGAAGCTTCATTGGCCAACGAAGAAAATAAGAGATGTATAATTGCACAATATGACCAACATGTCCAGCCTGACATATTCTCAGAGAGTGACCTAGTCTTAGTTTATGATTAGGAAACCGTTGTAATAGGTACAGGAAAATTTGAGCCGTTATGGCAAGCCCCTATATTTTCAGAAGAGTTGTTGCTAAGGGAGCCTACAAGTTGGTAGATTATGATATAATTCCATTCGCGCAACCCCAAAATGGGTTATATCCCAAACATTATTATGATTAAACATGAGCGTAGTAAAATATTGTATTATATTGTATATATGCTTTTGATTTGCATTTACTGTCTTAGTTTGTTTTTCTAGAGTTTCTTTGAAGTTAGTAATCAGCTTTACATTTCATCGCAGATGTATTTATCCTCGGGACCATTCGTTGGGTATGTTGATGGTGTTAGTCGTAGTATGTAGAATATATCCTCTACACCATGGGCCATTTTCTCTCCGAATGAAGAGTTAGTGATTTTTTGATCAAGAGCTCATGTCTAATTTGAAAAAATGCTCAAAAATGGAATTTCTTAGAATTGGTTGCAATTTGAATGACCGGAAAGGCCTCGTCGCTACAATTTTGGTCCCGTGAACGGGACCCAAATTATATGTTGTATGTGAAAGTTACTAAAGTTTTAAAATGCCCAAAGACCTTCAAAACAGGACTTTTGAACTAAAAAAATTGTTATTTTTCAAAAAAAATAGATGGAAGTTTTTTTTTTTATAATGTTTTGAGGGCCTATTACAAGGTGCCACGTGGACCCAAGCCTATGGTTCAAATTCATGTTAAAAATTTTGTGGACAGGGTGGGTCGAACCCTCGACTCGACACCTCGGGTAGGGTCGACACGACCACTACACCACGGACGGGTTGGCTCATTCATCACTAAATAGAGATTATGTTGGCAAGTTGAGTCTTTAAAAGGTGGGCAAAACGTGCAGTCGTGCATGAATATTCGGGTCGGGTCATCGTTTATTTCAAACTAGCAGAGTAAGGAGTTAAGCCTTCGGGGATTGAGGCTGTAGGTTCTATGACCAAGTGCCAAGACCAAGGGCTAAGCCCTATTGAACTAGTGGGAAGTTTTTGATAAGAATTCGAGTGTTAGCCCCTCACCACAGGACCTCTACCCGTGACCATGGGCAGGGGCTAAAACCTTAACCGTCGTCACTAACATCTCCGGGATTCCTGCATGTGAATGCGCTAGGAAACTGGCAGTTAAATTTATTATTACCCCTAAATTAGCACGTGGTTCTGACGTTCTAACCTGTATGACTATTCTTGTGGGATTAAATGGAGTTCCTCCAATTTTGGAGGAGGTTTTCTAGTGCCATTGCGCAAAATTTGTTTTGATCATAACTTTGTCAATATGTGACCAAACAAGACGAAATTTTAGTCAATTTTGGGTTTCAGCATTCTAGAGTGTTTGGGATAGGTTGCAGAGCGAATGGTGGTTTTTTACAACCATTATTGCTTCAGGGAAGCTTGGAGAGCCATCAGGGCCATCAAGGAAATGGAGTTGTATTTGGCTATACTTCACTGTTTGAGGTGAAACAAAAGCCATTTTTAGCATATTTTTATCTTCTGAAGTTAACTTCACAACTTTTTTTTCTTTTTTAGGCATATTTCTCACTATATAACCAATTTGAGCAACTTAATAGAGCAAGGACATGCCCATTGGGAGCCTTGGACCCGACAGATGTAGCCCGGGAGGGGTGAACTGCCTCATCATGTTGTTGTGTTTGTTATGTGAAGTTTATCTGTTGTGTTTTTCTGATATTATATGTTAAACAATAAAATTAATTAACATTTCCTCACACAAAAACTCAGAAACAATTACCAAAAACACTTTGATTAACTTGCAAGACATGGAGAATACTTTGCACACTTAATTAGATGGAAATGGATAATTTGCATAGCATTAAAAATAGTTCCATTTTCAGATCAGATGGTATCAGAGCTAAGGATTTGAGCCTTAGAGCTAGTGTTTTACCCTGCATTTGTTCTTGTGCATAGATATAGTTGATTGTTTGCAAGTTTTGATGCTAACTAGACTTTTACTCAAGAGAGGTGAAGGACATTTGGTTAGTGCACAAAGTAATCCTCAACCAAGAAGGGTCAGAGAGCCACCTCCAAGAGCCATAGAAGTAGCTTCAAGCATGTTTTCATGAGAAGGAGAATCTCCTAAAGACATTCATCCCAAATAAGAGGAACGAGTGTTCCGAAAGGATTTCCTAGACATGACAGAGATGGTGAGGATACTCTACCAAGAAAGGAATGATAAGCTTGTAGAAGAAGGTTCTAGACACTAGAAAAAAGGAGAGGGTTCTTTAGGAGGAAGGAAAAGTGATGACAATTCAAAGAAAGGACACGAAGGAATTGGTGATCCACCATCCCCATCTTCATCCTCTTCCTCTACATCGTCATCCTCAACTTCGGTGAATCAATCTCACAAGTCTAAAACCACTGGTAAAAGTCCATTTTTAAAGCTTGATGTTAAATTTGAGTTGCCTATGTTTAATGGTGAGGTTAGTGTAGAGAAACTTGACAATTGGATAACACAGTTGGAATTTTACTTGAGGATACAAAACCTTCATGAAGACTACACCAAGATTCAGTTAGCCTCTTTGAGAATGGAAGGAGCTGCATTGGTATGGTGGGAAGCTAAGACCAAGGATGAAATTAAAAAACATGGTAAGATCACTTTATCATGCGCTAAATTTATTTCCACAATTAAACAGAAATTTTATCCATTAGCTCATTTACAAAAGGCTATCATGAATTGGTAATGTTTTAGATAACTTAAGGGACAAAGTGTTCAAGATTACACTCAAGAGTTTATACGAAGGGATTTATTACTTGGAATTGATTTTCATATCCAAGATACTTTTCTGAAATATATATGTGGTTTTCACAGACATATTATACATACTATCCTTATGTTCAATCCTACTAGTCTAGACGAGGTTTGTGTCCAAGCCATGCATTTAGTGGCTAGAGGTAAATAATATTTTGATGGGAATGAGGGTAGTGAATTTAAAGGCACAGGTAGAAAAATAAATGCAAAATATAGGAAAGAAAAAGGAAAATTCTTTTGTAAAAACTTTTCCAAAACAAGCCACGATGAAGACCACTGTTGGAAACTTCATCCAGAGCTGAAACCAAAAAATTTAAAAACAAAGATAAAACCTCTAAGGGATAAGGAAAAATGGATGGAGGAGGAAAAGGTGAGGGATCTGTACCCTTACCTTATTAACAGGTAATTGAAGGCTTTTGGGGTCCAAAAGCTTCCCAATGGGGAGGAGTGATCAGGAGATCATGTCCAAGTTGAAAAAATGCTCAAAAATTGAATTTCTCATAATTGGTTGCAATTTGAACAATCGGAAAGGCCTCGTCATTACAATTCTAGTTCCATGAACGAGACTTAAATCCGATGTCGTATGTAAAAGTTACTGAAGTTTTAAATTGCCCAATGACCTTGAAAACGAGACTTTTGAACAAAAAAAATTGTCATTTTTCAAAAAACTTAGATGGCAACTTTTCTTTTCTTTTTTATAGTGTTTTGAGGGCCTATTACAAGGTTCTACGTGGTCTACCTAGAGGCTACCACGTGGCCCCAGTCCTATGGTTCAAAGTCATGTTAAAAATTTTGTGGACAGGGTGGGTCGAACCCTCGACCCGACACCTCGGGTAGGTTCGACCCGACCACTACACCACGGGTGGGTTAGCTCGTTCATCACCAAATGGAGATTATGTTGGCAAGTCATGTCTTTAAAAGGTGGGCAGAACGTGCAGTCGTGCACGACTATTCAGGTCGGGTCGTCGTTTGTTTCAAACCAACAGAGTAAGGAGTTAAGCCCTCAGGGCTTGAGGCTGCAGGTTCTGCGACCATGTTCCAGGACCAAGGGCCTAGCCCTGTTGAACCAGTGAAAATTTTGTGATAAACACTCAGGTGTTAGCCCCTCACCACAGGACCTCCGCCCGTGACCATGGGTGGGGGGAAAAACCTTAATCGCCAATGCTAGCATCTCCGGGATTCCTGCATGTGAATGCGCCAGGAAACTGGTAGTTAAATTTATTTCTGCCCCTAAATTAACACGTGATTCTTCCATTCTGACCTGTTCGACTATTTTGGTGGGATTAACTAGAGTTCCTCCAGTTTTGGAGGAGGTTTTCTAGTGCCAATGGACAAAATTTGTTTTAATCATAACTTTCTCAATTTTTGACCAAACAAGATGAAATTTTAGTCAATTTTGGGTTCCTTGAGAATTATGGAGTGTTTGGGAAAGGTTTCAGAATGAACAGATGGTTTCTACATCCATTTATTCTTCAGTGAATCTTGGAGATCCATTAGGGTCATCAAGGAAATGGAGCTGTATTGGGCTATACTTCACTGTTTGAGGTTTAAAAAAAAGCCATTTTTAGGTTATTTATGTCATCTGAAGTCAATTTTAGAGCTGGTTTTGCTTTTTTATGCATATTTATCACTATATAACCAATTTGAGAAACTTAATAAAGCAAGGACATGCCCATTGGGAGCCTTGGACCTGATAGATGTAGCCCAGGAGGGGTGAACTTCCTCATCATGTTGTTGTGTTATGTTATGGTGAAGTTTATCTGTTTTTTTTTATGACATAATATGTTAAATAGTAAACTTAATTAACATTTCCTCGAAAAAAAATCAGAAAAAATTACCAAAAAAACTTTCTTTAACTTGCAAGACATGGAGAATACTTTGCACACTTAATTAAATGGAAATGGATACTTTGCATAGCATTACAAATAGCTCCATTTTAAGATCAGTTTTCAAGGGATTTTTATTGGTCGATCTACAAACAATATCCTTGAGTATAGCGCGTTGATCGAAATTCTCTCTGAATCCATTTCATTTGGTATTAACCACATCATCATTAGGTTAGACTCACAACTTGTTATACTGTAACTTACCAACGTTTATATTGTCATAAATCCACCACTGCATTATATGTTCCTAAGAGTTCGACTTTTAGAAAGACATTTTGATTTCATTCAATATCAACACATTTCCAGAAATTTGAACGCCTTAAATGATTCCTTAGTGAATTATGTGATAAACAAACATTTGCATCACATGTTAAAACATGTTTTCAATTCACATCACATAATTGAATAGTATTGCATAGTAAAAATAGGAAAACACTGAAAAAAAATAGATAGATAATTATAGGTTTTTACAAAATTTGTGTCGAAGACACATTGCTCATATGACCTCAAAATGTATGCAAAATTTCAAAGTAAACTAGTTATGCCCATGATAACAAGATACTGATCTAGCTATCATACATAATAACCGCATCCAATGGTTAAGAACGCCAATAGTATGTCGTTGCAGTCTCGTGGGATCCTCTTCGATCCAGAAATCCAGAATCTCGAGAGTCAATCCCTATATGTTCTACTATAGCCCATCAAGATTCTTTGCCATATCTAAATCCCAAAGTACTTCTCTCCTGAAAACCCTCTCTACTGGCTCCTCTACTCTCTGCTCTGGCTGACCCACTAATCGAACTCGACTTGCATCTGCATAGATCAAAAATTTAGTTTAGTCTTGGGAAAAATCAAAATAAAAAAAACATTTATAAACCTTAGAAAAAAAAATATGGTCAAAACATTCTTACCAATTGCATCCCATTGAGCTCCGTCTGGTAGAATCAAGTCTGGATCTCCTCAGAAGTCTACACCTGCATATGCATAATCATCGATGGCAATCATAATTTGTCTAAACCAGGTAAAGAATGTAGTAGAAAATACAATGGTTCATTAACCAACATATCTAGCCATCAACTCTACCCATCTCTGCATCCTTGGATGATCAGGAGATCATGTCCATTGTTTAAAACTGAAAGTGCTCAAAAGTGTCTGCAACCTGAGCGATCGGAAAGGTACCATTTCTGTGATTTTGGCACCATGAACAGTTCGCAAAATAGAGGTCGTATGCAGAAGTTATGAAGGTTTGAAAATCCTATTAAACTCAAAAAAAATGACTTTGACCAAGTTTGACTTGACATGTTGAAAATTTTAAAAAAGAATATTCTAGGGAATATTCCTATAATATTCCTCATAATATTCTCTAGAATATTCCCTATAATATTTCGTAAGAACCAAATGGCAAAGGACAAGTGGCAGCGTTTCGTTTGTTAGAAGGTTGACTTTGGGAATCCAGACCAATAGAAGGCTGCCACATGGCAAGCCCGGAGGCTGCCACGTGGGCCTCGTTTGACATTATAAAATTTTGGACTGCCTAGGGTTTGAACACTTGACCACCGATCTGCACACACATGTCTTGACCAACCCGCCTACACATTGGTTCTTAATAATATAAGGGTGGAAGTTTTATTTGAATGATGTAAGTTTTCTTATTAAGGGTTGTTAGATGATCCAAATATCATAATGTAAATTTAGGATAAAATATTTATTAAATTATAATATTTAATAAATATTAGAGACACTTAGAAACAGAATATTGTTAGCAAAGATATCATTATAGAATAGAGTCATTTCTTAGGCTCTAAAATAGGAATAAAGTTAGTAGATTGGATAGAATATCATTTATTGTAAATGGACACTTGTTGTTTTATCAAGTGATCTATAATTAAATTAAGTTAGGACATATAGCTTATAAATACGTTATTTTTCTAATTGAAAATTCGTGGAGGTTTACTTTTGTAAACTCTATCAATTTTTATGTAATTTATTTTCCATTATCAATAAAATTACGTGTCTGAGGACACTTCTATATTAAGGGATTGTGAGGCCACCCTTGAAGGGCCAGCAGCGCCCCCCCCCCCCCCTCTCCATACGCCCTAGTGCTATATCTGTGGTCTACACCTAACCTGCAACGCTACCAAAACCAGTGGTGAAGTCTTTGGTCACATTTCATTGTGAAATTTTTTAGGACGGTTTTACAAAACCATAATTTCCGCAGGGGTTTAGAACCATTAACACCAAGTCGTTCACAAGCGGAAGTTTAGTGCGACGATTTGTGGTAGGTTATAGAATCGTGTTCGTCAGGGTGCCAACCTCAAATGGCGGCAAAAGTTATTTAATCCTAAAGTTTACGCAACAGACCATTAGGAATTTTGAAGTCTAAAATGGGCCTCCTAAGGAAATTATAAAATAATAGTGGAAATAATAAAATAAGATTTGATTACATCATCAAATTTTAGAGGGAAAAAAGACAAAACTACTTTTTCAACTCGTATTTTGAACTTATCTCCCTAAGGGTTTGCTCAAATTTCAAGTGGGAATACTCGTTGGATGCAAATTTAATTCCTCATCCAAGGATTACCCATGTTGCATAATTTTGATGGACTTTGCTATACTAAAAATGAGACATACATAAAAAACATGATTCCAATCATGTTTTTTATGTATTTCTCATTTTTCGTGTAGTAGGGTCCATCAAAAGTATGAAACATGAGTACTCATTTGATGAGGCAATAAATTTGGCATCCAACGAATATTCCCATTCGAAATTTGAGTAAACCCTTTAGGAGATAAGTTGAAAATACAAGTTGAAAAAATAGTTTTATTATTTTATTATTTTTTAATCTTTATACTTTTTTACTCCAAAAATGGTGAATCATCCGCCATGGTTGACATCATCATCTTGAATGCTATTGGTTATTCTAAAGTTTATTTTAGTTGTACATTTTTCTTAGGAGGCCCACTTTAGACCTCAAAATTCACCTAATGATGTGTTAAGTTTAAATGTTCGTGCGGTCAGGCTGATGGAACCGTGATACACGGGGTTTCAACCCTTAAACGACGGAGTATGAAACCGTGCGAAAAATTTTGTTAGATGATGCCATTCACCATTAAATTCCAGACTTAACCATTATCCTAATCTGGAGTGTGCCACCAAAACTGGTGGAAAACCACCCATTTAACTTCAGTTAACTCAAATTCTCCACATTTAGTGTAGCTTTTTAAGGGATATTGGGCAGTTTACTGTTTTTTCCATAACCCCTTGGATATTCGACCAATTTTGATGCATGGATAGTCAATTTTTGATATTCTAGAAATTCTAAACAAATCGGTAGAGATTTCAGACCCATTAGAGGTCGTCTTGTGTAGGTTTATCTTTAGGAGAGGTCAGGGAGCCATAAAGGCCACTAGGGTGTTGTCAGTGTTTTTAGCATCCATTCTCTATTTTCTACAAATTAATAGTCATTCCTAACTAATTCAAGCATTCTAAAGCTATTTTTTTAGATATCACAGTCATTTGAGGCTTTTATTCACATTTAATTACCATTTTTTAGCAATAAGATATGAGGGACATGACATTGCGAGCTGGACCAGCTAATGTAGCCTAGGAGGGGTGAACTATTTCATCAAATTTGATGAGTATTGTTACATGTGATGTTTAATTATATTTTATTTATTGTTGTACAATGTTATACAAGCAGTTTACATGTTTTTAACTCACACAGAAATCTATTTAACTAAGATAAAATCATTTCTTTGACCTGCAAACTTCATAGAACCTTATGCACACAATTTTATTACTGTTTGGATACTTAGCACAACAACAAAAAATATATTTTGTAATAGATAAAGTTGGTATCAGAGCTCAATTTGAGCATTAGGTTAAGTTATATTATTTTCTTTTTTTAACATTTGTGCAAAATAATTTCTTTAAAAGTTTGCATAACAACCCTTGCAAGTTGTGCAGAGCCATATTGGGGCAGCATTTGTTGTGAGTTTTAATTCTTACTATGTTAAACCTTAAGAGAGGAGAAGCTCAATTGGTGAAAGCTCAAAGAAATCCTCAACCAAGGAGGGCAAGAGTGACATTATCTCCCCCTTCAATTTCACCTCAAAGAGAAGCAGAAGAAGCCATAAGCATGACTTCCGGAGAAGGAAAAATTCCTGAAGAAGTTGATCCCAAGGAGGAAGAAAGAGTGTTTAGGAAAGCATTTCTTGACTTAATTGAAATGGTGAGATTCCTTTATCAAGAAAGTAATCAAAGAATTGAAGGAGAGGGATCTAAAATTCACAAGGAATGAGAAGGATCTTCAGGAGGTCATAATGATGAAGAGAATCCAATAAGGGTAATGGAGGAAATGGTGACAGTGGAAATCTGCCATCATTAAGGAAAATTTTAGGGGTAATATTTGTAGATGGGCTAATTTTCCATGTTTTTTCCAAAAAAAAGATTAGCCAATTCCCATTTTTTCCTAAAAGTGATTTGCCCAAATTTTATAAAAAAAAAGAATATTTTTTACCTTAAAAATCACCAAAATTCTATAGAGACTGTATAAAATCAATAGAAATTTTAATATTTTACTAAAATATCACTAATAATTTTATAGTTTGCATATTATGGATTAGTAATATTTTCTAAGGTTTATAATCTTTAAGATAAGTTTCCATCTTAAAATTTTCCCTGGCCATCATCACCCTCATCTTCATCTTCATCGACTTCATCAACCTCTACTTCGTCTTCAGTACACCACAAGTCAAAGAACACTAGTAAAATTCCTTTTCTAAAATTTGATGTTAAGTTTTAATTTCCAAATTTTGATGGTGAAGATAATTCATAAAAGCTAGATAATTGGATTAGTCAATTAGAGGTCTATCTGAGAATTCAAAATTTTAATGATGACGAAACCAAAATTAAACTAGCTTCATTGAGAATGGAAGGTGCAACACTTGTTTGGTGGGATGCCAAGACAAAGGAGGAGATCAAGAAATATGGCAAGCTTATCTTAGCATGGACTGATTTCACTTTTGCAATAAAATAATAGTTTTATCCATTAGCTCACATGCAGAAATCCATAATGGACTAACAAAATTTTAAACAATTGAAAGGAAAAAAATTTCAAGTGTATACCCAAGAATTTAGAAGAAGAGCTCTTTTACTAAGAGTATATTTTCATAGCCAAGACACTTTACTCAAGTATATAGGAGGTTTACATACATACCTAAGACATACCATTCTCATGTTTAACCCTACAAGCCTAGATGAGGTTTGTGTTCAAGCCACACATTTAGAGGCAAGGGGAAAACAAAATTTAGATGGCAATGAGGAAAGTGAGTTTAAAGGCAAATGTAAGAAAAAGAGAAATGAAAATTCTAGAAAAGAGAAGGGAAAATTCTTCTACAAAAGCTATTCCGAAACTAAACATGATGAGGACCATTGTTGGAAACTTCATCCAGAGTGGAAACTAGAAATTTTTAAAGCAAAGGAGAAAGGCAAGACAAATGTAGTAGCTTTTACAAGACCTAGGGTCAGATTCAGGAGATGAAACAAAAATGATAGCTATGGGAATAAAGGACTTGAAGGGGAAAGAGAATGAAAACAAACCCAGTTCTAGTATTTTTAACTGTCACATAGAAGCTCCAAGTGAAGAAAAAAGAATTGAACTATTTCATGTGAGGGTCTTCCAAACATACCAAGGTTGACACAGTATTTGACATTGGGTTGCAAGTGAACCTTATTTTTGAAGACTTGGTCAAGAAACTTAATCTTGAGACCATTCCACAGCCTAAACCATATCCACTTGGTTGGATTTGTAAGGATGCAAATTTACATGTTTCAAATAAGTGCATGTTGCACTTTGCAATCACTCCATATTTCATTGACATAGTTGAATTAGATGTTGTTCCGCTTGATATAACAGGTATGGTGTTGGGAAATCCTTACTTTTATGATAGGAAAGTTATCTTCCATCGCCATGAGAACAAGTATCATTTATTCAAAGATGGCAAGGAGTACATAGTGAGAGCACATCGCAAAAAACTAGACTCTTCTTTAGTTAATGCAGGGCAGATGAAGAGGCTCGTCAATGCAAGTCAAAACCTTACATTGATGATGATTAAGAAAAGAGAAGTTTTATATAATCCTTTTCATGTAAATTATGATGTAAATAATTATTTGTTTCAATTTGAAAGCATGTTGTGTTTGAAAGAAGATGACAAGCAGTTGCAGCAGTCGATATTTGTGTCGAGCAGTGTTGAAAACAAAGTGTCTGTGCAAGAAGTTGCAAAGGTCTAAGAGAGGGAAAATAAACTTAGCAAAGAAGGCAGAAGATTCAACAATGATCATTTCTATTTTTATAAAGCCATGGTACAATGATGAGGAAACTTGGTCAGGAATCAACACAAGTACAAAGAAAATTCAGCAAAAAATCGCCATAAGGACAGGATGCAAGGTGAAAATAATTTTCAGTTTCCTTTGATTATAAACCAACGTAGAAAAAGATTTTTACTACAAAGTTAAGTTGTTGTTAAGCAAGTTTTGAAAATTTGAAATATGACAAGGTCAAAGTCAGCAACGATTGGTCAATGGAATGAAGGAAAAAATTGTCATTTCATGAAAAGCTCCAATTAATGAAATCAGGGAAATTTCAGTGGATTAAGATTGGAAGAGTTGGGACACAGTCTCCTCATCTTCATATTCAGTAGTCTAGAGAACTTTTGGGGTCCAAATCTTCCCAATGGGGAAGTTTGATAAGCAGATCATGTCCATTGCTCAAAAATTTTCAAAAATGAAAGTGCTCAAAAGTGTTTGCAACCTAAGCGACTAGAAATGTCTCATCGTTGCTATTCTGGCACCGTGAACAGTTCACAAAAAAAAGGTCGTATGTAGAAGTTATGAAGGTTTGAAAAGCTCAGTAAACTCCAAAAAAATGACTTTGACCAAGTTTGACTCGACATGTTGAAAAATTAAAAAAATAATATTTTAGGGAATATTCCTGGAATATTCCTTAAAATATTCTCTAGAATATTCCCCAAAATATTTCGTAAGGACCAATTGGAAAGGGACAAGTGGCAGCGTTTGGTTTGTTAGAAGGTTGACCTTGCTAATTTAGACCAATAGAAGGTCGCCACGTGGCAGGCACGAATGCCACCACATGGCCCCGATTTGACATTATAAAATTTTGGACTGCCTGGTGTCAAGGTATAAAAATGTATCTTTTTAACACCTATTTATCTCACATTAATTATCAATCTAGGAGCGACTTTTTATTTCAAGAGTGTACTCAGTCTGAGGTAGCAATTTATCCAAGAGTAATACCTTGCAATATGTAGTACAGTGTTTGAAATACAAGAGTAAATGGATGCTTGTAAAGAAATCTGATTACAGTAACATAAATGGAAATGCTCTGAAACCTTAATTAAACCAATCTGCAAAACATCGATCAAGGTTGTAGTAGCAATAACTCTTTCCCTTAGAAATCGATGCAAGATAACCAATTCTGGGGACTTGGGAGCAATAACCTCTGTCCTCTACAGTTGGTGATCTTAAAACAATTGAAATGAAAGAAAACTCAATCTTCGTGCAGATGAAAGTAACTGAAAGGAACTGTAAAGACTTAAAAAGGAACAGCAACTTGTAACTCCTACGCATACACAGCAACTGTAACCAAACTGCTAAAGCTATGAATCAGAAATAAGCAGTAACTAGAAATGGAACAGCAAGATGATTTGAACAACAATTGCGAACTTCACTAATCTCAATACTTTAATCTATCACTGGCCAATACTGCAAATTAGTCAATCACAAAGAATAATAACTTAGAGTTGAATACAGAACATCAAGGCTTTCGTAATGATAGCAGAATAAATGAACAACAAATTAGATAGCAATGTAATTCGTTAATGGATATGTATTCAAAGCAATCAATTAACTCTGTAATCGAAATAAGTAGTAAACACACTTCACACAATAGAAAATAAAGAAATAGAAATACAAACAACGGCTCGCTCCACCAGGGCCGGGCCCTCAACCGCTGGTGAAAGCGTCGCTGGGCTATTGTAGAGCTTGAGAAATGGAACAAGAACGCCTCTTTGTATTAATCAAACATAAATAGCTTTTACATCAGTTTCTCTTTGCTCACAAGAGTCAAGGAATTACAGTGATATAAAGGGAATTCAATAATCATCCATTGTTCTCCATCCTCCCCCATACACAATACATGCTCTCCTTTTATAATCAAAAGGAGGAGAAATTAAATAGCAAATATAATCTCCCATAACAATATTGAATTTTTCCCAACCAATTGATCAACAAGAATATATATTTCCAACAATCTTTCAACAAGAGCAAGGCGAATTTGGCTTTGCAGCTGAGATTTGGAGGACGGCCGCAACAACAAATCGGAGAAAATCGTGCTCAAAGAACCCTACGTTTCTCTCAATACCGGGCGAATTTGGGCAAACCATCTTATAAAAAAGTTAATTGGACCCGTTCTGGACAAAACCCATGTTCCTGATTTTCCAGATTCTTCTTCATTTGCTCAGAATCGCAACCGCAAAACTGTCACTTCTTATTCCAGCGAATTTCTGAGTTGGAATATTTGATGATGATTTCGAGATCAAATCTTCAATCTGGAAAATATCTTGGAGGCTAAAATGGTGAGTGATATTAAAAAATATATTAATAAACCATCATTGATAAAATTATGCATAATAATCATTAATTTATTAAAAATAAAGGAGAAAAAATAATATTCATCCATAAGAGCATAAATCATTATAAAATGGATTTATATCATAAATTATAATAACTGATATGATAAATAAGAGTAAAAATGGATGAAATAAGTGTTAGAAAGTGGTCGTATTCAAGACCCAACATACCCCCAAACTGAATATATTGCATGCCCTCATGCAATCCAAAGACAAAATCCATGTGTTAACTAAGCAAAGAAAATTGTTCATCCCAACTCATGAAATGGATGGAACAAATGAATTTTTCCTCAAATAATGAATATTCAATTTTAGCAATCTTGATAAAAGCATAACAACTATATGTATATGAAGTTGCAGAATAATGTAACATAAGTAACAACAAACGTCATTAACCATTTTCTCAAAAATCAGATCATTTTGATGCACGGATTATGAGATATAAACAAAATGGTTGTAGGTGATAGTGCATAATTTTTGAAATTTTATGAACTAATTTAGTGTGAAATTATCTGGGTTTAATGATACCTCTTTGTTATCCAGAAATCACAAGAATTCAGTTCATAGTTTTAAAGATATATGCAAATCAATTTCTGCACTGTACAAAAACGAAATTGTATGCCTTAAATGAGAAAGAAAGTGGAAAACATCCATCATGTATAGAAATTCCCCCCCCCCCCCAAATTGAATAATTAACATGTCCTCATGCGATGCTAGAAAACAAAGAGAGGTGGTTGCTACAATCTGTTGAAATCGATGCTTGGTATAAAACAACATGGAATAATGGAGGTGTTGAGAATGAATAAGAATATCAATGGATGATAAATAATATTACTGACATGGTCATAAGAAAGAAATGAAGGAAATCAACACTCCCCCAAACTGAAAGATGAGACGTGTCTAAAAAATGAGAAGTGGTAAAGATGTGAAATGAATGATGATACATAATGCTCAATTGATTTTCATGAAATTCTCATAAATTCATAATAAATCAGAAAATTATGTTGTTTTACCTCAAGTGTTACCTCCGAAAAAAATGTGGAAGGACATGTAGGGACTGGCCTTTGTTGAAGTTGATGTAGGCTGAGCGGATATTGAAAGTGATGCAAAAGCTGGAAGCCATGCCAGCACATCATGTCTGAAGAATTGTGCACATTCGCGAGCCTTCGTTGTTAATTGCAATAGTGTGGTCGTGTTGCGAATAGAATTTTCCCCCATACTTGTTGTTCTACTGTAAAAAAATCACAATTCTGTATGCAATTTTCTTGAATCCACAGTTTCAGTTTGGAATGGAAACAGATAATATTCATGCAAAAAAAGTTCAAGCAGAAAAAAATTCTGTAGAAATGCAGTATGAATATTGTGGCAAATCAGCCGAATAAAAGAGCAGCGTATTGCACAGCAATTATATAGCATGGAAAGGCATACATACTTATGATACAACCAACAAATTATCGCATTACTGAAATCCATGGATGTGATAAATCGTAAACAGATATAGAAGCGTTTTGTAATGATTCAAGGATAAGGAGAAGGGACAGCTTAAGATAAACATAAGTACAAATGCACTTATTACCCACTTAAACTAATGTGATCGATTTATGATGATTTTCATGTATAATAGGTTCAAAATCAAAGGTTAAGGATTCATACTTTCATCTGATATTTAAATAGAGATATAGGAAAAAGGGTTTAATATTACTATTGATGTGTATAAATGTGAATCCAATACCATCAGCAGAGCTTTATTGCCCACATGTGTCCATAACCTTGACAGAATTGCTCTCTCACCCTTGAAACCATTGTCCTTTATTTATGCTGACAAAGTGCTTGTTAATTTTCATAATGGAGGCCATTGTGCTGGTTTGGTGACCAGATAAATCACAATGCCATTCACTGGGAAGAAGTGAAAAGTGGGCAGGTCGGCTCGTGATGAGACCTCCTGTTCCAAGGACTGCTTAATTTTTCAATTGTCCATTGGACCATATCCCTGGTTTGGTGGCCATGATGGGAATGCCACTTCACTTGCTTCCTTATGAACATGGTAGGTTGGCTCTTGATGAGACCCCCTATCCTCCATCTGTCAAATTATAAAATTATTAACGAAATATGTAAATATTTTTCTTTTCATATAGCACTTTCCTATTTATTCATAAAGGATGGCTCAACACTCCTTAAGAGTAGGGATGGTGGAAGAAGTCTGAATAGCTCAATAGAAAAGAATATGCCCTTGTTCCTACTCCATAAGTAAAAATCAAAGAAAGTTATAAAATATGGGAAAGAACCAAGATGATAAATATAATCGATTATATGAATTTAGTGGTAGTAAGACAGCAAAATCATATTATTGATTATGTCATTTTTTCCTTTTTCTTATCATTACTAAACAAATTTCTTAAAAATGATGATTTCTTTTGATTTGTTGATTACAGTAAGCTTTAATTTGTATGATTGTGTATTCTTTCATAAATTGTATGTTTGTCTTTCAAAAAGTTATGAAAAATTCAAAAAAATACTCAAAAAATTGTTCACAAACAAGAAAAATGCACTCAAAAAGTGTTATTCCTTTGGAAAGGAACAGCAAAAACAATCTGCGAAAATGTTGTTCCTTTGGAAAGGAACAGCAAAAACAATCTGCGAAAATGTTGTTCCTTTGGAAAGGAACAGCAAGAACAGTCGGTGTTGTTCCTTCTGAAGGGAACATCGAAATCATGCGGTGCTGTTCCTTTTGAAGGGAACAACGAAATCATGCAAAAAAATGTTGTTATTTTTGAAAATAACAACAAAACTATTAGTGAAAACGTTGTTCCTTTTAGAAGGAACAACAAAAATAAACACATAAACGCACTGCTTCTTAAGAGAAACAGCGGTTGTTCTTTAACAGGAACAATAACTGTCCCTTAAGAGGAACAACAAACAAATATAAACACGCAAAAAGGAAAAAAAAAATAGAGAAAAGAACAAAGCTAATATGCAATCCATTGCCAAGCAAATCCAATCAAATAGAAAGGAAATTTTATGTACAGGTTTTAAGAAAAAAATATATTTTTTTTTCATTTTTTTTCACAGAATTGGTGTTGTCGAAGAATTGCCTTCTGTAACTGAAACTTGCATGGTAGGATTCTTATTGTTCGATTGCAAATAGAACGGAAACTACAATTTAGAGGAATCAACACCTGAAACACAAAAACATAAAAGAGATCAGAAAAGAAACAACACTTTATTAAGTTACAACAGCTATGATGTTATTTCTAAGAGAATATCAAATCTATTAATGGAAAAAAAATGATCTTTTGAAAAATGTTTGGCAGAAGTGACATGAATCTTCAAATGGAAACTAATTCTTCATTTATTCTTGTTATGAATCTATTAGGAAATCAACTGGATTAAATGCCCTTGTTTCACTAAAATTTCTCTCAAGAATCGCTTGTCCATTAATTGACCTTTTTTGTTCTGCCAGGACCTGCAAAAAATGAGTGTCTACCTGCAATAAAACATTAAATCATAGAGAAAGAGAGGTGCACAAGCTCTCCTAATCCAATAATTATGCAAAACAACTAACAAGTAGTTACTCTATAGAACAAGTCCACGGAAAAATAAAACAAATTATATTTGCTACCTGAGGGAGAGTAGTGGTCGACGATACTAACCAGCAGTGTTTTAATCATACCTTCTTTGTTTTTTGTGTGATTTGAGTGATTCCAAAGCCAAATGAGAGCTAATTAAAATTTGTATCTTCAATAGAAACAGGTTTTAAAAATTCAATGCTATGATATATCAAATTTTCTTAGAAAAACCTGCATAATAGAGTCATTTTCGATTTTCCAGCTCAGACCAACAATTGGTATTTCAAGCATAATTTTTTTGTTTGATGGCGGATTGAACCAATGAAAATTGGAGATTAAAGTAGATTAGATTATTGATCTCCAGTAGAAATAGGTTTTGAAGAAAAGAAGAATTGATGGGTCAAATACGTTAAGGAACAGCCGAGAAAAAAGAGTTTCAAAAATTCTGATTTATGATAGGCAGTCAGTATTTTGGTCATACATTCCTCATACAATATCAAAATTGAGTGATTGAAATTGAGTTATAAACTAGATTCACAGAGGAATATTTCATAGAAATAGGTTTTAAAAATATAGTAATTTAGGCCTCCAAAAACTGATTGTCCCAACTCTGTTCCTGAGCTGCCTACTAGACACCCTATCAATGTTTTTGTTCTAACTTTTTCGTTTCAAATACAAATTGAGTGATTCCAATTGGGTTGGAAAGTAGACATAAAGGGCTACTTAGGATAGAAACAGGTTTTAAAAATATTCAATTTTGTTCCTCCAAAACATGACTGTCCCAACTGTGTTTTCAGAAATTTCATCAAGCCCGCAAGCCAAAAAAATATGATATTCAAGAAATTTTTCCATATTGATGATAAAAATGAATAAAAGTGTTTGTAGAATTTTTTTTTGCAATATAATTCATCTACATACACAGATAAATTATAATATTTATATCAATGTTGATTTCACAGCGTGTTGCAACAAAGAAACAACTATTTTTACAAAAATAAAAAAAATATGTTTGTTTTATTTCCTTATTTATTTTATTTTCTCCACTATCCTACTCTTATTTGGAGAATGAATAATATTACCTATAAGAGTATTTCCAGTGGAGCTATTTCCAAAATAAGAACTTTAGTACATACATACCCAAATTTAAAAAATGTATGTTAATAAAAATTAGGGTATGAGAAGCCAATTTCCCTTGAAAAGATGGTACCAAAAATTGTTGAAGCATAGAGTGATGTTGCAAACAAATGATGGAGTGAAATCAATCTTCAATGCATTCGTTACTTTCTTGATTTCCCATAGCCATTGTATCATGAAGTTCTTGAGCTTTTAAAATGATTTGTTGGTGCAAAATAGAAGAAACATCATTTTCTTTCGTAACTTCTACAATTTTTGGATTTGATACATTATGGATCTCAGTGTAAGTTTTATCCAATAGTGCATGTGAGATAGAATGGGTGGGATGGGTGGGTGAATTTTGCAGTTCAACACTGTAAGCATGTTGTACTGGTTTATTATGGTGAGGGTGTGGAATGAGTTGAGCAGGAGATTGTGTATGGAATGGAGCCTCTTGATGATGTAGTTGATTGTGTTGAGTGGATGATTTTGATGGGCAAGAAAGATATTGTGGAAGAGCTGGAATATGTGTTTGTGCTACAAGATGAGGGAGAGTAGGCATGCAATCTTAAGGTGAAACATTCCAAACTTGCAAACAAGATTGGTGGTGGTTATATTGAGATTGGCATGGCTGGCCTAACATATGAGTATTCCATAATGGATTATGCAAGTAAGAGAATGGAGAGGAAGTGTTTTGAACCATACCTGTTAACCTTATTGCATCTTCCCCATCTCTTTGATATGCTACTTCCAAATTAGATAAGGAAGAACAACTACCTATGGAATGCTCCCTTCGGTAATGAGGGAAAAACACTTCATCAAATTCTTGATTTCTCTGAACCTGCAAAACATTCAATTGTGAATTTAGAGAGCTAATAAAATCATATTTAAAATTTTCAAATAAAACCTTGATTTCAACTCTTATGTCTCTTGTTCTTGTAGCAAATTTGGAAAAGAAAGAAAAAGCTTCTTTAGAATTCTTACCAGCCTTAGAAATTCCTCTTGAATACCTTATGCATAATTCACAAACATCATCATATGATAACTAAAAAACATCACCTTTTTCTATCAGATTTAAGGGTTCTAAAAATTTATCTTTGATTCCTTTAAGAAGGAGTGTTTTCAAGATCTCTTTTTCCAAATTATTATGCTTTGATTTTTGAAGGTTATATCTAAATCGCTCTACATAGTCCTCCAAGCTTTCATCTTCCCTTTGTGTCATACGGAAAATATCTTCATTGGATTTGCAATATTCTTGGTACTTCTTCAAGAATATGTTCTTCATGTCCTCCCATGTTTTGATGCAGTTCGCACCTAGGCTCATGAACCATTGGAGAGCTGCTCCTTTTAAAGTAAGAGGAAACACTTTCAATCTTTGATCGTTAGTACAACAATAATATCCTCTAAAAATTATTTCAAACTCAAACACGAATGTATCTGGATCTTCATTTTCCAAACCATGAAAATTTGGTAGAGACAATGGGGGAATTATGTGCATTTGTGTCACTCCCCCTAGATCTTTGATAGGGAATTCAAAAGTTGCAATGTGAGCCATTTCTTAGCATAATAGAAGATGTTCTTCAGGTGTTTCTTTAAGGATCCTCCTTCTAATGTTCCTGTCAATTGGTTAGTGAAATGGGTGGTGCTTACATCACCACTCAAGTGGAATTACAAGATTTTTTTTAAATTTCTACCTCTAAAACTAAAGAAAACATAAGCATTCATTCCTACCTTAAGATTTCACTCAATTATGCTGTGAAGTGGGCCAGTGAACAAGTGTGTTTCTTGTTTGATGCGTAGGTTCTAACCTTCCGTCTTTAATACCCAATTCTTCCCAAGAAGAAAAAAAAATTAAATATGTGTCACTCTTTCTAAATGGCATACACTCTCCCCAGCAACGGCACCAAAATGTCGAGGTATAAAAAGGTATCTTTTTAACACCTATTTATCTCACATTAATTATCAATCCAGGAGCAACTTTTTATTTCAAGAGTGTACTCAGTCTGAGGCAGCAATTTATCCAAGAGTAATGCCTTGCAATATGTAGTACAGTGTTCGAAATACAAGATTAAATGGATGCTTGTAAAGAAATATAATTACAGTAACATAAATGGAAATTCTCTGAAACCTTAATTAAACCAATCTGCAAAACATCAATCAGGGATGTAGTAGCAATAACTCTTTCCCTTAGAAATTGATGCAAGATGACCAATTCTGGGGACTTGGGAGCAATAACCTCTGTCCTCTACAATTGGTGATTATAAAACAATCGAAATGAAAGCAAACTCAATCTTCGTGCTGATGAAAGTAACTAAAAGGAACTGTAAAGACTTAAAAAGGAACAACAACTTGTAACTCCTACGCATACACAACAACTATAACCAAACTGCTAAAGCTATGAATCAGAAATAAGCAGTAACTAGAAATGGAACAACAAGATGATTTGAACAACAATTGTGAAATTCACTAATCTCAATACTTTAATATATCGCCGGCCAATACTGCAAATCAATCAATCACAAAGAATAATAACTTAGAGTTGAATATAGAACAGCAAGGCTTTCGTAATGATAGCAGAATAAATGAACAACAAAGTAGATAGCAATGTAATTCGTTAATGGATCTGTATTAAAAGCAATCAATTAGCTCTGTAATCGAAATAAGTAGTAAACACACTTCACACAACAGAAAATAAAGAAATAGAAATACAAACAGCGGCTCGCTCCACCAGGGCCGGGCCCTCAACCACCGGTGAAAGCACCGCTGGGCTACTACAGAGCTTGAGAAATGGAACAAGAACGCCTCTTTGTATTAATCAAACATGAATAGCTTTTACATCAGTTGCTCTTTGCTCACAAGATTCAAGGAATTACAGTGATACAAAGGGAATTCAATAATCATCCATTGTTCTCCATCCTCCCCCATACACAATACATGCTCTCCTTTTATAATCAGAAGGAGGAGAAATTAAATAGAAAATATAATCTCCCATAAAAATATTGAATTGTTCCCAACCAATTGATCAAAAAGAATATATATTTCCAACAATCTTTCAACAAGATCAAGGCGAATTTGGCTTTGCAGCTGAGATTTGGAGGACGGCCGCAACAACAAATTTGATAAAATTGTGCTCAAAGAACCATGCGTTTCTCTCAATACATGCCAAATTTGGGCAAACCATTCTTTAAAAAAGTTAATTGGACCCGTTCTAGACAAAACCCATGTTTCAGATTTTCTGGATTCTTCTTCATTTGCTCAGAATCGCAACCGCAAAACTGTCACTTCTTATTCCAGCGAATTTCTGAGTTGGAATATTTGATGATGATTTCGAGATCAAATCTTCAATCTGGAAAATATCTTGGAGGCTAAAATGGTGAGTGATATTACAAAATATATTAATAAACCATCATTGATAAAATTATGCATAATAATCATCAATTTATTAAAAATAAAGGAGAAGAAATAATATTCATCCATAAGAACATAAATCATTTTAAAATGGATTTATATGATAAATTTTAATAAATGATATGATAAATAAGAGTAAAAATGAATGAAATAAGTGTTAGAAAGTGGTTGTATTCACGACCCAACACCTGGGGTTCGAACAGTTGACTAGTGGTCTGCACACACACGTCATTACCAACCCGCCTATACATTGGTTCTTAATAATATATTGGCAAAAATTTTATTTGAATGATATAAGTTTTTAGATTGAGGGCTTGGGAGGCTAGCCCCGAAGGCCTAGCCCCCCTGCATACGCCCTTGCACTATATCCGTGGTCTAAACCTAACCTACAATGCTACCCAAACTAGTAGTGAAGTCTTTCGTCACATGTCATTGTGACATTTGTTACAACAATTTTACAAAACCGTAATTTTTGTCGGGGCTTAGAACCATTAACACCAAGTCCTTCAGATGTGGAATTTTAGTGTGACGGTTGGTGGCGGGGTATGGAACCATGTTTGTTTGGGTTCCAACCTCAAATGGCGAAAAAATTTATTTAACATCGCAGTTTATGCAACGGACATGTGTTAGGTTTAAAAATATGTGCGGTGAGGGTTACAAAACTGTGATAAATGGGGTTCCAACCCTCAAACTGCAGAGTATGAAACTGTGCGGAAAAGCCGGTCACATGCCGCCATTCACTATTAAATTCCAAACTTAATTGCCTAGATAATCAGGAGCAGACCACCAAAACTGGTGGAAAACCACCAATTTAACTTCAGTGAACTCAAGTTCTGCACATTTAGTGGAGTTTTTTAAGGGATATTGGGCAATTTATTGTTTTGGCCATAACTCCTTGAAAATTCGACCAATTTTTATGCATGGATAGTCAATTTTTGGTATCTAGGACATTTGAAACAAATTTTTAGAGGTTTAAGACCCATCAGAGGTCATCTTGTGTAGGTTTAGCTTTAGGAGAGGTTAAGGAGCCACAAGGGCCACTAGGGTGTTTTCAGTGTTTTCAGAATCAATTCTATATTTTTTGCAAATGAATAGTCATTCCTGACTAATTCAAGAATTTTGAAGCTTTTTAATAAAGAGAACAACCATTTGAGGCTTTTATTCACATGTACTCACAGTTTTTGAGCAATAAGATATGAGGGACATGCCATTGGGAGCTGGACCAGCGGATGTAGCCCGGTAGGGGTGAACTACTTCATCAAATTTGCTATGTATTTTTACATGTGATGTCTAATTCTCTATTATTTATTTCTATATAGTGTTATAAAAGCAATTTACATCCTTTAACCTCACACATAAATATGTTTAACTAAGATAAAATCATTTGTTTCACCTACAAACTTTAGATAACCTTATGCACAAAATTTTATTACTCTTTGGATACGTAGCACAACAAAACTATTACATTCCATACTGAATCATTGGATCTCTATAGCCAAATATACCTAGTGTAGTATGTTGGGGTTGCATCAATGTTATATGGTCTAAGGTGAAGGAAATCAAGATCGAGCCATAGTTGAAATTCTTCTTCCTTCCTCCCTTTTCCTTGGTTATTTGTTATTTCATCTGAAAGAGGATAGCTTCAATCTAGTTAAATATTGTTGGTTCCAAACACTCTAGTGCATACTGCATGTATGATATTTTGCCACATGTAGTGTATCGAAACCGACAAGCTTTGCGATACTGAACAGGATGGTCCTCAAAGGAAAATCACATACATCGTGGATGTTTATTTTCCCATCCTTAATAGGTTCAATCCCTGGGTGGCAGTGTTGCAGTATGTAATCTCTCACTGTCTCTCCTCCAAGAGAAGATCTTGAAAGATAAATGGGCGAACCTCGCTTTGATAATCCTATGAAAAAAATGAATATCCTCCACTAATATTGGGACCACTTTTTCCCCAATGTGAAAATCTTGTATCGACGGACCCCATGAACGAACAAGGAAATCCAATAGTTCCATTTGTTGCCTCATACTCAACAATCTGAAGTACTTTAGCAACTTGAAATATCTAAGGACTCTTACTGTACCCAGATTGTTTAGGGAAATCATGTTCTATTGCTGATTTTCTCTTTCCCTCCATGTAATCATTATTTTGATCCGATGAATACCTAAAACAGAATCGTAAGACTCATTAGGATCCATTTTATGCAAAAAACTAGGGAAATTTAAGGTAGACAACAAGAAACAAAAATGGAAATTGTGCCCAACACATCCGAGGTCAAGGGACAGAGCGGTGCAGTGCACCTGGCCCTCAATTTCAGTGCACTCCAATGCACCTTTCAATGTTAAGGGTATGATTCCCTAAGATTATGATATATTTACCCTAAAGGGATCACAACCCTAAAAATTTGCAATGAAATGAAACATAAATGCTACTAAAAGAAAGAGAAGTTTTATAGCTCCAACCTGGATTGAACGACGTTGTCGCAATCAACTGCTGAAGTTCAAGGGAGAAAAATGGTTCAAAGCTCCAATTTTCAAATGGTAACTTTCAAATGGTAAAAATGGTAAAAACTCTTTTAATTAGTCAATTTGATTATTGTAAATCATATTTAATGCCATGACCATGGTTTGTATTCATTTTTTGCTATGAAATAGGTATTTTTAATCCGTTTTATGGTTTTATGAATGGGTTTTATAGCTGATACAGCAGATTAGTCATGCAAATTTATTCAAGAATGATTTGAACACAAAGCATACTTTTATCCTTATTTTTTGAGCTTTGATAAAAATGAAAAATCACTTGAAGCACACTTTTATCTCTTTTTCGAGCTTCGATAACGGTGAAAAAGGAGCCCTTGGAGTCTTCTTTTAGCTCTTTTCAAACCCTGATAATGTGAAAACATATTCAAGCACTTGCCTTTTCGAGCTCGTAAAATTAAATGAAAAGAAATCTACTCAGTAGAAGTTTAACCCTTTTCCGGACTGAGATAGACTATTTACGAAAAAGGAAAACCTTCGTCAAACATGGCTAAGAGGTTTTCTCAAGTATCATTTTACACTTTTTTGGACCTGACCGACAAATTTACGAAAAAGGACTCAATGAATTTTCTTTTGTCCTCTTTTTCAAACTCTCTAAATATAAAAAGGACCAATTTGTCACTGTCGTTAGGCTCCTTAAAACATAAAATAGCGATGAGCTTGTCAATCATGGTAGGAATCGAGTTTCATTTATCGCTAGACTTGTTAAAGTACTAAATAGAGATTCATTCACCCAAAGGGTTGAATTATAGATCAAGAATATGTCATCCTCCACAAGTTTGTTAAAAAATAAAGAGGTATTGGTCGACAAATTACTGGGGAAAATTTGTGAAAGCGAACAAAACAGTTTATGGTAGCAAGTCGCTCTTGAACATGATACTTTCACTCCATCATCGTGACTTTTGGGTTGGGTAATATTCATGATGGTTCATTCATACCTATGGTTCATCATACCTTCACTTTGGTTTTGGGTCAATGCTATCAACTCATCTCAATGTCGTTGATATGTTCAAGAGAAGTCCTCCACTGAATCCTTCTTTTTCTGCAATACTCATAAAACTTCATTTTCATGACAGTCATCCTTAAACAATGCTATATCAAGTCACATTTTGTGTTTGCTATCAATAACTCCTGTTCCGTGATAAAGTTGTTTTCTGTCGACATCAACTCATCATCTGGGAATTTTACTTAGAAACACCTTTCAGTACCCCGAGGCTTGTTATATCATCGAAAAGTTTCTCGCTTCTGGACCTTTGACTGAAAGTTTTTGTTCGGCGTTCAACATCAAATCATCTATTCAAGCCTTGCAAACTATACTACAGTACCTTGAGAGACATTAAAATCAATGGTGGTTCTCTCACATTTGATAAAAACTCGCATCACATTAGGGGAATTTTGAGGTCTAGAATAGGCCTCGTAAGGAAATAATAAAATAATAGCTAAACCAATAAAATAATACTTATGAATTTTCAATTCACTTTTTGCACAAAAATCCATGTAACCATAGTTAAATTCAATTCAAAGGTTGTACCAAAAAAAAATTAATAAGAAAATTGTATTGATGTGACTATAAATAAGAATGAGCTTTTTAAGAAAAAGTCATTATCATTGAACAACTAGTGCATTTGTCCTTTGTACTTAAATAACTTAAAATAAAATATAAATATAAATTTATAAACTCTTATTTATATTATATGATATTAATTAAAATTTATATTATTTAAATTGTATAATAACATGTAATTAATATACTATATAAAAATAATATAATATAATATAATAAATGTATAGGGATATGCATTGTTTCTTTCAAGAAATATGAAATGACAATAATATATTTTTATTCAAAAAGTATGAAATGATATTTATTAGGAGTAATTTACTGTGACTTTAAAATTACTTAGAGCACTACCATGGTTAACCATGAGTTTTTATCCACCACTAAAAATGTGACAAGTAAGTACCTTTAACTCAATCAATGCCACCTCAACCATTAGGGATGATATCATCCCCTAAAATGTGATTGGTTCTCATAAAGTGAATTTTGATTGTACATTTTTTTAGGAGGCCCTTTTTAGACCTCAAAATTCCCCTAATGTTGGCTGGTAATCAAATGATGTCTTCCCATGTTTAAATACAAATCATATATTTGCATGGTTAAACTTGTACCTGAACGATCAAGTGAATGAGATAAGAAGACCCTGGATCTAGTTTAATCCATCCAGGTTGTGGTTTTAGGATTGTTGTACACATCATATGTACGATTGCTTTACATACAGATCATCATCTGAACATGGGCCTATATCTGATGGCATGTCTATATTGGGGAACATTCCAATATAGACAACTTTTTGAACTATGTACATGTTATTATATAGTTTATGTGTTGAGCATGGGAATGCCTCCCTCAGCAATTTGTGATCAAGATGAAATATTCATGATGTAATGTATTGTAATATTGATGCATATCACCATCCACTTCAATTTTGGTTCATCACATCATAAAGCATCTCATCCAAATATTATTTTTATTTTGATTTCATGCTTTAGGGGGAAGCTGTTATAGGTCAATTTGGGCACCATCCCCCAAGAACTGGTCAAACTGGACATCATTCACAGGACCAATGAAATAGGGTCTATCATCCCCTTAATATCAGTTGCTATATGAATTAAGTGAAGAAATTTCATTCATGGCTTCTATTGTGAGATTTCCAAGGTTTAAAGTATATGTTACATCACCTACTGACTCACCAACGCTCACCTGCAAGGGAATAACTAAATTGTAGTTCCAAATCCTCCATGCAAGGGTGCACTACAATTCACTTTCTGACACTCATGGGTGTGTTTGTCACCTGGGAGTGGAATTCTCATTGTTCTGGGAATCTCCACATGGCCAGTGTAACATCTCCATTTTGACAACATTTTTTTTTCTAATTATAGTTTTAACACTGAATTCCACCTATGTCCACATTATTTTTCATCACCTTCTGTCATACATCTATCACCAAAAGTACTTTACTTTATAGTTACATGTCCTTAACTTGTTCACACATTATTAAGGACTAATACTCAATTTAATAAAGCTCAATTAATATTCTAAGGTTGGGGATTTTTCCTTTTTAATTCTTCATTGTAGATTGTATTCCCATAGTGAAATTACTCTCATAACAAATAATACAAATTCCCATTTACTATTAATACCCAAGACTTTCTCTAACTTTCCCTACTTACTTCGCTTCACAACTATGTCTTGGCATATATATATATATATATATATATATATATATATATATATATATATATATATTATCACTTAGGTCTTAAACCCTCCATACGAATTACATTAAGGTTTTTATAATAAATGTAATTGCATCTTATGTTATGTCTAACCCACAATAATTAACCGTCAAACTTACCAAATGTACACTATTCTATGTAACCTTTTTATGTCACTTACTTCAGTAAATATTCCAACGTATACTTATACGTGGAATATTTACGACCTCACATTTGGAACACATCATCATTAACACTTTATTGGACACCTTATGTGCGAATTTGTATTTTACATTTAAAACGAGATCAATATTTATGATATCGTCATACTCCAATTAAATTTGGGTGGCTTGCCATATGAACTTGTACATGACTTCTGTACATGATATGAATTGGGATCTCTTGACATTTAATTGGTGTACTATGTCACATGGCTCCTTTGATTTTTTGTGGAACCATTTGATCCACGGAAAAACATACTCTCCCTCATATCGACGACACATGGAGGGTTAAAATTTAATTATGGTTAGTTTTTTTCAGTAACATAAAAGATTTTGTTTTGTGATTCAGTCGTATTTTAATTTTCTCGTCTTGGTTGAATGTCTTATATTCTTCTTTGTCTCTCCTCACCTATGCTGGGAATCTACCTCCCTTGAAGGTTTTCGTATGGTCACTGTTTAATACGAACACTCTGGTCGCTCGAGGAGAGATTGTGTTTTGTAGGCAGGAGCTACCATTGCCCTTTACCATGGTAAGAGACACTCGTTCTAAACTCTGCTCCAAATTTAATTCCGTGGTTCACTATTGAAATTCACAGTTTGGTAATTTTCATTTTTATTCTAACTTACTACACTGGTTTGGCCATCATCGTGACGTTAATGTCATTCTCTCAGGGTGAAGATTTTTGGGTAAGCGTTAAACCACATTAATGCCACTCCAAGTACTTTACCTGAAATATTTCATTTGTTTTACACTTCTTAAGGTCTGTCTGGAATTTCATCTACAAAATTTATGCATCTCTGGTTCTTTTCTGGGTTATACGATTTGCATTCCATAACTTTGACTATAGCTATCCATTCATAGTTTAATGATTATCGCTATACTGTAGCCTTGGAAATATTCTTCTCCCCTCTGGGGTTTGTGACTCTCGTTCTCATATTTAGAGTACAGGTTTTCTAGATTCATTTTTCTACCATGTTTCAATGGGGAATTTCTTATGAATGTATATGAACTGGAAGTCATTCTCGTATGTCTCATGTCTGCATTCGATTCAGAGTTTACCTCTTTCTTCACTGTTTGCTATTTTGATTATTGTATTCCCAAAAGAGTCTCCATCCATGATTAATTTATACTTAAAAATGTTTGTAGAATGTATCTTCTAACAACATTATGGAAAAAGTGGATGGACATTCAGAAGTCTTCATCTCGTCCTCGTCTCATTCTCCGACAACCATATGCAAGTTGCAGGAAATTTATATTTAGTTTTTTCTCATTTTAATCGTGGCATTTATTTTAATATCCTTTGTATTTTGGTAGCTTTATTATTACTGAGATCCTCTCAAGATTTCATTTATCTTACATATGTTTCGTTTTTATAAATCACTTCTGTGATTTTTCTGGTCATTAGATTTCTCTTTCTCCGGTAGAGAAATCCCAATTGATCATTTTGTTCGAAATCCCACTCGTCCCTTTAAGTTTGTATTCCATTTGGTTTGATTTATATGATGGTTCTCCTCATCATTCTCGGTCGTGGGTTCATGTATTTATTTATTTTAAAACTTATGTCAGACATATTATTTTTCTATTTCTTTGTACAGTAACTATGCCAATTTTGTTTTAAGTTGGAAGTTTAATATTATGGTTCTGAGTTTGAGGAATTCAGAAATTTTGATTTTATTTATTGTTAATGAACCGTTGTTCCCCACTCTACATTATAATAACTTTTTTGTTTCCCATCCTTGCAGGTGACTGTGTTAAATATCGATTTTATCTCATAGGTAATCATATACCCATATAAAAATTATTTGAACTTATATTCTTCCTTTTTGCGACACTTATAATTTTAAACTAATGTATCATATCTGTCTTATGTAGGTACTATTTACAACAGATTTTGTTTGCATACAACTACTGTCTTTTATGTTCAATCCTTATAATGAACTTTCTCCTCTTCAGGTTGGTCCAACGCCTACCTTGGGATTTCATGATATATTATATCAGCGTAGTTGCAGAGATATTATCCATTTTATGTATATGAGACAGAGTTCTCTTGTTGTATAATCTCATTATACCTATTTTAGGCTATGGAATCTCGATGATTTTGGATGTAAATCCTATATATACATGACTCTGTAATAATTGTAAAGGACTTATTTCACCTCTTATGGAATTATGCGTATAACTCAGTAGTACTAATTTTCTTGTAAACATTCATTCATAGTCTATAATAGTTACTCAGTTTCTCTTTTCAAATGATTTCCATAATATTCCTATTGCTAGTAACTTAATTCTCAGAACTGTTATTGTTTACAATTCATTTGAATGGTTAACCTAAACATGCATAGTGATATCTACTTGTTTTCCTTCTGTTTAGTACATATTCCATTCATGAATGATTTGTTTATTTATAGTACAAGCTACGAACTTAATTAACTATACTATGTACATACTGATTGTCATAAATATGTATTTATTTCCTGTAATAGTTCCTTAACAGAATTTACTACTTTGCAAAATAATACTATCATAAAACGATTATGCAGAATAAATGTTCTGAGAGTCACCTGACCTCAGATCTAAACCTTCAACAAGGTTTAGACACTCTGAGAGTTGGTACTCTTCAGCTTAATGTCTATACAACTATGCAAAACAAGAATATGTTTATTATAGTTAAATCTGTTCGATGTACATACCTACCACATGATTCATACTAAGCCAAATTTGTACAATATCTACTCAAGTACAGATTTAAACAATTTCAATTTCATCTTCTATCTTCCTTCACCAACCTGATCATAAAAATACTAATTACCAAGTAAAATGAAATTAATTAGTGCATACCACTTAAGGTAGACTAGGTTCCACCCAACCCTTGAGATCTTTCTCTATAGCTCCCCCCGAGCAAAGAACAAATTCTTGGGCAATAGAAAACCCCTTGTCTATCTTGAATCTGCTTATTTAATCTTGTTTTCCCATCAACCTATTTCCCTTAGCAACGCCCAGTTAAATCAGGATGCTACTTTCCTTTGTGCCTAGGATTTGCTTTCGTTTCTTCCACAAAAGTACCTTAAAGCTAGCTTTTCCTCTTTCTAGATTTATTCCACCTCTTCCCAATAATTTCCTCTTTACTAGGGTAGCTTTTTAGATTTTTATCTCCAAGCTAATTTTTAATATTTAATTTATTACCTCCAAGGATTTTTGGAGGAATGGGGAATGTCTTATGAACCTTATCCATCCTCATGGATTTGGTTTCCAGAAATCTAATCATAATCCAGTCTTTTCACAATTAATTTCCATTTTATTTTATTAACTTAAAATAATAAAATAAATCCACATAATTTTTTTCAATTGTGGTCCATTATACCCTTTTGGACTTGTTCAATTGTTTAATAAAAGCATATAATCTAGGGAAATTACAACCAGTGCCTTCTAGAAGAGTCCATATGTGTCAAAATTCAAATCCAGGTGTCCATCTAACATATCTAAACTTAGAAACATGTCTTTCCTATTATTAGAAAGTCATTCATTGAGAAACTACCATCAATTTCCCTATAAAGTGAGCACTAATCCTAGTGCTAGAGTAAGAATTTTGGTAAAGTTATTTTGCTAGATTCTCATTTTATAAGTGAGTGAAAGTACTGATATTCTATTGGGATAATGCTAGATGTGATGTAGAATGAAACTGGAGCTAGTTGACGAAAAATGGCTCCATTGGTTGTAATCTCCCCTTTCTACTCTTTAATAAAGAAACTGTTCATTTTCCCATACATATGTCTCGTTTTCTTATGCAATGTATTCTTAAATGATGTATTTATTTAATATCTAATTCATTTGATTTGAGTAATATAAGTAGATATCTTGTATATTGCATGTTGTCTGTTGTTCTCTGTTTGTGTTTGCAGGAATCGATCTAGGGACTTGAGTTAGATTGAGAACGATGGCAACAACGATAGAAGGAGAAGGAGAAGCGAAAGAATCACAAGTAGGCTCCTTTCCCATTCTGTATATGTGCTTGTTTTATAGAAAGTGATATTTATTCTTTCCTCTGTTGTTCTAAGTGACAAACACCACACTTAGGGAATTTGGTTTATCTGTAGATCACAATTCCATATAACAAAGGGGGTTGTTGATTATGGAGGAAAGGAAATGATCTTTGCACAGGGGAGAACGAGTGGTGGTTCATGGATGGGAGGAAAATTAATATTTCCAAGTTAATTCAGTCAACGCAATCAATGCATTTGAAATATTGTGTGTTACATATGGTTGTTAGTGTTCTAAATTTTACATATGTGTTTGAATTTGAGAGTTTTCTAGTTTTTCTATACTATAAATATCTATTTGATTCTAAGGGTTCTGAAAGTTTCTCTACTGTTAACATGTATGTGACTTTAAAGGAATCTGATATTTTTATACGTGGTTGATATGTTTTCTGACCTTAAATATGTGTTGGTATATCTTTTTAAGCTCTAGTTGGTCAAATTAGTAAGTAGCATATTATTTGCACCATATATGATAAATAGAAAATTGAATCCATAGCCTACGTTAATGAAATGAGTACCTTACAATATATTCAATATGGAAGGGGGGGTATGGTTATTTATGTGCTTTCTAGTTTCCTTCTTAATCATTATTGAACTATGTTATAACATGTAATAGATTTCAAGTATGGATATAATTGGTGACCTAGTGTAATAGTTTCCACTGGAAAACCTACAAGGAAATTCCTTCTAAACTTTTGCAAGTGTGAATTGAATATTTGCGAGGGATAACGTATTAGCCATTATTAATAGGATCAAAATTTAATGATTTATTAACCTTCCATATATACTATTGATTCCTAATTATTTCCACTAACGTGGACATGGAGAGACGAGAAAAAAAACTATGCTTTGTAAGTGGAACTGAACTATAGTGCATGTACACCTAGGTTGGGAAATTCCATCCTTGTTACTATGGTTTTACATGAATTAAACCCTTTTAGATTCAGACAGAAGGAAATTAAATGAACTATAATTTATTAATAGAGAGAACATCATTTTGGAAATCCGAATATTTTTTGATGGATAACCATCATGAAACTAGTATAAATATAGGATACTAAATGATGAAATTAAATAAGTATAGTTGTAGACTAAATGAATTTAACATTATTCTAAGGGTGACCGATTAAGTCCTCGAGATTGTCAAAAAATGGAAATAAACAACATAGGCATGTGTTTCCCCCTTACAACGTAGAGAATGCAATATTACGGAAATAAGATTCACACTGACAGAGAGCGAGAACACAAGAGAGGAAAATTTCATTTTTTTTTTCATTCGTCTCGTTAAACATATGAAAAATACATTCCTGTAATACAGAATTGTCAGAGCCTAAATATTTAATGCTATTCAATGTTGGAACGGACATATAATAACCAAGTTGCCCTTGCTCTCTATTCTTATGTTTCTACATGAAACTGCGTACAAAACACAAACTTCTAGACTTGAAATTTTATGGGATTCGGCTTTGAAACTTGATCGCGTTCGTGCCCTCATCGCAAATTGAATTTTATTGATGTTAACTTTTAACTGGGTGCATACGGGAAAATGTAGGTGCTTTCGATTGCGATGTGCGATGGAACGATCACATCCCAACTTAAATATTTTAACTTGCGGGCGTTATCCGTTGAGATTTGTGATATGCAATTACGATCACAACGCAACTTATAATATTTATTTTGCGGGCATCATCCCCCTGAGCTTGCGACATGCATTTGTGATCGCACCGCAACTTAAACAAAACAACTTGTGGGTCCCTTAAAGGTATGTAATAAAATATGCGAAGTATGAAATGTGGGCGGTAAAAGGTAAACGGTAAATCATGCAAGGTGAGATATTTAAGTTTTTCGATGTACGATGATAATCTTGCATAGCAACATCGCAAGGTTTGGTGCAGGGCCTATAATTTAAATGCTAAGATGCGAGGAGTGCGATATGTGGGAACTTAAACTTCAGGAAGTGTGTAATGGTGAAAGATAAGGAATAAGGCGATAACATAGTTTTTCATGCGCTTTGGTAATTCGGTAAGGTTGAGGGTCCCACCAAATATCGCATCAGCAGAAACTTAAGTTATGGTGAAGTCTTAAGAGATAAAGGTTAAAACTAGTGGGCTGTGATATGCGAGAAAAAGTAAGTGAATGTGGTGGGTAAGAAATAATGCAAACTAATGGCTCCGATAATCTATTTCAGAGAATTGCGTGAAAACGCCTGCAGATTTGGATGTTGAGCTTGTCCTTCCCTACCACAAACATTCAATTTAAGTGTGGGATTCTGCCAGCTTATTCATGGTGGTGGTTGGTATTATTTCCAACACTCCCCCTTAACCACAACTACCACCATTAACAATTCCTAAACATTTTCTGAGATAAACAAATTTTTTTTGTCCCAATGGCTTTGTGAGGATATCTACAAATTGTTCCTCTGACCTGCAATGCTGCAAAAAAATTTCACCATTGTTAACTAATTCCCTTATGAAATGGTATTTCGTATCAATATTCTTTGTTCTCTTTTAGAAAATAGAATTATTTGATAATGCAATTGCTGAATTGTTATCACAGAAAATTGTGGTTCATTTGTCTTGTTCATGACATAAATCCCTCAACATCCTTCTCATCAAAACTGCTTGACATGTTGTTTTTGTTGTTGCTACATTTTCAACTTCTGTTGTTGATAATGAAACTATTGGCTTCTTCTTGGAAGCCTATGAAATGGCTCTGAATCCCAAATGAAAAACATACATTGACATGCTCTTTTTTTCATCAACACTTCCAACCCAATCACTATCAGTGTAACCAATCATCTTAAAATCATCACTTGCGGAGTATAGAACACCATACCACTTCGTTCCATTGACATATAAAATTATTTTAGTTGCTTTCCAATGTGTCTCCTTGGGTGTCTCCATGAATCTGGATATCAAACTTACTGCATACATTATATCAGGCCTATTTGTAGTCAAATACATTAGACTGCCAACCATACTTTTGTACAATGTCAAAGTGACATTCTTGTTGCAATATTCCTTGCTCAACTTCAACCCCATGACAGTTGGAGTTGATGATGGCATGTTGTTCTACATATTGAACCTTTTTAAAATCTCTGCAACATACTTTTCTTAGGAGATAAAAATTCTCTTTTCTATTTTCTTTACTTCTATGCCTAAAAACTATCTTAACAATCCCAATTCAGTCATTTCAAACTCACTTTTCATGACTTCTTTAAAATCAACAATGAGAGTAACATCACTACTAGTAAAAATCAAATCATCTACATACAAAAAAACAATAAGAATTTTACCGTCTTTTTCTTTGATGTAGAGTGTGGGTTCACCATCACACTTGTTGAACCCATTGTCCATCATGTAAGAATCAATCCTATTGTACCATGCATGTGGTTCTTGCTTCAGCCCATAAAGAACTTTATACATCCTACACACCTTGTGTTCTTGGCCTTTTATTTCATATCTCGGAGGTTGTTCCACATACACCTCATCTTTTAGCACTCCATTCAAGAATGCTGACTTCACATCCATTTGATAAAATTTCCATTTTTGTTGTGCTTCTATAGATAACATTGTCTGAACTATCTCCATCCTTGAAACTGGTGAAACGGTTTCCTCATAGTATCTTCCTTGCTATTTCTTGTAGCCTTTGACAAATGGCCTTGCTTTGTGCCTTTCTATCTTTCCTTAAATGTTGCTCTTAGTCTAATAGACCCATTTGACTCCAATAGCTTATTTTCCTTGTGGGATGTCTAGTAACTCCCATGTGTCATTTCTTTGTATTGCTACTATCTCTTCATTCATTGCTTCAATCCACTTCTCTTCTTTGATTGCATCTTCAAAGTGGATTGGGTCATCTAAATGGAAATATAATGCAAATAAAGAATTCAGAGCAGCACTACTCTCAACTTCTTGTTCATAAATTTCACTTAAATTTCTAAATTTTGGTCTTCTTATATTTGTTGAAGATGTGCTTGGAATTGCACTTGAACTCAAGGGATTTTTTGATCCCTATAGTGTGCTTGGAGAAGCACTTCCTTGGTTTCTCAATGTTGTTCTATTTTTTTCTTGTGGTGTGCTCCATTGAGCTTGTGTGGGTGGAGAAGGAGTTACTGTTGTTGAATTACTTGCTGCAGTCCATTCCTCTTTCTCTTCATGATACATACAGATCTTCACATTTACTGTCTTCTCTAAACTTCCATCCCATGCTTCTTCTTCTATGAACTGAACATCTCTGTTGATTATTACTTTCTTGGTTGATGGATTATAGATCTTGTAAGCCTTGTATTCATCATTGTATCCAGGAAATATACATTTCTCCCCATTCTTTTCCAACTTATTCCTTAACTTGTCCAGGACATATGCATATGCCACACATCCAAACACTCTCATCTGAGTGAAAAATTTCTTTGTTCCACTCCATGCTTCATCTAGAACTCTATTCATCACACTTTTGGTTGGACATCTATTTATGATATATGTTGCATAAGAGGGAGCTTCTAACCAATAATAATTTTGTAAAAGCTTTGCCTTCAACATACTCATTACCATTTCCATGATGGTCCTATTCTTTCTTTCTGCAACACCATTTTGTTGAGGTGTATACCTTGTAGTAAACTACTTGTGTATCCCATGCTCCCTGCAGAAACGTAGGAAGTCTTTGGAAATATATTCTCCACAACAATCAGTTCTCAACACTTATGTAGTATCCACTTTTCTTCTCAACAAGAGCTTTGTAGTGGTGGAACTATTCAAACACTTCATTTTTCAATTTTAGAAAATATACCTATGTCTTCCTTATGTAATCATCTATAAATGTCAAAATATAATGACTGCCACCTAATGCTGGTGTTTTCATCGGTGTTAGTCCGTGAATACAACCACTTTTTAACACTTATTTCATCCATTTTCACTCTTCTTTATCATGTCATTTATTATAATTTATTATATAAATCCATTTTATAATGGTTTATGCTCTTATGGATGAATATTATTTCTTCTCCTTTATTTTTAATAAATGGATGATTATTATGCATAATTTTATCAATGATGGTTTATTAATATATTTTGTAACATCACTCACCATTTTAGCCTCCAAAATATTTTCCAGATTGCAAATTTGATCTCCAAATCATCATCAAATATTCCAACTCAAAAATTCGCTAGAATAAGAAGTGACAGTTTTGCGGTTGATATTCTGGGCAAATGAAGAAGAATCTGGAAAATGCGGAACATGGGTTTTGTCCAAAACAGACCAAATTAACTTTATTCAAAGAACAGTTTTCCCAAATTTGGCCTGTATTGAGAGAAACACAGGGTTATTTGAGCACGATTTCCTCAGATTTGTTGTTGCGGTCGACCTCCAAATCTCAGCTGCAAAGCCAAATTCGCCTTGCTCTTGTTGAAAGATGGACAGAAATATATTTTCTTTTTGATCAATTGGTTAGAAACAATCCAATATTATTATGAGAGATCATATTTACTATTTAATTTATCCTCTTTGTGATTATAAAAGGAGAGCATGTATTATGTATTGAAGGAGGATAGATGAGAGATGGAGATATTTCTTGTTGTAATTATACAATTCCTCATCGAATCTCATTGATTAAACAGAGATAGACTATTTTTAAATGATGTTATGCATGATTAATACAAGAACGTGTTGCTGTTTAACTTCTTAATTCTGCAGTAGCTCAGCGACGTTTCATCGGTGGTTGAGGGCCCGGCCCTGGTGGATCGATCCGCTATTTGTATCTCTACCCTTTCATTATTGTTGTGAGATAGTTCATATTTTCTTTTATTACAGTTTGCAAGTTAATCGGTTTGATGTTTAATTGCTTTGATATCAGTGTGTTATATTAATGAATCGCGTTGTTGTTCTTTTATTATTTAACAAGAATCTCAACATTGTATAATTTATTTTGTTAATGCCTTAATAGAGCTTCGCTGTTCTATTTCCATTATGATTTCATTCCACTTGCTATTTCGTTTGATTGATATTCATTATAGATTGTTGTTCAATAGGATTGGTTATTCGATTCCATTAATTGGAGTTTGTTGTTCAGATTTATTAAATAGGATTCGTTGTTTAATTCCTTTAATTACATTTTGTTGTCCATTTACTTTGCTTTTCATTTATGTTGATTAATTGCAAAGAGTTTGCATTTAGAGATTTTTCCTAGTTTACTTTCAATAGCAGCTTTAGTTCAATTTCTATTTCATTTTAATTGCTTTAAAGCAGGACTGTCAACTATAGAGAACATTGGTTATTTCTTCCTCATTCCCAGATTGATTGTCTTGTTCCAGTTTGATTTCGATTGCATCAATTTCTAGAGGAATGAGTTATTTAAACTATATCCTTGATTGATGTTTGCTGAGTGAATAGCTAGATTTTAGAGGATTTGAGTTTATGTTGTTGTAGTTATATTTCTTTTTCAAGCATCCATTTACTCTTGCATTTAGAACACTGTACTACATATTGAACAGCATTACTCTTCGATAAATTGCTGCCTTAGACTGAGTACACTCTTGAAACAAAAAGTCATTCCCGAATTGATAATTAATGTAGGATAAATAGGCGTTAAAAAGACACCTTTTATACCTCAACATTTTGGCGCCATTGCCGGGGAGAGTGTATGCCATTTAGAAAGAGTGATGCATATTTAATTTTTCTGCTTGGGAAGAATTGGGTATTAAAGACGGAAGGTAAGAACCTGTGCACCGAGCAGGAAACACACTTGTTCACTGGCCTGCACAGCAAAATTGAGTGAAAGCTTAAGGTAGGAATGAATGCTTACGTTTTCTTGAATTTTAGAGGGAGAATTTTTGAAAAAAAATCTTGTAATTCCACTCGAGTGGTGATGTAAGCACCACCAATTTCACTAACCAATTGATAGGAACATTGGAAGGAGGATCCTTAAAGAAACACATGAAGAACATCTTCTATTATATTAAGAAATGGCTCACATTGCAACTTTCGAATTCCTTATCAAGGATCTAGGAGGAGTGACACAAATGCACATAATTCTCCCATTTTCTCTACCAAATTTTCATGGTTTGACAAATGAAGATCGAGATACATTCTTATTTGAGTTTGAAATACTTTGTAGAGGATATGATTATTGTATTAATTATGAAAGATTGAAAGTGTTTCCTCTTAATCTAAAAGGAGCAGCTCTCCGATGGTTCATGAGCCTAGGTGGGAACTGCATCCAAACATAGGAGGACATGAAGAACATATTCTTGAAGAAGTACCAAGACTACTGCAAATCCAGTGAAGATATTTTCGGTATGATACAAGGGGAAGATGAAATCTTGGAAGAATATGTAGAGCGATTTCAATATAACCTTCAAAAATCAAAGCATAATCATTTGGAAAAAGAGATCTTGAAAACACTCCTTCTTAAAGGAATCAAAGATGAATTTTTAGAACTCTTAAATCTGATAGGAAAATGTGATGTTTTTTAGTTATCATATGATGATGTTTGTGAGTTGCGCATAAGGTATTCAAGAGGAATTTCCAAGGTTGGTAAGAATTCTAGAGAAGTTTCTTCTTTCTTTTCTAAATTTACTACAAGAGCAAGAGACATAAGAGCCGAAATCAAGGTTTTATTTGAAAATTTTAAATATGATTTTATTAGCTCTCTAAATTCACAATTGAATTTTTTGCAGGTTCAGAAAAATAAAAAATTTGATAAAGTGTTTTGCCCTCATTACCGAAAGGAGCATCCCATAGATAGTTGTTCTTCCTTATATAATTTGGAAGTGGCATATCAAAGAGATGGGGAAGCTGCAACAAGGTCAACAGGTATGGTTCAAAACACTTCCTCTCCATTCTCTTATTTGCATAATCCATTATGGAATATTCATATGTTAGGGCAACCATGCCAATCTCAATATAACCACCGCTAATCTTGTCTACAAATTTGGCATGGTTCATCTTATGATTGCATGACTACTCTCCCTCATCTTGTAGCACAAACAAATCTTTCATCTCTTCCATAATATCTTTCTTGCCCATCAAAATCATCCACTCAACACAATCAACTACATCATCAAGAGGCTCCATTCCCTACAAAATCTCCTGCTCAACTCATTCCATAGCCTCGCCATAATAAACCAGTACAACATGCTTACAGTGTTGAACTGCAAAATTCACCCACCCTTCCCACCCATTCTATCTCACATGCACCATTGGAGAAAAATTATACTGAGATTCAAAATGTATCAAATCCAAAAATTGTAAAAGTTATGAAAGAAAATGAGGTTTCTTCTAGTTTGCACCAACAAACCATTTTAAAAGCTTAAGAACTTCATGATAGGATGGCTATGGGAAATCAAGAAAGTAACGTATACATTTAAAATTGGTTTCACTCCATCATTTGTTTGCAACATCACTCTATGCTTCAACAATTTTTGGCACCATCTTTTCAAGGGAAGTTGGCTTCTCATACCCTAATTTTTATCAACATGCATTTTTCAAATTTGGGTATGTACATACTAGAAGCCTTATTTCTAAAATGGTTCCACTAGAAATAATCTTATACATAAACATATTCGATTCTCAAAGAAGAGTAGGAGAGTGGAGAAAATAAAATAAATAAGGAAATAAAACAAACACATTTTTTTATTTTTGTAAAAATAGTTGTTTCTTTGTTGCAACACACTGTGAAATCAATATTGATGATAAATATTCTAATTTATTTGTGTATGTAGATGAATTATATTGCAAATAACAATTCTACAAACAATTATATTAATTTTTATCATCAATATGGAAAAATGTCTTGAATATCATATTTTTTTGGCTTGCTGGCTTGATGAAATTTCTGAAAACATAGTTGGGACAGTCATGTTTTAGGGGACCAAAAGTGAATATTTTTAAAAAATAATTATATCCTAAGTATCCCTTGATGTCTTCTTTCCAACCCAATTTGAATCACTCAATTTTCATTTTGAACGAAAAATTTAGAACCAAAACATTGACAGGGTGTCTAGTAGGCAGCTCACGAACAGAATTGGGACAGTCCGTTTTTGGAGGCCTAAATGACTATATTTTTAAAACCTGTTTCTATGGAAGATTCCTCTATGAATATAATTTACAAAGAAATTTGAATCACTCAATTTCAATATAGTATGAGGAATCTATGACCAAAATATTGACTATCTATCATAAATCAGCATTGTTGAAACTCTGTTTTCTCGGCTCTTCATTATTGTATTTGACCCATCAATTATTCTTGTATTCAAAACATGTTTCTATTTAATATCCATAAATTAATATAATTTAATATCCAATTTTAATCGGTTCAATCCTCCATCAAACGAAAAAATTATGCTTGAAATATCAACTGTTAGTCTAAGCTCGAAAATCAAAAATGACTCTATTATGCAGGTTGTTCTAAGAAAATTTGACATATCATAGCATTAAATTTTTAAAACCTATTTCTATTGGAGATAAAAATTTTAATTAGCTCTCATTTGGCTTTGGAATCACTCAAATCGGACGAAAAACAAAGAAGTTATGATTGAAACACTTCTGGTTAGCATGATTGGCCACTGCTCTCCCGCAGGTAACAAATTAATTTTACTTTGTCCGTGGATTTGTTCTACAGAGTAACTACTTGTTAGTTTTTTTCATAATTCTTGGATTAGGGGATCCCGCACACCTCTCTTTCTCCATGATTTAATGTTTTATTGCAGGTAGATACTCATCTTTTTGCAAGTCTTAGCAAAACAAAAAAGGTCAATTTATGGACGACCGATTCTTGAAAGAAATTTTAGTGAAATAAGGGCATTTCATCCAGTTCATTACCTAACAGATTCATAACAGAAGAAATGAAGAATTTTTTTCCATTTGAAGATTCATGTCACTGCTGCCAAAACATTTTTTCAAAAAGATCATTTTTTTTTCCATTAACAGATTGATATTCCCTTAGGAAATAACATCATAGCTGTTATAACTTAATAAAGTGTTGTTTCCTTTTTTATTTCTTTTATTTTTTTGTGTTTCAGGTGTTGATCCCTCTAAATTTTAGTTTCCGTTCCATTTTCAATTGCACAATAAGGACCCCACCATGCAAGTTTCAGTTACAGGAGGCAATTCTTCAGCAGCACCAATTCTATATATATATATATATATATATATATATATATATATATATATATATATATATATATATATATTAACACTTATTTCATCCATTTTTACTCTTCTTTATCATGTGATTTATTATAATTTATTATGTAAATCCATTTTATAATGATTTATGTTCTTATGGATGAATATTATTTCTTTTCCTTTATTTTTAATAAATGGATGATTATTATGCATAATTTTATCAATGATGGTTTATTAATATATTTTATAACAGCACTCACCATTTTAGCCTCCAATATATTTCCTAGATTGCAGATTTGATCTCCAAACCATCATCAAATATTCCAACTCAGAAATTCGCTGGAATAAGAAGTGACAGTTTTGCGATTGAGATTCTGGGCAAATGGAGAAGAATATGGACAATCTAGAACATGGGTTTTGTCCAGAACTGACCAAATTAACTTTTGAAAGAATGGTTTGCCCAAATTCAGCCTGTATTGAGAGAAACACATGGTTCTTTGAGCACGATTTTCTCAGATTTGCTGTTGCGGTCGTCTTCCAAATTATCTCAGCTGCAAATCCAAATTCGACTTGCTGTTGTTGAAAGATGGATGGAAATCTATTTTCTTGTTGATCAATTGGTTAGGAACAATCCAATATTGTTATGAGAGATCATATTTACTATTTAATTTCTCCTCTTTGTGATTATAAAAGGAGAGCATGTATTATGTATTGTGGGAGGATGGATGGGAGAGATGGAGAGATTTCTTGTTGTAATTACACAATTTCTCATCGACTCTCATTGATTAAACAGAGATCGACTGTTTGTAAACCCTGTTATGCATGATTAATACGAAAACGTGTTGTCGTTTAACTTCTTAGTTCTGCAGTAGCTCAACGGCGTTTCACCGGAGGTTGAGGGCCCGGCCCTAGTGGATCGATCTGCTGTTTGTATCTCTACCTTTTCATTATTGTTGTGAGATAGTTCATATTTTATTTTATTACAGTTTGCAAGTTAATCTATTTGTTGTTTAATTTCTTTGATATCAGTGTGTTATATTAACAAATCACGTTGTTCTTTTATTATTTAACAAGAATCTCAACACTGTATACTTGTTAATACCTTAATAGAACTGTTTTATTTCCATTATGGTTTCATTCCACTTGCTGTTCCATTTGATTGATATTCATTACAGATTGTTGTTCAATATGATTGGTTATTCGATTCCATTAATTAGAGTTTGCTTTTCAGATTTATTAAATAGGATTCGTTGTTTAATTCCTTTAATTACAGTTTGTTGTCCATTTACTTTGTTGTTCATTTCTGTTGATTAATTGCAAAGAGTTTGCTTTTAAAGAGTTTTCCTAGTTTACTTTCAATAGCAGCTTTAGTTCAATTTCTATTTCCTTTTAATTGCTTTAAAGCAGGACTGTCAACTATAGAGAACATTGGTTATTGCTTCCTCGTTCCTAGATTGATTGTCTTGTTCCAGTTTGATTTTGATTATATCAATTTCTAGAGGAATGAGTTATTGCTATTGTATCCTCAATTGATGTTTGTTGAGCGAATAGTTGGATTTCAGAGCATTTGAGTTTATGTTGTTGTAGTTAGATTTCATTTTCAAGCATCCATTTACTCTTGCATTTAGAACACTATACTACATATTGAAGAGCATTACTCTTGGATAAATTGCTGCCTTAGAATGAGTACACTCTTGAAACAAAAAGTCGTTCCCGAATTGATAATTAATGTAGGATAAATAGGCATTAAAAAGACACCTTTTATACCTCAACAATCGGTCCACATAAATTTGAGTGGACATTGTCCAAAGGTGACTTTTCCCTTATACTCTTTCCTACTGGAAATGATTCTCTGTGTTGTTTTCCCAAGATGCAGCCTTCACATAGGCTATCTAGTTTCTCTATGAGTGGTAATCCCTTTACCATGCCTTTTCTTTGCAACAAGTTCAAACCTCCGAATTTGAAATGACCAAATCTCAAATGTCATAACTAGTTCTCATCTTTCACTTCTTCTTGGAAGATTTCTTGTGTGACATTTGCTACAACACCTCCTTCCTTCAAGAATGATCTCATATTGAGAGGAAAAATTCTATTGCTTGTCATATGCAGTTTTTCAATGAGCTATCTACTTGGAGGTTTATCCATGATTGTGCACACATCATATTTAAAAAACACATTATAGCCCTTTTGCATGAGCCTTCCAATGCTTAGAAGGTTACATTCCAAACTAGGGACATAATAGACATCCAACACAAACTTCTTCTCTTCCTTCTTTGTTAGAACATTTACTCTCCATTTTCCCATTACAGAGACTTTACTATCAGTCCCTAATGTCACCTTAGATTTTACACTTTCATATACATTGGAAAACATTGCTATTTTTCCATTCATATGGTTACTACAACCTGAATCTAAGAACCATATATATTCTTGTTTTTTTGTGCTACATTACAAGCTAAAAACAAATCTTCATAGTTCTGATTTTCTTTTGTAAAATTTACACTTGGTTTCCTACCCATGTCATTTTGCTTCTTTCTACATTCATTTGCATAATGACCATACTTTTTTCAATAATGACATTAGACTTGAGATTTATCATACCTCTGTCTTTGTGCTTGATTCTGGCTTGAGCCTTGGCTTGGATTCTGATTGCCGCCCCTTACACTTGTGCTTGTAGGGCTACTCTTCCACCTCTGTGTGACCTTCTTCCTCTTCCTCGCTATTTTGATCTTCCTCGACCTATACCTTGACCAAAAGACATTTGTGTCTTAAATGCATGCTCCAATAGGATTTTTTTTGTCTGTTCAGTCTATGCTCATGAGACATCAGTGATGCATGAAGCTCATGTTGAGTCTCAAAAGTGTTCTCCATATTCATACATATTTCCATTATGTCATAACCATTTAGCTCTTATTTCATAGCCATTTGACCTAAAACCCTACATCAAGTAACCATTTTCACAAATATATGGGTTAGGATCCTTGTTTTCCAAAGTTATTTATTTTATGTATTTTAAGTGAATTTATGATTAGAAACTAGAAAATTAACATAGTTTCATATATCTATATATGTGTTATGAGTTTTGTGACATGTGTAGGTCAAAAGGAGACTTCTAGAAGACCCTTATGTGGCACTCTAAGACCAAATTCGAATTTGGTTGAAGAAGATTATGGGATCAAGAGGATATGTGTCTCACTTCCTCGTTGTATTGAAACTCTAAGAGGATATGTGTCTCATTCCTCAAGTTGTGTTGAAACTCTAGAAAGACATGTGTCTTATCATTTCCTATTTTGATTGTAACTCTAGAGTTGGAGGGAGAGAATCATGGACTCCCATTAATGAAATGACTCCTCATATTTTGTATAAATAGGAGAAGCTTTCTCCTATCATAGGTAATGAAGAAGTAATGAGAAAGTAATGAGGAAGTAGATTTGTAACAAAGTTCAAGATGGAATGGGATGTAGATTTATGAGTTTTTGAATAAAGAAGCTTAGTTCTTTGATGCTATTGTGATATTATCTTTAAGGAGCTGAAGGACTTCACCAAATTGGTAGCAGAGGGCCCCTGCTATCCAAGGAGGCTTTTACATGTTTTCTAGATAAGTTGCTTTCAATTTTGTTTTTTCATATTTCCCTACTTAGATTACTTTCTGAAATCATAGCTTTTAGCATAATTTTTCATGGCAGCCCGGGCATTTGCATAGCTTTTTGACTAATGACATGGAATCAATATTGTTCTGCTGTTAATTTATATTTTCTTAGTTTTTGTTTAATTCATGTATTGCTTTGTTTATTTCAGTCTTGCACATTTGCTTCAGTACTTAGATTTAGATATATTAAATTGCTCATGTCATTTTCAGTTACCTCCGAAAGCCACAGCTGGACTGATGGTGAGGGATTGTATTATGAAATGTGTAGTTTGATATTAATTTCCTTTCTGCAAATTTAGATATATTAAACTGCTCATAACATCTTCAGTTGCCTCCGAAAGCCACAGCTGGACTGATGGTGAGGGATTGTATTATGAAATGTGTGGTTTGATATTAGTTTCCTTTCTGCAAGTTAGATATATTAAATTGCTCATAACATCTTCAGTTGCCTCCGAAAGCCACAGCTGGACTGATGGTGAGGGATTGAATTATGGATGTGTAGTTTAATATTAGTTTCCTTTCTGCAAGTTAGAAATATTAAATTGTGCATGACATCTTCAGTTACCTCCGAAAGCCACAGCTGGACTGATGGTGAGGGATTGAATTATGAATGTATGTTTTGATATTAGTTTACTTTCTGCAAGTTAGATATCAGTTACTCAAGTTGTTTATGGTTACTTCCGAAAATCATAGCTGGACTAATGATGAGGGATCAGAAGACAAGTTGATGTAATCTGATTTAGATTTACTTTATTACAACTTTTGGATTTCTTTCAGCATAGTTTCTTTTGTGTTTAGACAGCAGCAAGAATAGTTTGGTTTCATGCTCACTAGTTCACTGTTTTGATTTATTAGATTAGCATCACCTTTTTCATTTCAGTAGCACATTTTCATTTCCTTTCAAGTTTTGTCATTGTATGTTTCAAATTCCTTTTTCAGTTTCAAGTTGGTAAATCATTATAAAGGACATCATTGCCTTGAATATCCATAACCATACTTGTCTTTAGAATTTCATAAAAATCCAAAAACGACAAAAAGTAAGAGATAGGTTATCTTGCACATATAGTGCGCCACACTTCGTCAGCTTACGAATCCCTGGTTGATAATTTATGTTAGCAATTTAGGACACACTAAATTGACCAAACAGCTCATCCACTAAAAACTGTGAGACATCCTTTGTCTATTCTATGGCCTCAACTATGGCATCAAACCTTGATGGTAGACATCTTATGAATTTTTCAATTGTTCTCCTTTTTTCAAGTGTCTCACTATGACATCTGATTTGGGTAACCAACCCAATCACATGTGTAAATAACGAGTCTATATTATCAGACTCTTTCATAGAAAGAGTTTAAAAATATCTTCTCGTCATTTGAAGTTTTGTTATCTTCACCTTTTCCATGCCTTGGTAGGTTGTCTGGAGGGTATCCTATGCCTCCTTAGACGTCCTTGCTGCTGCAACCCTTGAGAAAATACTCTCATGTACTGCTTGGAAAATATAGAAGAACTTTTTGGAGTCATTCTTCTTATTGTGTCTCAACAAACATCTTTGTGCTTATGTCAAAGCATTATATGTTGCTACATCTTCTGGTTCTTGGAAACCATTATCCACTAGCTCCCAAATAACTTGTGAAGCAAATAGGGCCTTCATTTTAATGGTCCAATAATCATAATTCTTCCCATTGAACTTTGGTAGTTGAGGATTAGTCTGGCTTGTGCCTATTGTTGCCATCTTGACTATGTAAACAAAACCTTCTCACTGTTAGAGAATCCGCTTCTTAAAACAACCTTTCAACTTTTTCAGTAAAGAGTTCGTTCTTTCACTAAGAGATTAAACCCACTCTGATACCATGTCGGAAAATTGAAATAAACGACAAAGGGATCCGTTTCTCCCTTACAACATAAAGAATGCAATATTGAGGAAATAAGATTCATAGAGATAGAGAGCGAGAACACAGGAGAGGAAAAATTCAATTTTTTATTTTCATTCATCTCATTAAATGTATGAAATATATATCTCTTTAATAAAAAATGGCCAAAGCCTGAATATTTAATACTATTCAATGGAGGAATGAACATATAATAACCAAATCATCCTTCTACTCTATTTTTATGTTTCTACACAAAACTGAGTACAAAACACAAACTGTCATGCTTGAAATTTTATGGGTTTCGGCTTTGAAACCACGTCGAGTCTAAACCCTCATCAAAAATTGCATTTCGGCGATTTTAACTTTTAACTGGGGGCATATGGAAAAACTAAGTTCTTCCGATTGCGATGTGCGATGGCACGATCATATCACAACTTAAATCTTTTAACTTGCAGGCATTATAGTTGAGCTTTGTGATATGTGATTGCGATCGCATCGCAACTTATAACATATACATTGCAGGCACTATCCTCCTGAGCTTGTGATGTACGATTGCGATTGCATCGCAACTTAAACGAAACAATTTGCGAGTGTTTAACGATAAGTCATAAAATATTCCAAGTGAAAAATGCAAGTGGTAAAAGGTAAACGGTAAATAATTCAAAGTGTGATATTTAAGTTTTGTGATGTGCGATGATGATGTCGCATCGCAACATCGCAAGGTTTGGTGTGGGGCCTAAAAGTTAAATGCTAAGATGTGTGAAGTGTGATATGCGGATACTTAAATGTCGGGAAGTGTTAAATGGTGAAAGGTAAGGAAAAGGACGACAACAAAGGTTTTCATGCAGTTTGGTAATGTGGTAAGGTTGAGGGTCTCACTAGATATCGCATCGGCGGAAACTTAAGTCATGGCAAAGTCTTAAGAGATAAAAGTTAAAAATTGTGGACTGCGATATGCGGGAAAAAGGTAAGTGAATGTGGTGGGCAAGAAATAATACAAAGTAATGGCTCTGTTACTTTGTTTCTGAACATTGCATGGAAAAGCATGCAGATTTGGATCCTAAGCTTATTGTTCCCTGCAACAAACATTCAATTTAAGTGTGGGTTGTTGCGAGCTTACTCATGGTAGTCATTGGGAGTATTTCCAACAGAGATTTAACTAATAATGAAAAATCTTTTAGTGGAGTTACAAGTTGCTACAGTACACAAATATGGTTGATTTTCACAACCACTATCAATTTGAACATTACAGATTTATATCTAGGAACAATTACTAGTTTGATATAAATATATACTATCCCAAATATAAGACTTCTTATGACTATGGCGTAAAAAATGAGTCATAACAAATATGTTATGAATAAGGAAGATACAGTGTACAAAATCTGACTAGAAGTGGAGAAGCAAAAACAAGCTAAATATGTAAACGCGAAAAACAGAAATTGGTATCTCTACATTGAATTTCCCATGGAAAGATGAAATGAACATTCCAAACAAATAAAATAATGAGTAAGTGCTACACAAACATTCCCTCGAAGGAATTATTAAAGACCAAAATAAAATTCGACTCAGAGCCAGGACGGCCTCTCTGAGATGTAACAAATAACATACAAACACATTCCATTAATTTCTAATGGTACGTAGGATCATTGCATACTAGCATCGAACTAAACCAAATACTATAGAAAAAAGGGAATAACCACCAGATCCAAACATTAACATCGTTAAACCTAAACTAGTTAACCTACCAACGAGAAAATATGACCTGTGAAGTTATTTCCCCATGATTCAAGGAGTATGAAACTCTACAGCAGACGCAGAAAAGAAAGGCAACATTCGTGGCAAGGTAATAACCTACAAGATCACAGGAGAGATGGGTCATTTCTAGTGAATCCATAAATTAAATGTACCAAAAGAAAAATGAAATGATGTCGTTACATAATCACAAATTTTGGAAACAACGATTACCTAAAGTATTGCAATTATGTCACAAAATAGGCACCGGGACAACCAACCAAACCCTACAAGAATAGCGGAAGTTTGGCTTGGACAGTAGAAGGGAAGTGGTGGCACTGTAAAATAAGAAAAATAGATAGCAGAAATTTTCTGTTCGTTCAGATAGATGGAGCAAACATATTCAGTGTAGGAAATTTTAAATGATACATTATTTGAACCTTTTGATTAAACATATTCAGTGTAGGACATTTTAAATGATACATTATTTGAACATTTTGAAGTTGGGTCTAAACTTTCTTTAAAATATTATCTTAGCTATTTAGAAATGATGGATTATACATGTCAAATCTTCAAACAACATCTTAATTTACTTCAGAATTATCTTTTCCCTACTACTTTAAGGTATGCTAGAGATAGATTTTTATCTTCATTATTCTGTTCTAGCACGTTGAGGAGGCAAAAAAACAGCTGTTGGTTAGAGTCCCTAGAAGCCCGTGTGATTGTACAAATATTTTCAATAAAAGGAATCTGCAATACACGTGGAAATAACATTTTTCCCAGAAATCCCATCAATTTTCTCATCCCTCAATGATTAATTTTAGTGTAAGTTCCATTCATCACGCAAATACAATTCAGGTATCTTTTGTCCGACTTTGTAATCTGATCTTTTATATAATATTTTTATGTAAAAATATATTTTTACACATTATTAGGATTATATATTCTTGAAAAATAAAATTTAAAATTATTGTATTAAAATTTATAATTTAGTTTGTGAGAATTGAATTTGTAAGCAAAATTTTATTCATTACTTTGCATTATTAAAAATGAATATTTATTTCACAATAATAAAAATTATAATTATTTCCAGATGCGGATGTCTCCCGTTCGTGATGGGACGCTCATCCCTTGCTGCCTACCGAGGCCGTCATTTTGGGCTGGCCATCTGGCCTCCCACATTCGCATTAACGGAGGCATTCAATATGCCACCCCACGTTGTATTAATGGCACTCTCTCAAACTGTCGATGCGCTGAGCATTTCATCTAGTCTTCTTCAACTCCTGGTATGGACGTTGGTCTCTCGCATGGTGATTGCTCTGTCTGCACCTCCATTTCACTTTGCCGAAGTTCTTTCCTGCCCGCCTGTGCTGAGCCTAGCGCTCGAACGCAGACAGGTAGACGATGTGAACTTCTCTACTGTCTGGAGACTGTTCCTGAGTTCCACCATTCGCACAGTGAGCTCTGCTACTCGAATTCTCTGTGCATTTCTTCTGTCCCTCCATTGTCACTTCTCCTCTGTCCATTTCATCAACCTCTCCCTCTCGCTATGCCTAGAATGTGCCATCGTATGCGATGTCGCCGTGGCTCCAGTCGTGGTCGTGTCTATCGCTCTCAGTATTCTCCCACTTCGGACTCGTCGTCTGAAGATCTCCCCTGCGACCATATTTCGGAAACCAGAAGTCGCAGGGGCGGGCCTCACTACTTTAACACTGCTCATCCATTTGTGTGTCCTCCATCTCCCTTTGTCTTCTCCTCTAAGCCTCATGTCGCCCCCTCGGCTGCTCCTCCCGCTCCCCATCCGCCTTCCTCTTGTTCCTTACGCCAAACCTCCCAGCGTCCAGAGTTCAAATTTGATTGTGTGTTTGAAAGGCCGGTCCTCACAGCGTATTTAACGGTCACTGTCAGTGAAGATTCCGCCCGCCTTGTGCCTCCTCCATCCATAATCCCTGGTCCCTCTGTCACATTTCATGGCCCCATTGCTCCCAGCCCCGCCTCTACTAAAAATGCCAAGGTATCCTTGGCTCAATTAAACATTGCCCCTGATGTTTCAATGCAGGTCCAAACTACGGAAGGCGAGGATAAAGGCAAAGATCTCCCCTCAACTGATGAAGGAGGGAGCAGCGACGAGTATAGATGCAGAATTGTCGAAGAACCGCCTTCTCCAACTAATGAACAGTAGTTTAACAATTCCTCAGAGGTTTTTGTTTTTCAAGCACAATGTCTTTTGGTTAATTCCATTTTTCTTGTATTTTCACCCTCTTCTTGCAGAGTGGTCAGTTATTCTTTTGGTATTTTTGTTAAACTATTTGGATGAAAGGCCGATTTCCCCTATGAGGGCGGCTACACTTAATTTGCAGGGACTAGTTTCCCCTCTATGGGCAGTCCAAAATCTTGTTTATCATGGCATTCAAGCCCTATTCTCAGGCTCTCTCAGCTGAGGCAGCTACAGTTTTGTACTTTTATGTTACATATTAATAGATTTAGTGTTACATAGAAAAAAAAAAAAAAAAACCAAAACTTATAATTATTATATCAAATTTTATTATATAAACCCAAAGTCATTATATTAAAATTTATTATATAAATTATGAAAAATGAATTTAGGTAAAAAAAATCTTCATACTTCTCAATCCAAAGATAAATTTTATTATCTTTCATTCTTGCCAACTCAAAAATAAACTCAATTAACTTATAACTAGATATTAATTTTTAAAAAATCTTACTATTAATTATTATTTATAAATTCATATTATGTAATTACATAATAGCACATATCATTTACTCTGTTTCGGTTGTGATGAGGGCCTTGAGATTAATTTTTTTCAAGGCTGCAATTTGGATCTGACTAGTACGGGTGCTAAAATTCCCCTCCGCAATATTTAAAAACATACAATCCATAATGATAGTGCAATCGATTACGTCCCCACCATTAACCTAATCTCAAATAAGCTCAAATGAATGAATGAAGGGAACAAAAGGTTCAAGTGATTACATTCACACGATTTATCTGAACTTATCACTAGCCTAGATCCATCTAACTCTGGATCTATCATGCGCTGAGAGGGATCAAATCTCTAGAGGTGCAAACCTATTTTTTGAGTGCAAAACTTGAGGAAAGGTTTGCACCTCGAGAGATTTGATCCCTCTCTGTGGATGATAGATCCGAAGTTAGATGGATCTAGGCTGGTTTCAGTTGTGTAAAGCCAAGGAAAATATATCGAACATATGATTAATTTTATGACTAATATGTAAATACATTTAATATAAATATAATAATTTTATATATGTGAAATGTGTCTGATATTTAACTAGTCATTTTAATTTTAAAATGTTCTTAGTTACCTAAGTTTGTTGAGATAGATATCGTTAATAACTTTAATGATGAAAAATGATGAAATAAAAATTTTGAATGCAAAGTGACAATGTAATACTGTTGAATGATAGAAAATGTGAATAATAAGAATGCACTCGATTACAAATAGTCTACATTGTAATCAAATCTCAAATTATTTTCTTCTACTATTCTTATTGTCACCTTTGTTAGTTTTGTCATATTTTCATATCGGTTGTATGAAAAGGATAGTTGAAATCATAAACCATTTAAATATTTAGCTGGAACTATTGTACTAAAAATCATACATAGTCTCTCTTTCTCTTTGATATTAATAGGTTGAATTTCTAAAACACAAAAATAAATGTACATTGTCAATAATTTTTCCTGCTTACAATGAAATTAATCTACAATGTTAATCCAATCACTTTAAAATTAATGTACCATCAATGTACATCCAATTACATCAAATCAAAAATCAACGTCTACACTGAAATCAATGCATATAATGCAAACAATGAAATAGGATTAGAAAAAAACATCTACAATGAAATGGATGCATCTAATGCAGGTAATCAAATAGGATTAGAAATCAACATGTACACTGAAATCAATGTATGTAGTGCAAGTAAGAAAATAATATTAGAAACCAACATCACTGAAACCAATGCATATAGTGCATGCAATCAAATAGGATTAGAAATCAACATCTACACTGAAATCGATGCATTTAGTGCAAGCAATCAAATACGGTAAGAAATCATGTACATTGAAATCAATGCATCTAGTGGAAGTAGTCAAATATAATTAGAAATCAACATCTACACTGAAATTAATGCATCTAGTGAAAGCAATCAAATAGGATAAAAAATCATCATCTACACTGAAATCAATGCATTTAGTGCTATAAATCATATAGGATTACCAATCATCTACACTGAAATCAATGCATATAGTGCAAGAAATTAAATATAATTAGAAATAAACATAGACACTAAAATCAATGCATCTAGTGCAAGCAATCAAAATGGATTGGAAATCTCAATCTACAAGTCTAAAATTAATTCATCTAGCGCAAGAAATATTCTTCCCTCTCTTCCCCCTCGAACTACATATTTGTTTCCTTCCCTCTATCCACTCTCTCACATCCTCCCTTTCCTTCCTATCTCTCCATTTCTCTCCTACATCTTTATCTCTCTCTCTCTTCACCCTCCAACTCTATTACTATATCCATACCTCTCTCCTTCTCTTCATATCTCATTCTTTGTCTCTTTATCTCATCCCAAAACATACACACTCTCTTTCCATCTCTCCCTTGCCACCTAATATCTCTCTCCACTTATCACTCTCTCTCTCTCTCTCTCTCTCTCTCTATATATATATATATATATATATTCCCTCCAATTTTCTCTCTTCCCCCATCACTCTCTTCCTCTCTCTCAAGTGCTCTCTCTTGTCCTTCCTCTCCCTCCTTTTCTCTCCTCTCTCTCTCTCTCTCTCTCTCTGTCAACATCTACACTAAAATCAATGCATATAGTTAAAGAAATCAAATAGGATTATAAATGACCATCCGCAATGAAATAAATGCATCTAGTGAAATAAATAATCTTCCCTCTCTCCCCCCTCCAACTCCATATCTCTTTCCCTCCCTCTCTCCACTCTCTCGCATCCTCTCTCTCTTCCTTCCCCTTTCTCCCTTTCTCTCCCACATCTATATATATCTCTTTTCCTCTCTCTCCCTCTCTTCACCCTCAAACTCTATCACTATATCCCTCCTTCTCTCCTTCTCCCCCCATTCCCTCCATCTCTCCTTTTTCTCTTCATCTCACCCCCAAGCATACACACACTCTCTCTATTTCTCCTTTTTCACTCCCTCTCTCTCTCCACTTCTCACTCTCTATGTATTTATTCTTCCCTCCAACTCCATCTCTCTATCCCTCCCTCTCTCCTCCTATCTCCCTCCCTCTCTTCTCCTTTATCTCTTCCTTCCTCTCTCTCCCTTCCTCTCCTACCTCCCTCTCTCTTCCCCCATCTCTCAATTTTCCCTCTAATCCTCTCTCTCCCCCATAACTCTCTCTCTCTCTCTCTGCCCTCCAATCCTCTGACTATCTCCATCCCTCTCTCCTCTTCTCCCCCCCCCCTCCATATTTATGTCTCCCTGTTCCTCTCATACCCTTTTCTACCTCTCACACCTCTCCCTCTCTCTCTCTCTCTTCATTCCTCCTCTCCCCTTTCCTTTATTTTATCCTCATCTCTCCCTTCTGACTCCCTCTATCTCTCCACCTCTATCACTCTATGTATTTGTTCTTACCTTCCATATATATATAGAGTTAATATATATCATGATATATTAATGTATTAATAATATAGAAAAGTTAATATTGCATTAATCCAATGTTATTAAATATAATAATATGGATATGAATATTAGATTTAATAATAATAATAATAACATTATTAATCTTTTAATATTAATATTAGGGATAATAATGGTTTTTTTGGCTCGATATTAATAATAATTTGGCCCATAGTATTTTACCTATAGGATTAACCTAAATAAAACCTATTGTTTGAGTGTTGGTAAATATAAAGAGGTTTATGAAGTAAATATAAAAAGTAGGTTTTATTTATTTACCATACCTCTTTTATTTACAATGGTATTTGGCCCATAGACTTCGTATATAATTAGATGTTGATTTATAATGATATTTGATATTTTTTAATATATTTATCATACCTCTTTATACCTATTTTATATTGATTTATTTATTTACCATACCTCTTTTATAAATATGGTATTTACCCCATGGTATTAATAATAATTTGGCCAATGGTATTTTGCATATAGGCTTCACCTAAATAAAACTTCTTTTTCAACTTATTGTAAATATAAAGAGGTTTATGGATAAGTTATAAAAAGAGGCTTTATTTATTTACCGTACCTTTAGAGTAAGTATCAAAAGGAGGTTTTATTTATTTAGCATACCTCTCATTTATTTATATTTGTATTTATTTATCATACCTAAGCCTCTTTATATTTTAAATTTATATCATGTTTATATATAATAATTAAGTTTATTTTTAAGTAGGATTGACATTAGATAAAAAATGTTAAATTTTAAACATTACATTCGCTTTTACATGTTTACGTTTTTACTTGAAATATATCCCCATACTAAGTTGTAGAGATCAATTAGAAACTGAATACCAATTTATGGCTGACAGAATTGTCAAAATTCATTATCAATCTGGTAGAGTTGCTAATTATAGATCTCAACATCCACATATAGATTAAAAAATAGGCAGAGCTAAAATATAATTTAACACTATCATTGAAAAAAACAGGGAAAAGGAAAATATAATTGATCTGGATATTTACCTAGAATTATAGAGCACATGAATCCAATGACTCAATAAGAACAAATGCGAATCCACCTCATCAAATAATTGCAGAACTCAGTTGTGGTTTCAATTAATTAACTTATTTTTATTTATATGACTATTAAATTTTAATGTTTAAGCTGAAATTTATGTATTTAGCGATGGTGCTTCTTGAGTACCTCTTTTATAGAGAAGTTAGTAGAATATATAACATTGTTATAAATTTTAGACTCTCATGCCACAAATACATCTCTTGAGATAAAATTGTGCTATAAAATTACAGTGCAGTGTGTATGTGGACATCATTTTTCAAACCTACATTTATTTTCTTCAAGAGATTGTTTGAAAAATAGATAATTTCAAAGTATTTTATGCAAGTAGAGTGTCCGAGCTTATGAAAATTGTAGATTTGGGCATAATTGTAACATGAAAAATTTAACTTTACTTGATATGCATCCACCTCACCCTGTTTCACTTAGTGTTGTAGAACTCCATTGTTGTTTTAATTTTTTATTTTTATTTTTTTTATTTTTTTTTAGGAGTATTAAAAATTATTTTTTAAGCTGACACCTAAATTTTATTTATTTATTTATTTATTATTATTATTATTTTAATTTAAGCTTTAAGGTGACATTAACCATTTTTTTTAATTATTATTGTATGAGAACATGACATACCTGACATCGGGGTCATACTGGGCTGTATATTATGCCTCTGAGCGCAATGAGATGGCGGAAAAGACAAAATCCAAGCCTAAGGGCTTCACCATTTACTTAAATTTGTATGCAATTGAGATAAGTGTGCGAAGAGGGCTTATCCCACAACTTTGCAGATAATTATAGGTGAATGGGATGGATGATTTTTTGAATTTATATTGATGGTAAATTTTTGAGAATATCTGGAAAATAAAAATATTTTATTGTTTGATGTTTTATTAATAGTTAAATTTGAAGATATACTTAAAATGTATAATCAATCTAAGAAAAATACCCAAATAACTAAACTCTCACAATTTACCTAAACTTATTTGTGATAAATAAAATAAATGAACAAATTAATAAAAATAAATAAATAATATTCATTCTTATTAAATAATATTTATGGTTATATTTTTAAATAATATTCATTCTTAAATATTCTTAAAATCTACCACCAAGGTAAAATAAGATACCCAAATAACTGAACCCTCACCATTTACCTACCTAAACTTATCTGCAATGGGGATGGAAGGGTTTGGACTATCTATGTGAATGTTATGTTTTTAAATATTCTAAGAGAGAATTTGACTTTGCTACGAAATCCACTTTGGTGCATGCCCTCGAATCCCTGAATCCCTGCACTCGCCAGTCCATGGATTCTCTGAACTGTTATGGACGAGCATTGCTTATCTTCATTCCAAATATATTAATAATTTCACTGCCAAAAAATCTTTCAAAGTTGCAGTACAGATCTCTGAAACCCAACGGAAAATCCAGATTTTCGATTTTGTTTTCTTGGTGGATCTGGATGTGATTCCTAAACACCTCCATTCTCATCACAGTCTCTGATCTAATACGCAACCAATTTCAATTTCATAAAACAATAAAGATAGAGATATAAATGGTGATGAGTAGGAGTCATGAAAGAAGAAAAGAGCAGTGGAAGTAACGATATAGGGGAGACATGAGCGATGAAATTGGATCCAAAGGAGCCCATTGTCAGTCACTTATTGGAAGCTTCAAAGTCAGTGAGACTATTTTCACTCACTCACTGGAAGCTTCACAATTAGGATTTGTCTAACAAGACGGAGGAATTGCCCAGACGAACAAAATTGGTGGGAATTCGGGCCAAAAAAAATTTAAGAAGTCATACAGCAATAGTGTTTGAATCATGATTTTGATGGTGGAAATGAATGCAATTCCATCAAAAACCTCTAGGGCACACAAAATATTAAATTTTGATAGTTATAACATGGATTTACAAAAATCCCTACCGAATTTTCTTAAAATCTTATCGGAATTTCCATGATTTTCAGGGAGAATAAGTAGTCTAGTTAGACTACGCCTCATAGTTATCATCCGAAAATATTTAAAATCGCTAACTGTATTCGTTTTCCCCTCTCCTCCGCCTGGCATCTCACGCCCGGATCTCCTGCCATTCACCACCTGGTTTATAGGGTGAGGAGATTTACAAATGACAACCCTAGATAAAATAAAATAAATGCAAGCGTGGATGAAGAAAAGTGATAACATTTGTGTTATAATTGATTCGGTGATGTAGAGAAAATGAAATAAATAAAATCGTCAATGAAACAAATTAGGACATCTATGTCATTGGAAATAGGTACATTCCATAATCCATTCTCTCCTAACTTCCCTATAGTAATTTCTGATGATATCCGAAAAGACATCATCTTTAAAAACATCGAGACTTGAGTCTGCTACAACCAAAGGATACTAGTGTACTACAATCACACTAAATCCAACCCACAACTTTTGTAGGTTACCTTTTGAGCTGAGGTGTCCCAATAGAGTGTTTTTTTTCAAGGAAGAAAAAACGTTGTTGTATTAGAGCAGTTCATATAACATGATTACATATGACATATTGGCACATTCGTAGAATAAAGGTCAAGATCAAAATATATTTTGTTTCTGACGAGATCAGAAAACAAAACTATCAATAGAACATAGACAAAAGGATAGATATGGATCAAAAACATATCCAATGAAGACCATGATAGCATTAGCAATATAACATAGTCCTCCATCCACCAAAGTAGAGAGGAAAGTCAAAATAAAAAGGATCAGTCCATATATAAGACCATACAAAGTTTTATGAAGGCAGAAAGCATCAAACAAAAAGATACAAACATGTCCACCAATATAAACAGATTAGCCACTTTCTATGAAAAATAGTACAATGACAGAAAAAACACAAAATAATGGCCCAATGTTATATGAAAAATAATCCTTCACAGAGTTGTGCATTATTGGATCCATACGCTAGATCTGATAATAAACAGGCTCACTTGATGAAGTCATAGTATAAACCGACTCACTTGAAAATTGTCCCCAGGCTCACTTGAAGTATTTAGGAAATTATTCCAAGCGGACAAGAAAAAGAGGCTAGTTGTGTAGAGTCTTTGAAATGAATAACGTGATAAAACCAAAAGGAACTTCCAATCCACTCTTGGATAGCTGATCAGCTCTCATATTATGCTCTTTATAAATGTAGTTCATCAAAAAATCTTGAAATTTGGATAGGATATATAGAGTACAATCAATCCATCCATTTAAGTGTTGTCCTTGCAATTTAGACTTTCCAGAAATCTCATTGATAATGAGCTTGGAATCACCATATACATGTATAATAGGTATTTCAAGATGGTATGCCACCATGATCCCACTCCATAATGCCATGAGCTCAGCCTTATTGTTTGTCCCATGACCACCAATCAAGTAAATATGATAACATTCCATAGCAGATAGTTTAATCCATGCCCCACACCCACATATACCTTATTTCTGAGCTCCATCAAAGTAAATCATAGGAAAAACAATTTTATGTAGACGACCCCGAACAAAGAGGTCAACTAAATCAAATATCGACTTGGTGATATCCCCTCGCCATTGTGAAATGTTCGAATGAACCCTTGAGATATCGAAAGGGACATCCTAAAAGATCATCAGGTTCTGAGCTCCCCATAATTCCCAAACAACATAAAATGGAAATGATTTTAACAAACATTTTGTGGCCACCTAGTTCTGAAAAGTCTATTCACAGTCGATTGGTCTCCATTTTGGTACATCCTTAAGCTGAGAAAATAACCTCCAAACCTTTTGTGACATATAGCATTCAATAAAAAGGTGACCAACAGTTTCTTCATTTTTATGGCAGAATGGGCATCTCCCATTTCCCTAGATGCCACATTTATTGAGAACATCCCATGTGAGGATTTTCCCATGCCGAAGGAGTCAAGCAAATAGCAAGATTTTATGTGGAATCTTCCAACACCAAGCTGGATAAAGATAGGAAATGGATCAATCTTCAATCTGTTCATTAATGATTTTTATATATAATTCATGGACCAGTATGCCATTTTCCTGTATTGGGCTGTCCCATATAATCCTATCTCTATCTCTATTGCATGATAACCGGAAATCCTATAAGGATCCAAAAAATCGCTTCCATTTATCAAATTCCAAGTTTTGTAGGCCAATTGAAGGAGTATATTTACATATCGGGGCACCCAATTCCTAATATGTAATGATATCAGACAAGAAAAATAAACCCCTTTGATTGAGCCTGTGTAATAAAATCGCATCAAAACCATCAAATACCTGTTGACCCATGATTCTGTCACCTCCTATATGAATTTTTTGTCCATTGCCAAAATTCCAAATCAATCTTCTACCCAGGATATCCTTTACCTTTATAAAATTGCGCCATATCTGAGAAGACTTGTAGATTGATCCGAAAGATCCATGGTAAAGCTGTAGAATTGGGTCACCACGAATATATTTATGGCCAATAATTTTGGACCATATCCCCTTTCCATTTAATACTCGCCACAACGATTTGGTAAGCAATGCATTCGACAAAGCCTGTAAATCCAACAAACCCCATCCTCCATAAATTTTGGGTTTCCTAAGAAGAGATAGTTTGAAAAGATGAAATTTCTTGTGCATGGATGAGCCAGCCCATATAAAGTGAGATAGTATTGCATTTATTTTTCCAATTATGAAATCCGACAGGTAAAATAAATGTATCCAATATGCCATAAGTTGTGATAAAACAACTTGGACCAGGATATATTTTCCACAAAGAGAAAGCCACTTATTAGTCCATTTCATGATTTTATTCTTATACTTTTCAATCATCCATTCCCAATCCTGACTATAATAAGCACATGGATTTAGTATAAAACCCAAGTAGGTTATACCCTCCATGAGAAGATTATTATGAACCCCTAGGAAACAAACTATAAATTGAATTTCTTCCATGTCTCCATTATCATATATTAAGATTGATTTTCCTTTGTTTATACATAGCCCAGTGGCTACACCAAAATTGGTCAGTATATAGGATAGGTAGAACCAGTGCTTCCTAATAAGATTTCCAAATGCCAACAAATGATCCACAAAAAGAAAGTGAGAAATGCATATCGAAGGTGAAAAAGATAAACCAGCATAATAACCCACGTTTGTTGCCATCTTCAGAAGATTACTAAATCCATCCATCACAAGAATAAAAATAAGAGGAGACAAGGCACATCCTTTCGTAAGTCCTCTCCCAGCCAAAAATAAATATGTTTTACCATGGTTTATTTTCATATTGAGATAATATTTGTCACAATGTGACATTTGACCATGGTTGAGTTTTGTATTGAGACAATATTTGCCACAACGTGACATTGGACAATGAATGCACATGGTTGACTGTGATTATAAACCCAAGAGGTTTATATTAAACCCTAGGATTAATATTATAAACGTGATAAATAATATTATACCCTAGGAATATCAACCCCTAGATTAATAAACACAACATATTGATATTATAAACCCAAGGGATTAATTCTAAAACCCCAAGTTATTATAAAACCAAGGAAATAATATTAAGCCCGGGAGATTAGTATTATAAACCTAAGGTATATAAACCCTAAGATAAATATTATAAACCGAAGGTATTAATACGAAAATCCCAAGGGATTACGAACCAAAGGGATAAATATTATAAACTCAAGGTATACAAACTCCTAGATAAATATTATAAACCTTGAAACAAACATGGTTGACCATGGTTGATTTTCATATTGACACAATCCTTGTCACAATGTGAGGCTTCACTATGGTTGACCATGATAGATTTTCATATTGAGACAACCTTTGTCACAATGTGAGAATGGACATTCGACCTCAATTTATAGCTATAATTATATCCTCATCTAGATCTTTAATTATCACATTGTAGACTATTATGCTTGCCTAAGGTTACATAAACAATAACACAAGGGTTCCTTATTTCTTTCTAAGAACCAAAGGACTTATATTATCCATGAATATAATATTTTTGTGATGTCTTTCAAAATCAACTTTACACATTTTTCCTATGCTATTAGAAATATTTTCAACCCTAGATTTATATGTACAATGAAAAATGTGTTATATTATTTTAAAAGGATGGTATGCCTCATGTAAGAGTACATACGTCATCTATGATTTTCCTCTTGGATTTCTTTCTACCATTCATTCACCATTTGGTAAGGATCGAGCCATATCATTCTACATATTTCAAATTGAATTGTCCTCATTAGTACAGGAAGCATTTATAGAGTCAGGAGATTAAGATTTGTGTAAGATTATAGTTTCCTATAGAATTTGGTGGCCTATAGAGGATGGGAATTCATCGTTATTAAAGAGAAATCCAAAGTTGTAGAGAAATCATAGAAGTTGAGTGAGATAGAACCCATTTATCAACATGTAATTTTCTTTTATTGTTTACAAATGGCTCATAAATTATCATAATAGGTCTTACTATAGGAAAATATGTAATGAAATATTATTTCTTGCACGAGAGAATTTACTAGGATGGGATTCCTAAGGGATTATTTATTATAGAGAGGAAATACCATCCTTGAGTTATAATTGTTTGAGATGTAGAGAGACATTGTTGATTAAAGGTTACTTAAGATCGTTAAAGTGTCTTGTGGCATAGGAATCAATTAGGCCGAGACTAATGTATAATGGGTTTATAAAATATTGATACTAATAATTATCATTCACCCTTGACATCTTTTATCTTTATTTGTGGATGGTTTGTATAGTGTATGCCTATAAATCGAAGGTGAACCTTTCCTTTCTAGATGGTTTAGGAGACACACTTTTGAGAAATTATAGTTTTCATGATCGTCTTGTGTGGATTTTCTTTCCATTGCATATTTTCCATTAAATTCATTAAATTATGCTTTTCATATAAATTTTTTGATGAAATGGTTTGGATGGATGAAAATCTCTATTATTAAGCATATTTAAAAATTTTATCTTGCTTTGATTATGATATATGTATGAAATGTATGTTTTCTTATTAATTTTCATATGGAATAATGTGGTACAATGATGCGATGAGAAAAATTTCTTCAACTAGGAAGTACTTTCATTGTTGACAAATTTGAATAGTAAATAGAGAAAACATTCAATCTAAGTGTCTCAGTCAAAAAGAGAATTTGTTTAAACATGTTACACGATTGTATTTAAAATTTCAAGTGTGATAACTTAGAAATCAACAACAAATGATTTAAACATGTTACAATATCGATTTTAAATTTAAGTGTGATCACTTAGAAATCAGCCACATTCCAAGACTGCCAAAACCTTCATCCTTTTTTTTTTGGTTAAGCACCATTCTCTCTTGAGTAAAAGATACAATATTGAATAGGAGATAGGGTGTATAAAAATACTAGTGAATGGAAAAATGTGTATCTCATACTTATTTAAATTTACTTATAAATTTTCATAAATAATTCTAAATTTGACTTTATTCTTCATTTACCTTAAGATAAATAATTCATATCCACTTTTGAAATCATATCCATTTTAGTTAAATCATTTTTAAAATAAAGTTTTGAATTTTGTGTTGTGCAATCTTTGTTTTCTAACCTAATATATTTTTTATGTAAAGAACTTCATATCCATGTTAGGAGACGATGAGTTATGGAATGTACCTATATCACAGGGCATCCTAATACTAATTTGTATGGAAACTAAAAAATAGTGGATCTAACATAAATAATACCCTTAACACTCTATTGGGAATCCTTAGAGCTAAACTGCAAAATAGTTGATCTAACGTAAATAATACCCTTAACACTCTATTGGAACTCCTTACAGCTAAACTGAAAATAGTAGATCGAGCATAAATAATACCCTTAACACCCTATTGAGACTCCTTAAAGCTAAACTGAAAAATAATATCCCTAACACTCTATTGGGACTCCTTAGAGCTAAACTGAAAAATAGTGGATGATCATAAACAATAACCTTAACACTCTATTGGAACTCCTTAGCATAAATAATACCCTTAAAACTCTATTGAGACTCCTTAGAGCTAAACTGAAAAATAGTGGATCAAACATAAATAATAACCTTAACACTCTATAGGGACTAAACTAAAAAATGGTGGATCAAATTTAGTGTGATTATAGTACATTCCTATCCCTCTATTGGTTGTAGCAAGCTTGTGTCTTGCTGTTTTTAAAGATGATTATTCTAGTTGGGATATGATTAGAAATTACTGCATGGATGTTAGGAGAGAATGTGTTCTGGAATGTACCTTTATCACATGGCATACATGTACTAATTTGTATGGAAGTTGGGAGAGAATGGGTTTTGGAATGTACCTATATCACACGGCATACATGTACTAATTTGTATGGAAGTTGGTGGAGAATGGGTTGTGGAATGTATCTATATCACACGGCAGATGTACTAATTTTTTTCGTTGACGCTTTTATTTATTTGATTTTTTCTACCGTACTAAATCCAATTCTACCACAATTGCATGCATATTTATTAATTTTTTTCTTCCATGCTTGCATTTATTTAATTTTATCTAGGGTTGTACCAGGTAGTGGATGGTAGGCAGGAGATCCAGGCATCAGATGTCAAGGAGAGGAGAGGGGAAAATGAATACAGTTTAAATATTATTGGAAGATAATTGTGAAGCTTCCATTGAGTGAGTGACAATGGCCTCACTGCCTCTAAGTGACTGACAGTGGGCTCCTTGGATCCGATTTCATCGCTCATGCCTTAGCTATATCGTTACTTCCGTTGCTTCTTTCATGAATCACCATTTATATATATCTCTCTTTATTGCTTTACTAAAGTTAAATTTGATGTGTTTTGATTATAGATTGTGATCATTGTGATAATTTAGTTGAATCTCAAAAAATGATATTTAAGAGAATATAAATGTTTACAAAAAATTAAAAAACAAAATTGATTGAGTTTTAGATACTACAAATTGAAAAAATCTTTTAGCAATCCAATTCCAACTATATTAGAAATAAAGAAAAATAGTTCAGAGAATCCATGGGCGGTTAGCGCACAGATTTGAGGATATGGAGCAAATATTGGAATTTAATTCCAACCACACAGTTTGTAGAAGAGGAATAAATTAAATAGCAGGAAGACTAGAAGGACAGTGACAGCACTAAACAACTAAAAATTCTGTTTGGCACGCAACCAAGCAATGAATTCTAGATTTGATTGAGCCTGCAAGTTTATATTTTTTATCATGGTCGTAGGCCTATTTTGATTTGTAATTTAATGGTTGACCATGCAATCCCTCACTCCATAAATTCTCTGCAACCATCATTTAAAGGTTGTCTATGCCGCGCCATAAACATGCAACCACTGCAACAACCATTTTTTTTGTTAATGCGTGATTAATTTTGAAATGGGTCATGTCACTTGCGTGGAACCCACCTCCACCAATCAACAACCATTCCCATATCTTGGGGGTATAGTCAGCAAAGCCCCATTCGGACCCGATAAGGAGTTATAGGCTCAATTAATTTTTTATCGCGAATCCGAGAGCTTACGTCAACAAGCTCAATTTTGGAATGTGATAATTTTATCAAAAGGGATTTAATTTCATGTTTTGGAGTCCGTGACAAAGGTTTTATAACTTAGGGTAAAAGGTTAAATGATTTTACATTTTTTTTGTTTTCAATGTCACGGCAAAGTTCTTTATTTTAAAAGACTAAGGATAATATATATATGGGTTGTAATATATATATATATATATATATATATATATTATAAACATTTTCAGTGTTTATAATATATATAATTTTAGTTTATTTTTTTATATTTATTTTAAAAAAGGGTTTTGTTATGATAAAAAGAAAAGGCCCGAAGGCAGATACGTAGCTGCATTTTTTTTAAAAGACAGAGTGTGAGACTCTGTACTGAAAAAAAAAAAGAGAGAGAAAGAATTTATATGCAAGACCGTGTATTATTATTTTTGGTTTCCTCAAGGCAGAATTTAAAAAGAGACAGAGAGCAATTTTTAATGCTGTGTTGTGTAGCAGCTTGTAATTTTTTTTGTAAATGCCAGAACAACAGTTCTGTGGCATCTCTGTAATAACCTTTCAATTTTAATGAAAGAAGTTCTTTTTGTGCCATCTCTGTCCATAATTTTACACTAAATATCTATGTTGAAGTTGGGGAATTTTTATTTCTCTATTTGTTTTGGAATCATTCATAAATTCCAACATGGTATCAAATCTACTCCAGACTCTTTGAAGTTGTCAAAGAAGCTGGAGGAAGGAGTTTGTTGCATATTTTGACTAGCAGAGTGAAAGCTCGGCAAAAGCAAGGTATTTTACAAAAATAGAGCTTTGTTTTGTTTAAAAAGTGCAGTCCTCATAGACAGAGTTCATCTCTCAAGCAGAGAGATAGTTTGTTGAAAAATCACAGTCAATTTTTTAGCATAGTTCAGAAAGCTAGCTATGGCACGAGCTACCACAAGAACGAGTATAGGAAATACTCAACTCCCACAGTTTAATGGGAAGAAATATGACTATTGGGAAATAAGAATGAGAGCCCTATTTGCCTCTCAATATTTATGGGAGCTTGTTGAAGATGGTCTAGAAGAACCAACAGATGAAAATTCTTTTAATCCCTTAACACAAGAAAAGAAGGATTTTCTGAAGAGAAATAGGAAGAAGGACTTAAAATCCGTCTTCTATCTCTATCAAGCAATGCATGAAAGTGTATTCCCAAGGATAGCAGCAGATAAGAGGTCCAAGGATGCATGGGATACTCTCCAGACAGCCTACCAAGGTATGGAGAAGGTAAAGACTGCAAAATTTCAATTAATGAGAAGGGATTTTGAAGTTATTTCCATTAAAGAGTTTGATACAATAGACTCATTCTTCACACAGTTGATTGGGTTGGTTACCCAAATGATATCTCATGGAGAGACAATAGAATAAAGAAGAATAGTGGAGAAAGTTTTGAGGAGTTTACCGTCAAGGTTTGATGTGATAGTCACAACTAGTAAAGAGACAAAGGATCTCTCAAATTTTATTGTTGATGAGCTTCATGCATCATTGATGACACATGAACAAAGATTGGGTAGAACAACAAACTCATCTTTGGAGCATTCCTTCAAGACCCAAATTTCTTCTGGAAGAGGAAGAGGTCAAGTCAGAGGAAACTACAGAGGAAAATTAAGAGGAAGAAGGGAAAATAGAGGAAGAAATAGCTCTACAAATACTAGTGGAAGGGGCAGCAACCAAAATCAAAACCAAGGCCAAGGCAGCAGCCAACAAGGTGGACAAAATCAAGCACATGGAAAAAGGTATGATAAATCCCAAGTCCAATGTCATTACTGTAATAATTATAGCCATTATGCCAATGAATTTAAGAAAAAACAGAGTGACATGGGTAATATACCCAGTGCTAATTTTACTAAAGAAAATATGAGTCAAGAGAAGTTGTTTTTAACATGTAATATCGATGAAGAAAAGATTGAAGATATATGGTTTCTAGATTCAGGATGTAGCAACCATATGACTGGAAACATTTTCGTGTTTTCCATGTTAGATGAAAATGTGAAGCCTCAGGTAACATTAGGGACAGATAGTAAAGTCTCTGTCGTGGGAAAAGGCAGGGTAAGTGTTTTGACAAAGAAAGGAGAAGGAAGATCCATATCAGATGTATCCTATGTGCTTGGTATGAAGTGTAACCTCTTGATAATTTGATAGCTCATTCAAAAGGGGTATAATATTGTTATTATTATGCCCTTACATTATTATTGTTAGGTCCTCTAGGATTATATTGTGGCCCCGTGGACTCTTATATATAGAATGAGGTTTTGGTCATTTTTATCGTCCAAGAATTTTTCATTTATGTAATATAAAGGAGGTTGCCCCTTTGAAGTGGCTTATTTCTAAGGTATTGATCTCTCTTTTATTCTATTTTTGGAGCTGGTTACACAACATTTGGTATCAGATCTTTGGATTTTAGGGTTTCGTTGCTCCAAACAGGTCAACTTGGAATTTTCGCTATAAAGTTTTTTCTATGAAGGTTCAGAAGCTTAAATTTTTGGGGCATGAATCCGAAATACTGAGGAACTTCGTCACAAAATTTCAGAGCTTTTTTCAAAATATTTTAAGAGATATGAGCTGTGGAAATTAGCGCTTGTTCAGGCTCCCGAATTTCATCTCAAAGAGGTGATCATGGTAAAATCTTCATAACTCTCTCTCCGAGCATCGTCTTGGAATTTTGTAAAAAGTGGCCACAAGTGCACGGACTGTAGTTTCATTTCTATAAATTTCATAGCCGAAGGAGGAAATAGTGACATGTGGCAAGTCATAAAATTTCACTCTACTGAACTAGTCCATAATTAGGTCATTGTGGAATATTGGACATAACTTTGCCTTGCAAAATCCAAATCAGGTCAAACATGTGGCATTAGAAAGAGGATTCAGAGGGCTATCTGAGGGATAAATGTCAGATATTGAAGATCCAAAATCATAGAGATAATTTAGTTTTGAATATTGAGCTCCTCAAAAGCAATAAAAAGGTGTGTATTTTGTTTTCCAAATTACATAAGGGCGGAAACGTGAAGCTGGGTTACACTTTTGTGAGAATCAGGATCCAAGAATTTTTTTCAGCAATAGTTCGACCGAACTTTTTAAAAATTTCGGCCAAACTTTGTAATAGTTCGGCTGAACTTTCTTATAAAGTTTGGCCGAACTCTTGTTTCCGTTTAGATTGACGGCACACTGATGGCGCGGGAAAACATAATTTTTTCTAGAGATTGGAAAACTGGCAACAAAAGTTCGGCTGAACTCACAGTTCGGCCGAACTTTTACTTTTAAAATAGTTCGGTCGAACTATTTTCTATAAATAAATAGCCCGCGAATGTTTGCGGTTTACCATTTCAATTGTTCACGCGTTGTCACTGTAATTTAGTGTTTTCGCTCTGTTCATGCTGTTGCTCCTCCCGGGCGCCCTGGTGCTCCTGTCTTCCGCGCTCGTCGACTGCTGCGTCGGGTATGTTATGCTCGAAAATTTTTTGTGCTCTGAATTAAAAAAATGTATTAAAATTTTGTGCTGTGTATTAAAAATGTATTAAAATGTATTTTTATTTTTTGTATTAAAATTTTGGTGTTGTGTGTTAAAATTTTTCTAGAGCCACAATAGGTATAACTAAATATCCTTATAGGCTAAAATCAATCCATTTAACTAAATATCCAATACACAGGTTTACACTAGGTATTAAAATATCCAATAAAGGTCTAATCCATATAACTAAATATCCTTATGTGCCAGTTCTCCTCTTCTGTTTGTGTTGTTTCGTTCTTTGAGACAAATCCTGATTGGAATGTTTTCCATTGCCCAGAAACTCACAGTGATGTGGCTCAGTTGCCCAAATTGCTACAAATGTTGCTTTATTTGCAGCCTCCTTCTGACTGTCTGCTGGAGTTCTAGTGTAGGAAGCCCCATTAATCTCCACAGTTTCTGTGACAGAGTTCATAAAGTGATACGTAGGAGGAAGCATGTTCAGCATTGAAGCAAGCTCAGCAAGGACACAATTAGGCCATTTTCTCTCCTGCTCAGCAAATAGATTAGGGAAGTTTACAAAACACTCTACCATGTTCAAACAAAATCACTAAAATTCTTAACATCCACCATATTTGAAATAAAAATCACTAAAATTGTTAATAAACCTGATACAATCCTAAAAAAGATAATGGGAAAAATAGATGCCAAATATTTAAAAAAAACATTTAAAAATGGTCTTGAGCATCTGGGTAGAAGTGAAACTTACTTTAAACTTAAATCCCTGCCTTTGCAAATCTTCTACAGCTTCCTTAGCTGCATCATTCTGTGCTTCCTTCTTGCGGCTGAAACCAGGAGGGGATTCATATTTTTTTCCATTGATTGTCACACTTCACTTAAATTGTGGAAGATGGTCAGAGCCATCATTCACAATGTGGTAGACAGGCAATGACACAGATTTCTTCTGTGCATATTCTTGTAATCCGTTCTTAAACATTTGAGAAGGAGGCACCCTATCAAGAAATGAAATGACAAGACAAAACAAACCAAATAAGTGAACGTTTTCCTGCTCTAACAAGAGGCCCTCTACACTAAAAAACCTAACTACTATTTCCCAAATTATCGCCTAATTTGTCTTCACTGCTCAACTTATATAGTTCCCTCCATGACCACCTTGGATATTAACGTTTTACTGGTTTTGACAATGTGTAACAAATATGAAAACGCTCCAGTTAAGGCCTTAGTGGGGAGAGTATCAAATCTTTACCCACACAAAAGGATTCACACAAAACACAAAAAAATTTGAGAAAACGCATAAATGTGAGCATTGTTAAGGAAGAAAAGCATTATGATATGAATTAGTGGGGTAGAGCAATGACTTTCTAAATAACCATTACAACATATTTTATACATCATAATTAAATAGTAAATTACTCCATTTCCCTCATATATATGCATGCAATGCAGAGTTAATTAGAGTTCACTTTATATTTGGAAAATTCTAATTTAGTGTATGTTTGCCTGTTTTTATATTTAGTAAATTAAGTGTTTATGGTTGGATCATTGTGAGATATATATGAAAATAAAAGGACCAAAAAAAAGAAAAAAAAAAAAAAAAAAAAAAAGACTTTTATGAATAGAAATTTGTTTTGTGTACATTTGTTCCATCCTCTCAGCCTTTCCATTGATTATCATGCTAGCACTTTGTAACAATGCTTCTAGATGACTTTGTGAGATCCACAACATTTTGATGTGGTAGCATTTGAGATCTCAATTCTGTAAAATTTTGAAGTTGTGTCTTCTTTGAATTTTGTTAGCATGGTGTTGGCATAGTGTTGCATAAGAAGGAAGAAAAATGGTTATTTGAAATTTTGATAGTAGAGGTTTCAATATATTTAAAATATTAAAAGGTATTTTTTTAATGAATAATATTAATTTATATAATGATTGGAGTAAAATTAAAATTATTTAACAGTTTTTATATTATCATTCACAACAGTTCATTATAAAAATATTTTATTGTTAATTTTATTTATAAATAATAAAATAATAATTATTTTGAAATTAAATATTTTTTAATTATTATTTCGAAAAATTAAAAAATATTTGTTGTACTTTAAGAAGTAAGAGATTAGTCTGAATTTTTTACTATTTTTTTTTTATGTTTAAAAAACACAAAGAGTTTTCATAGATCAAATGTGAGTATATGATAGATAATATAAGAGAAATTGTTTTTCATTTTCAACTCTTTGAGTGTGGAAAATGTATCAAATGCTTCCATCTCACATTATTTTGGGAATTGACCAATTGTCTTGAACTAATATTATTTTTAATATTATCAATATATTGCAAAATGATTTCTTAATTTATACCTAATCATCTAGCCAAAAACTAACATCAAGGATGCTACTTTATCTTAAAGGTTAAAAACCTTGGTAATCTTACTAGTCCCTAATATGCAAATTGTGATATTTTTGTAGAAATATTTAGATTTCCAATGATTTTATATTAGTTGAGATAATATTTTTGGCCATTTTTAAGGTAAAATAATGGTTTACTATAAAATTTTGGCAAATCATTTTAGAAAAAAAATGAAATTGGCTAATCTTTTTTTGGAAAAAGCATGGAAAATTAGCCCACCTACTAATATTAGCCCCTAAAATTTTTCCTGACGTCATCTCCTCTTGAGCCAAAGGTGGGGGCTTTGGCTATAGTTAAAAGCAATTTTTGTGAACCTCTTGGCTTCGATGTGGTTCAACTTCCTTCTTATACATAAAATGCCTAGTCATAACCAAGTTTTCAATGGGCTAAAGGCTTTCTTCAATAGGAATATGTGAGAGGGAGTAGTTTGAGAGGGAGGTAAACTCGTTCTACCGCTAGAAGCTCTCTTTGGAGACTCCTAGCTACTCGCACTCTTTCCTGCAACATGCACTGACTAACTGGGTTTCATAGCACTACCACTAGGGAACTTGTTCTTGCCTCTTTTGTTGGAAATATTTGCCTCCCTTCTTGACTGGAATGTTGGAAACCTGCTCTGTCTTGAAACCCTTTATTGGAGTCTCTCTCTAGCTAGAACTGCACCTACACTCTGAAACTAGCCAAAAACAAATTTGAAATATTTGACTAATTTTTTATATGATTGAAATTCAAAAACAAATGATTTTCTCCATGCTAGATGCAGTCCTACCTAATAAAATGTGTAGTACTACTTTTGGGAAACTCGTTCTACCTCTAGAAACTCTCTTTGGAGACTACCAGCTACTCGCACTCTTGCCTGCAACATGCACTGACTAACTGGGTTGCATAGCACTACCACTAGGGAACTTGTTCTTGCCTCTTTTGTTGGAAATATTTGTCTCCCTTCTTGACTGGAATGTTGTAAACCTGCTCTATCTTGAAACCCCTTCTTGGAGTCTCTCTCTAGCTAGAATTGACCTACACTCTGCAACTAGCCAAAAACAGATTTGAAATATTTGACTAATTTTTTATATATAATTGAAATTCAAAAATAGATGATTTTCTCCAAGTTTTAATTGTTTAAAATATGATTGTTTGAGCAACTCCTTCTCTGGGATACAAGCAGGCTGAAAGATTTTTTTTCTTGTATATTTGAAGCTCTCCATTATTATATAAAAGGATTTTTTGCTTACATATATTTTTATGCTCTTTTCCATAGTAATGTCATAGTGTATGAAGTTTTAAATTGTTTTTATTATTTTTATTATATGTTGGATGTGATTTTGATTGAAAATGCTTCTTTTTTATTTATTAATTAAAAAAAAAATATTAGAAAAATTATTGCTTTAAGCCTTGGAATTTACAATCAAAATTAGAAAATGTATTTATATCTAAACTATTTATGAAAAGTTTAATATTGTTTGATTTTCTCTACCATGTCCTTTTTACATATATCTAGAATAATATTATTTGTAGTTTCCGGTTTTTTGTAACATTTTACTACCATAATAAAAATCTATAGAAATAATAATCTAACATTATGATATCTTGAAATGGAGCTAGCCAACTCAAATATAGTATTGCAAATCCCTGGCTAAGTTAGATGAGGAGGCTATTTATTACTTAGTATTGTATCCATATTGGGGTTGCAAGTTATATGGGTTCAAAAGAACACTTGCAAACAATTTGTTTTCCATATGACCTCTCTTTTTCATAGATAAATTTCATTCTTTTAGCCATTATGGATTTGAGAAAAATACATCGTCATAGGCCAATAAAAAGGCTTAATAATGAATTAAACATGAACAAATATTAAATATGGGTAACCAAGCAGCATCAAAACAAACAACTAAATCACCAAGGCTAGTAGTGATAAATAATAAACATTCTAGAATACTTCAAAATTCCATGTAAATAATTTTTTACCTAAAATCACTAGATGGTGAGGCCCACAGCAACAACTGCAAAAGCAATGCAATGTAACCAATCAAACTACATCAACAAAACATATGGTCTTGAAAGAGGTTTTGGATTCTTTAGATATAAATGTACACCATGGCAATAGGAAATGTAAGAAATATAAAAACATAATGAAACACAATGTAAGAAATAGAGAACATAATGAAACACACACATACATATCTCTAGACAATCAACACAATTATTTTCCTAGGAAATCCTTATATGGGAGACAAGCAACCCTAAAAAGTAATGATGCTCTAGACTCCTTTTTCCCTAGGAAATCCTTAAGGGAGAAAAACAACACTAAAATGTAAACATGCTCTACTCTCTCTTTTCTAGTATGGAAAATATGTGAGTACAAAGAAAGAGGTAATCTCTCTAGAGTTAGCTAAGACTTTTAGCGTGTCAGGTTGCTATAAAAACTTAACTTCATACATTTTTCTCTCTAACTTCACACTCCTAGTTGTATTTTCAACTATGGAACAAAATACAATAACACAAAATGGAACTCTTATTCCTCCTAGTGGCCAAGTATTTAACATAGCATGATAGCCAACTAGGTGTAAGATTTGACTCTATCAACCATTAACGAGGTTTGTGATTTTATACCTTTTAGAGTCTTGTTAAAATTCCACATGTAGCTAGCTTTCCATGCATGAGTAATGGGGCTAAAATGTCATTCTCTCGTACCATGGTGGTCAACATGATAGGTAAACTTACTAAAGGCATAAATTTTGAATGAACTTCGTTTGATGTTTTTCTTGCACCATTGGATATGTCTTTAAGTGTAGAATAATGGTCAAAATTTCGGCACAAGGGATAATCATTTGACCCCCATAAATGTCATTTAATGCCTCAAATTGACTCCAAAAGGTTTTAGACCCCAATTGTCCACCCACCATTAAAATGACCCTACAAGTTGATTCTTTCAGTTTTTTCACTCTATAAGCATCAAAATATATGAAAAATAATATAATTGTCCAATATAGATCATTATTTAATAATTTGTTAAAATTATGAGTAAGATATGTACATCATGGAATTTAAATAAATAGTGTTAATTCATTGAACACCCTTGTACATGTTCCTTGTTGATACTTTGAAAGTAATACGTTTTGAAAAATAATTTTTTTATGAATTCTATTTTCCACATTCTCTCAACCATATCAAAAACCTTCTTATAATATTTGAAACCTAAGGTCTTTCCCATACCAAAGTATGTTCTTTTAAAACATGTTTTCTTGGTGATATGGGTGATTTAGAAATGATTGGGAGAGAAAAATTCCTCATTTAATACATGTACAATATGTTTGGTTCATGCCACTAAGCCAAGAATTTTAAATTCAACTGACTTCTAATATAACCAACTAAATCCTGCAAAAAAAGAATAGAACAATTTATGTTAGGGTTGTGGATTCAGGCATTGAAACATCACACCATGATATTTCAAATTTAAAAATAGTGGTTTGAGTCCTAGGTAGCTCAAAATCCTATTTGTTTTCAAAATAAGGATGCACTCCCATTTGATTCTCATGATTAGGTTGTAATCATGAGGCTCTCGCTCAAGAGTGGACCTTCCCAAAATCTTGTGACTTCTTGTTACAAACAAAACCATCAAACTGAAAACACATCATGCAAGAAACATAGCTCGCTGACATATCATTTTTATCCTTCAAAGAAAATAAAATTCACATCATATGAATATCTCCATGTACTCTTACATATTGGTGTACAAAACCATCAACCAAACACAAGTCGACAAAACATGCCTCTTCAAACAATTGACTCTCAAGTCAAATAATAGAGCTCATGTACAAATTTCCATATTTGTTGCATTTAAGTGTGTCAACATAACTCTACTTTCAACATCTTCCTTCATGCAACATGCACCATACTTTGCACATACACATTCATTTTGAGAGGAAATTGAAGACAAAAACCAATAGCTAATTCTTCTAACTAACCTTGACTAAAATGAGCTAAATTGTACTTTGATACCAACTTGATTTGAATATGGAAAAACTAGTTTTATTGGGCTATCTCCCTCATTAGTTAAATAAAAATGTCTTTAGGATCGTCTAAAGTTAGCCAATTGGGAAGGGGCTTGTGTTAAGATTTAAGTGTATTTTGTGAGAAATTTATGAGGTAATTAGCTTTTAAAAACTCGTGTACAACAAATAAAATGCAAAAATTTTATTTAGGAAATTTTTTTCCCTCAATCCAGATTCCGATCATTGGACATGTAAGAGGAAGAAAGAGGGAATTCACTTTTCAAATTCTAGACCTTGTCTAAACCAAAATAAACTAGAGGTTTTGTTTTCAAATACATTCACTTATTTGGAAAATTTCTAGCTACCAAAAGTCCATATGCTAATCTACCTCCCAAGAAATCCATTTAGTACACCACTGGTTAGTTTTTTGTCTTCCTATATTCTTTATCAACCTCTTCTAGTGATTCTTGAAAGGTGGATACTTAAATCCTTCCTAAAAAATTGAGCTCTAAAATGAGAAGACATACAAGGTCATTTTAAGTCATTCTTCTATCCAATTATAAAAATCAAGTGAATATTTATACATATTGATTTATGTCCCATAAACTGTGTACAATATATGTGGAGTTGCCTCGCCCTAAGCGAGATGTTTAACAAACATAATAATAGAGAAACAATTAGTGATGTCACCAAAATATGTAGCCTCTTCAAGGTATCATATCCTCTCATCAAGGTCAAGAATCTATTCACCAAAAATGTCCTATGGAAATGATGTTTTAAGAAACAAAACTAGACAAAAACCTTAAGTGAGAACAAAAAAATCTAAAACCTCTTCAAGGTCTTCAATCTGCTTGTAAAGTTAAATTACATGTCTTGATCAAGTCCAACAACAAAGAAACATTCAGTGACAACACCAAAATCTACAACTTCTTCAACATCTTCTAAACCATCTTCAAAGTCAATATTGTGTGCATCAAATTCCTCAGCAAGGTCATCAATGGAGGCATCAAAACTACTATTTCAAACTTCAATGCCAAAAATAAGTCGAAAGAATTCAATTTCTCCTCCAAAACCTTCTTCTCTAAGCAAAGCTAGCATGATGTCATCAAGAAATTTAGTAATTCCACGAGGAAATTCTATCAAAGTTAAAACAAATCCTTTTCATCCATATTTAATGCCTACTTTTTCAGGTGGAACACCTCCAAATTTAAGGACCACAATGACATAAAATATGTAACTTTACCTAATAGGTGTAGACCTAGAACCCCCAACTTTGTGTGACATGTACAATTGAAGATCTTATATGGTAAGGAGTGTGAGAAGAGAGTCATGGTCACTGAGTTGAGCAAGAGAAATAGTTTGGTATGACAACCTTATTTGTGATAGGTCTAGCTAGCAGACTACCAAATTACATGGTAATGGCATTCAAAATGTGAAAATTCCCATTTCACTTGGAAATAAGATGGTAGAGAAAGGTACAGATGAAAGGAGATATCCATCTATGGTAAAGAAATCAAATAGTTCTATCAATTCCACCTTGCAACTCTAAGAGACATTGAATTAAATTTCATCTCAAGACAGGGCTTTGAGAGGACACTCTCAAAGCCAACCTTCGTTGTGGCTTTGAAACACATGGTAAGTGTCAAGACTTAGCAACCTTATTTGCATAATTTTTTCTAGCATAGACCTTAATGTCATAGCCTTATTTTGCCTAAAATGAATGCAAATTTCCTTGCAATTTGGCTTACGACATTCATAATTCATGCTCATGGAACATGATTGTGTTGCAATTGTGATAACATCTCCTATATGCAGAAGCTAATAAAAAAATGATTGAAAATGACGTTTTTGCTCTGTTTTTTTGAAGATTCAAGGAAAATTACACCAAGTAGCTTCCAACCTCATATGACCATCATGTCAAACTATCTCAAGATATTGTCCAATTAAGAGCCACTTAAGCAAGCAATATAGTATACATGACACCAATTTCAATTAGCAGCAATGACAGTTCTAAGTATGGTGCAAACATTGCTCCAGATCCTCAATGGGGCATGTTTGATGACAATAATTTGGGGAGTGAGAGAGGGAGATGGTAGGAGAAAAAATTCAAGGAATCCACGGGAAATTGAAAAATATATAACTAATAAGGTGGAAGAAATTTGTAACCTAAGAGAGAAACCAGTTAGGAAATGGGTGAAGTTGGTATTACACACCCAATTGGACAACCTCGAGGAGAAAACATTTCTGCCACTTTATTTGTTGGCATAACCTAGTAAGTGTTATTCACTAGCATGTATTTTGTAAAGGCCTTGACCTAGTTCCCATTCAACTCCATCCACCAGGTTGTAAATGATTCCAAGCCTTATTTCATGAAAAGTAAGTTGGGGATGATCACATTGACCTGCTTGATGACGCGTCTATGAAGATTAACTACCTTGAACTATTTTTTTGCGTAGGGAAAGAGACACATTCCCATGTCTAAGCATGAAAACTTTATTTGATATTGTTAATTCCTCTAGTGTTTACTTCTACAAGTTCTATAGGCAGAGTCTGTAAAGGGCTAGGTAGCCTCTGGATCTCATATTTTATGAAAGGTGACATATCTAGTAAATGCCCCTACAGTCAATCTCTGGAATGGATCTAAATATAATTTCTTCATTTTAATATCCATAAAACACAACAACTTTAAGGTAAACTATGTACATGTGTCATTTCTCCCAAAAACTAAAGTGTATAAGTGGTAAATTTTATACCAAGTGTGCTCCCACCATGTGAAGCGCAATTTGGTGAACTTATCATTTTTATAATTTCTTTTTCGATTAAATTTAGTTTCACACATGATCAATTATTGCTTTGAAATTTGTGTTCTACATAATTTGTGTACATTAAATTACAAATTGATTTTTTGAAATCTATTTTATGTAAATGTCGACCAATAGATATATATCATGGAGGATGAACGACGAAGATCAGCCGAATCCCATATGGACGCTCAGGGATCGGGGGATGTTCACGGTATTTAAATATAATCTTAAATCTCCATACATGTGTGTACATATGGAATTGATTTTTGATTAACTTTGTGAGTTAAATTAGTTGTTAATAAGTTTCATATTTTAATATTTAGGAGGTAAGATGAGAAGGGTTTCTTCTCCATCCATGGAGTGTGGCCAAGGTTCAACTAGTCGAGGTATGAGTGGTAGCAGGTTGCGGGAAGGGGGTGATATTTATTCCCCCGAAGGCCAATCAATGGCTGCTAGTTCTTAACAGGGTCATTGTGGGTTTGGTTCTCAGCAGCGTCATTCTGGGTCTGGTTCTCAGTAGGGTCATGTTGGAGAATATGTTAACCAACAACATCAAGGTTTCCATCAATTTCAATATTTTTTCATTAAATTTGTACAACTTTTTTTACACGTGTTTTTTCTAATATACGAAATTTTATATATGTTGATGAAAAGGCCGAAAATGTTCGAGCTAGTGGTCAAAATAGACACAGGGCAGCCCGCTACGTTCAAGAAGAAGGCTTTCAACCCAGCACAACTTATCTGGCCAAGATTACTGATATACCATGGGAGACCAACATGGCGGAATGCACCTTACAAAGGTGTGAAAGCCTTCATGCAAAATTGAAAAGAGATCTCGTGGATGTGTCTCTACCTGTTGAGAGTCGACAAAGCCTTGAAATAGTTACAAATTCATTGGGTGAAATGGTAAATGTGTACAAAAATCTTGGGCCAATGACCGATTAATTTGTAGAACTGATGAGAAAGAGAAAAGAAACAGTGATGGGTCCCGATAAATGGGAGGACATAAAACAAAAAGTTACAAGAGAAGTGGCCAAGTCAATGTTTAATTATAAGAAAGGGCCAAAAAGAAAAATGTTGAAGGTGCAGTATTTCAAGCACCCAGACAAAGCTCGTTATTTGTATGATCGGCATCTTGTAGCCTTTGGAAGGCTTCCATGGAACGATGAGGTTCTGGTTTATTTTGCACAAATGTTTTATGCAGATTTTTTTTGGGTATGAAACCCAACTACAATGACCTTCCTTCAAAAATTTTTGGCCCGGGGAAAGGTCGATTATATGACCGTAAGGGTGCTAAGCGAGATGTGGAGTTTCCTCGCCCTGAGCCTCCATTGGTGAGTCAACCGTTTCAAGTCGAAACTCTACGATCAGAGATGGATGCGACATCTCAAATAAGTCGAGAAGCAAGGGATGTTATGATCGACAATGTTCATAGCGGATTGAGTGGAGTCGATCTTTGTTTAAATCGACAAAGAGCACGTGAAAATGCACGTGCCAATTTTGTTTATTATACAGATGAGGAGATTTGGGTGAAATCGCGAAGTTGGGAACACTTTTTGGCAGACGGCTAGAATTTGGGAGAAATTTTTAATTTCTCGTCCGAGAAAATAGTCAACTCTATTTCTCGACTGAGATTTTTAAAAACTCTCGTCCGAGAGTTTTATTGGGTTTAACCAGAGTTAAAAATCTCTCGGACGAGAGTTATGCATTTTCTCGTCCGAAAGTTTTATTGACGGAAACTCTCGGGAAGACTTTCGGACGAGAGTTAAAAAAACTCTCGGATGAGAGTTTTAAAACTCTCGTATGAGAGTTTTAAAAACTCTCGAATGAGAGTTTTAAAAACTCTCGTATGAGAGTTTTAAAAACTCTCGTATGAGATTTTTAAAAACTCTCATCCGAGAGTTTTATTCCTATAATAAAACACAAAAATTATTAAGTTTTTAGAATTGGTACGTTATATAATTTAAATAGTACTTTATTAAAATTAAAAAATGATAAAAAATAATAAAATTATAATTTTATTTTAAATTATTTTATTATTATTAATGATAAAAAATACATGTAGATTTAATTAAATAAAATTTGTTACAATATTTTGTAATATCAATTTTATATTAAAAACTAAAAATATTTTTATATAAAACTAATTGATATATTAATATTAAAAAAAAAAAAAAATTCTAAAACATAAATCAAAATAAAAACAACTATATATAATATTTTTTTGAAATTAATGAATAAATTTAAATTTAAAAAACAATTGAATAAATGCAATGAGGTGATAAAGGAGACAATGCATAGCACCTTAATATCGTTATAAATTCTTGGAAATCTCGAGAAATTTTTGAAGTGAGATGAGCTTCTTGGAATGGGTCACTTTATCTTCCACTTCAGTTTCACACAATTAACTTGAAAGGAAGTCTATTTTCCTAGGTATGGATCTAAGGGAATGAACAATATTATTTGAACATTGAGTGAGATGCCCTTCTTGGAATGGGTCCTCCTATATTCCACTTTAGTTTCACAAGATTAAATTGAAATGAAGTTTATTTTCCTAGGTATGGATGTAAGGGGATAAAGAATATTATCCGAAAAGGAAATGAATGTTAAGTGTGACATTCCAAGCAGAAGTGTATGGGATTGGAGAATTATGTTATTGCAGAAAACTAACCCTTGACCCCTTAACCCTTGACCCATAACACTTGACCCCTTAAACCCTAATTCTTAACCCCTAAACCCTTAACCCCCTAAACCTTAAACCTCTAAACCCTTAACCCCTAACCCATTTACCCCCACTAAACCTCTAAATCCCTAACCCATTTAACCCCTAAACCCTTAACCCCTACCCCTAACACGTTAACCCCTAACCCATTTAAGTACCTAAACCCCAAAACCCCTAACTCCTAACCCCTAAAATACTTAACTACTAAATCCCCTAACCCCCTAAACCTCTAAACCAATCCTAACCCATTTAACCCCCTAAACCTCTAAACCCCTAACCCCTTAAACCCTAATTCACAACCCATAACCCTTGACCCCTTAAACTCTATTTCCTAACCCCTAAACCCTTAACCCCTAACCCCTTAAACCCTAATTCCCAACCCCTAACCAATTCAACACCCTAAACCCCTAAAAACCTAACCCATTTAAGTGTTTATTCCATTTAACCCCCAAAACCCTAACCCCTAACACCTAAAATCCTTCACTGCTAAATCCCCTAAACCTCTAAACCTATAGCCCATTTAACCCCCCAAACCCTAAACCTCTAAACCCTTAACCCCTAAGCCCTTAAACCCTAATTCCCAACCCCTAACCAATTCAACACCCTAAACCCCTAAAAACCTAACCCATTTAACCCCATTAACCCCTAACTTCTAACCCCTAAAATCCTTAACTGCTAAATCCCCTAACCCCCAAAAACTCTAAACCAACCCTAACCCATTTAACACCCTAAACCCTAAACCTATAACCCCTTAAACCCTAATTCCCAACCCATAACCCATTCAACCCTTAAACACCTAAACCTCTAACCCATTAACCCTTGACCCCTTAAACACTAATTCCTAACCCTTAACCCATTTAACCCCCTAAACCCTAAACCTCTAAACCCTTAACCCCTAACCCATTTACCCCCACTAAACCTCTGAACCCCTAACCCATTTAACCCCTAAACGCTAAACCTCTAAACCCTTAACCCCTACCCCTAACCCATTTAATCCCTTAAACCCCAAAACCCCTAACCCCTTAAACCCTAATTCCCAACCCATAACCCTTGACCCCTTAAACCCTAATTCCTAACCCCTAAACCCTTAAGCCCTAATACCCAACCCCTAACCAATTCAACACCATAAACCCCTAAAAACCTAACCCATTTAAGTGTGGATTCCATTTAACCCCCATAACCCTAACCCCTAAAATCCTTCACTGCTAAATCCCCTAACCCCTTAAACCTCTAAAACTGTAACCCATTTAACCCCCTAAACCCTAAACCTCTAAACCCTTAACCCCTAAAACCCTAATTCCCAACCCCTAACCAATTAGACACCCTAAACCCCTAAAAACCTAACCCATTTAACCCCATTAACCACTAACTTCTAACCCCTAAAATCCTTAACTGCTAAATCCCCTAACCCCCTAAACCTCTAAACCAACCCTAACCCATTTAACCCCCTAAACCCAAAACCTATAACCCCTTAAACCCTAATTCCCGACCCATAACCCGTTCAACCCCTTAAACACCTAAACCTCTAACCCCTTAACCCTTGACCCCTTAAACCCTAATTCCTAACCGGGCTAACCCATTTAACCCCCTAAACCCTAAACCTCTAATCCTTTAACCCCTAACCCATTTACCCCCACTAAACCTGTAAACCCCTAACCCATTTAACCCCTAAACCCTAAACCTCTAAACCCCTAACCCATACCCCTAACCCATTTAAGCCCCTAAACCCCAAAACCCCTAACCACTTCAACACCCTAAACCTCTAAAAACCTAACCCATTTAAGAGTGGCTACATTTAACCCCCAAAACCCTAACCCCCAACCACTAAAATCCTTCACTGCTAAATCCCCTAACCCCCTAAACCTCTAAACCCTTAACCCCTAACCACTTAAACCTTAATTCCCAACCCATAACCCTTGACACCTTAAACCCTAATTCATAACCCCTAAACCCTTAACCCCCTAAACCTTAAACCTCTAAATCTTTAACCCCTAACCCATTTACCCCCACTAAACCTCTAAACCCCTAACCCATTTAACCCCTAAACCCTAAACCTCTAAACCCTTAACCCCTACCCCTAACCCGTTAACCCCTAACCCATTTAAGCCCCTAAACCCCAAAACCCCTAACCAATTCAACACCCTAAACCCCTAAAAACCTAACCCATTTAAGTATGGATTCCATTTAACCTCCAAAACCCTAACCCCTAGCCCCTAAAATCCCTCACTGTTAAATCCCCTAACCCCCAAAACCTCTAAACCTGTAACCCATTTAAGCCCCTAAACCCAAAAACCCCTAACTAATTCAATACCCTAAACCCCTAAAAACATAACCCATTTAAGTGTGGATTCCATTTAACCCCCAAAACCCTAACCCCTAACCCCTAAAATCCTTCGATGCTAAATCTTGTAACCCCCTAAACCTCTAAACCTATGCCCCATTCAACCCCCTAAACCCTAAACTTCTAAACCCTTAACCCCTAACCCCTTAAACCATAATTCCCAACCCATAACCCTTGACCCCTTAAACCCTAATTCCTAACCCCTAAACCCTTAACCCCCTAAACCCTAAACCTCTAAACCCTTAACCCCCAAACCATTTACCCCTACTAAACCTCTAAATCCCTAACCCATTTAACCCCTAAACCCTAAACCTCTAAACCCTTAACCCCTACCTCTAACCCGTTAACCCTTAACCCATTTAAGCCCCTAAACCCCAAAACCCCTAGCCCCTTAAACTCTAATTCCCAACCCATAACCCTTGACCCCTTAAACCCTAATTCCTAACCCCTCAACCCTTAACCCCTAATCCCTTAAACCCTAATTCCCAACCCCTAACCAATTCAACACCCTAAACCCCTAAAAACCTAACCCATTTAAGTGTGGATTCAACTTAACCCCCAAAACCCTAACCCATAACCCCTAAAATCCTTCACTGCTAAATCCCCTAACCCCCTAAACCTCTAAACCTGTAACCCATTTAACCCCCTAAACCCTAAACCTCTAAACCTTTAACCCCTAACCCCTTAAACCCTAATTCCCAACCCCTAACCAATTCAACACCCTAAACCCCTAAAAACCTAACCCATTTAAGTGTGGATTCCATTTAACCCCCAAAACCCTAACCCATAACCCCTAAATCCTTCACTGCTAAATCCCCTAACCCCCTAAACCTCTAAACCTATAACCCATTTAACCCCTTAAACCTTAAACCTCTAAACCCTAATCCCCTAACCCCCTAAACCTCGAAACCAACCCTAACCCAATTAAACCCCTAAACCCTAAACCTATAACCCCTTAAACCCCACCTCAACCACAACGCATTCAACTTCAAACACCTAAACCCTTCTCACCTTAACACTGGACTTACCAATCCTAATTCCTAACCCCTAACCCATTTAACCCCTAAACCAAACCTCTAAACCCTTAACCCATACCCCCAACCCAGTTTAACCCCCAAGTTCTAACCCCTAAAATCCTTAACTACTAAATCCCCAACTCCCCAAACCTCAAACCAACTCCTAACCCATTTAACCCCTAAACCCAAACCCTATAACCCATTAAAACCTAATTACCAACCCATAACCCATTCAACCCCTTAAACACCTAAACCTCTAACCGCTTAACCCTTGACCCCTTAAAAGATAATTCCTAACGCCTAACCCATTTAACCCCCTAAACCCTAAACCTCTAAACCCTTAACCCTTAACCCATTCACCCCCACTAAACCTCTAAACCCCTAACCCATTTAACCCCTAAACCCTAAACCTCTAAACCCTTAACCCATACCCCTAACTCGTTAACCCCTAACCCATTTAAGCTCTTAAACCCCAAAACCCCTAACCCCTTGAACCTTAATTCCCAACCCATAACCCTTGACCCCTTAAACCCTAATTCCTAACCCCTAAACCCTTAAGCCCTAATTCCCAACCCCTAACCAATTCAACACCGTAAACCCCAAAAAACCTAACCCATTTAAGTGTGGATTCCATTTAACCCCCAAAACCCTAACCCCTAACCCCTAAAATCCTTCATTGCTAAATCCCCTAACCCCCTAAACCTATAAACCTCGTAACCTCCATTTAACCTAAACCCTAAACTTAAAACCCTTAACCCCTAACCCCTAAAACCATAATTCCCAACCCCTAACCAATTAGACACCCTAAACCCCTAAAAACCTAACCCATTTAACCCCATTAACCACTAACTTCTAACCCCTAAAATCCTTAACTGCTAAATACCCTAACCCCATAAACCTCTAAACCAACCCTAACCCATTTAACCCCCTAAACCCAAAACCTATAACCCCTTAAACCCTAATTCCCGACCCATAACCCATTCAACCCCTTAAACACCTAAACCTCTAACCCCTTAACCCTTGACCCCTTAAACCCTAATTCCTAACCGGGCTAACCCATTTAACCCCCTAAACCCTAAACCTCTAATCCTTTAACCCCTAACCCATTTATCCCCACTAAACCTCTAAACCCCTAACCCATTTAACCCCTAAACCCTAAACCTCTAAACCATTAACCCATACCCCAAACCCATTTAATCCACTAAACCCCAAAATCCCTAACCACTTCAACACCCTAAACCCCTAAAAACCTAACCCATTTAAGAGTGGCTACATTTAACCCCCAAAACCCTAACCCCCAACCCCTAAAATCCTTCACTGCTAAATCCCCTAACCCCCTAAACCTCTAAACCCTTAACCCATAACCGCTTAAACCTTAATTCCCAACCCATAACTCTTGACACCTTAAACCCTAATTCATAACCCCTAAACCCTTAAATCCCTAAACCCTAAACCTCTAAATCCTTAACCCCTAACCCATTTACCCCCACTAAACCTCTAAACCCCAAACCCATTTAACCCCTAAACCCTAAACCACTAAACCCTTAACCCCCTACCCTCAACCCGTTAACCCCTAACCCATTTAAGCCCCTAAACCCCAAAACCCCTAACCAATTCAACACCCTAAACCCCTAAAAACCTAACCCATTTAAGTATGGATTCTATTTAACCTCCAAATCCCTAACCCCTAACCCCTAAAATCCCTCACTGCTAAATCCCCTAACCCCCTAAACCTATAAACCTGTAACCCATTTAAGCCCCTAAACCCAAAAACCCCTAACCAATTCAACACCCTAAACCCCTAAAAACCTAACCCATTTAAGTGTGGATTCCATTTAACCCCCAAAACCCTAACCCCTAACCCCTAAAATCCTTCGCTGCTAAATCCGGTAACCCCCTAAACCTCTAAACCTATACCCCATTTAACCCCCTAAACCCTAAACTTCTAAACCCTTAACCCCTAACCCCTTAAACCATAATCCCCAACCCATAACCCTTGACTCCTTAAACCCTAATTCCTAACCCCTAAACCCTTAACCCCCTAAACCCTAAACCTCTAAACCCTTAACCCGCAAACCATTTACCCCTACTAAACCTCTAAACCCCTAACCCATTTAACCCCTAAACCCTAAACCTCTAAACCCTTAACCCCTACCCCTAACCCGTTAACCCTTAACCCATTTAAGCCCCTAAACCCCAAAACCCCTAACCCCTTAAACCCTAATTCCCAACCCATAACCCTTGACCCCTTAAACCCTAATTCCTAACCCTAAACCCTTAACCCCTAATCCCTTAAACCCTAATTCCCAACCCCTAACCAATTCAACACCCTAAACCCCTAAAAACCTAACCCATTTAAGTGTGGATTCAATTTAACCCCCAAAACCCTAACCCCTAACCCCTAAAATCCTTCACTGCTAAATCCCCTAACCCCCTAAACCTCTAAACCTGTAACCCATTTAACCCCCTAAACCCTAAACCTCTAAACCCTTAACCCCTAACCCCTTAAACCCTAATTCCCAACCCCTAACCAATTCAACACCCTAAACCCCGAAAAACCTAACCCATTTAAGTGTGGATTCCATTTAACCCCAAAAACCCTAACCCATAACCCCTAAATCCTTCACGGCTAAATCCCCTAACCCCCTAAACCTCTAAACCTGTAACCCATTTAACCCCTTAAACCCTAAACCTCTAAACCCTAATCCCCTAACCCCCTAAACCTCTAAACCAACCCTAACCCATTTAACCCCCTAAACCCTAAACCTATAACCCCTTAAACCCTAATTCCCAACCCATAACCCATTCAACCCCTTAAACAACTAAACCTCTAAAACCTTAAACCCTAATTCCTAACCCCTAACCCATTTAACCCCCTAAACCCTAAACCTCTAAACCCTTAACCCATACCCCTAACCCGTTAACCACTAACTTCAAACCCCTAAAATCCTTAACTACTAAATCCCCTAACTCCCTAAACCTCTAAACCAACCCTAACCCATTTAACCCCCTAAACCCTAAACCTATAACCCCTTAAACCCTAATTCCCAACCCATAACCCATTCAACCCCTTAAACACCTAAACCTCTAACCCCTTAACCCTTGACCCCTTAAACCCTAATTCCTAATGCCTAACCCATTTAACCCCCTAAACCCTAAACCTCTAAACCCTTAACCCCTAACCCATTTACCCCCACTAAACCTCTAAACCCCTAACCCATTTAACTCCTAAACCCTAAAACTCTAAACCCTTAACCCCTACCACTAACCCGTTAACCCCTAACACATTTAAGCCCCTAAACCCCAAAACCCTTAAACCCTAATTCCCAACCCATAACCCTTGACCCCTTAAACCCTAATTCCTAACCCCCTAAACCCTTAACACCTAACCCCTTAAACCCTAATTCCCAACCCCTAACCAATTCAACACCGTAAACCCCTAAAAACCTAACCCATTTAAGTGTGGATTCCATTTAACCACCAAAACCTTAACCCCTAACCCCTAAAATCCTTCACTGCTAAATCCCCTAATCCCCTAAACCTCTAAACCCTTAACCCCTAACCCCTTAAACCCTAATTCCGAACCCCTAACCAATTCAACACCCTAAACCCCTAAGAACCTAACCCATTTAAGTGTGGATTCCATTTAACTCCCAAAACCCTAACCCCTAACCCCTAAAATCCTTCACTGCTAAATCCCCTAACCCCCTAAACCTCTAAACCTATAACCCATTTAACCCCCTAAACCCTGAACCTCTAAACCCTTAACCCGTAACCCTAAAACCCTAATTCCGAACCCCTAACCAATTCAACACCCTAAACACCGAAAAACCTAACCCATTTAACCCCATTAACCCCTAACTTCTAACCCCTAAAATCCTTAATTGCTAAATCCCCTAACCCCCTAAACCTCTAAACCAACCCTAACCCATTTAACCCCCTAAACCCTAAACCCCTAAACCCTAACCCCTAAACCCTAAACCTCTAAACCCTTAACCCCTAACCCATTTACCCCCACTAAACCTCTAAACCCCTAACCCATTTAACCCTTAAACCCTAAACATCTAAACCCTTAACCCCTACTCCTAACCCATTTAAGCCCCTAAACCCCAAAACCCCTAACCAATTCAACACCCTAAACCCTTAAAAATCTAACCCATTTAAGTGTGGATTCCATTTAAATCCAAAAACCCTAACCCCTAACCCCTAAAATCCTTCACTACTAAATCCCCTAAACCCCTAAACCTCTAAACCTGTAACCCATTTAACCCCCTAAACCCTAAACCTCTAAACCCTTAACACCTAACCCCTAAAACCCTAATTCTGAACCCCTAACCAATTCAACACCCTAAACCCCTAAAAACCTAACCCATTTAACTCCATTAACCCCTAACTTCTAACCTCTAAAATCCTTAACTGCTAAATCCCCTAACCCCATAAACCTATAACCCCTTAAACCCTAATTCCCAACCCATAACCCATTCAACCCCTTAAACACCTAAACCTCTAACCCCTTAACCCTTGACCCCTTAAACCCTAATTCCTAACCCCTAACCCATTTAACGCCTTAAACCTTAAACCTCTAAACCCTTAACCCCTACCCCTAACCCGTTAACCCCTAACTTCTAACCCCTAAAATCCTTAACTGCTAAATCCCCTAACCCCCTAAACCTATAAAACAACCCTAACCAATTTAACCCCCTAAACCCTAAACCTATAACCCCTTAAACCCTAATTCCCAACCCATAGCCCATTCAGCCCCTTAAACACCTAAACCTCTAACCCCTTAACCATTGACCCCTTAAACCCTAATTCCTAACCCCTAACCCATTTAACCTCCTAAACCCTAAACCTATAAACCCTTAACCCCTAACCCATTTACCCCCACTAAACCTCTAAACCCTTAACCCATTTAACCCCTAAACCCTAAACCTCTGAACCCTTAACCCCTACCCCTAACCCGTTAAACCCTAACCCATTTAAGCCCCTAAACCCCAAAACCCCTAACCAATTCAACACCCTAAACCCCTAAAAACCTAACCCATTTAAGTGTGGATTCCATTTAACCCCAAAAACCCTAACCCCCAACCCCTAAAATCCTTCACTGCTAAATCCCCTAACCCCCTAAACCTCTAACCCTTTAACCCATATAACCCCCTAAACCCTAAACCTCTAAACCCTTAACCCCTAACCCCTTAAACCCTAATTCCAAACCCATAACCCTTGACACCTTAAACCATAATTCCGAACGCCTAAACCCTTAACCACCTAAACCCTAAACCTCTAAACCCTTAACCCCTAACCCATTTACCCCCACTAAACCTCTAAACCCCTAACCCATTTAACCCTTAAACACTAAACCTCTAAACCCTTAACCCCTACCCCTAACCCATTAACCTCTAACCCATTTAAGCCCCTAAACCCCAAAACCCCTAACCAATTCAACACCCTAAACCCCTAAAAACCTAACCCATTTAAGTGTGGATTCCATTTAACCTCCAAAACCCTAACCCCTAACCCCTAAAATCCTTCATTGCTAAATCCCCTAGCCCCCTAAACCTCTAAACCTGTAACCCATTTAAGCCCCTAAACCCCAAAACCCATAACCAATTCAACACCCTAAACCCCTAAAAACCTAACTCATTTAAGTGTGGATTCCCAACCCATAACCCTTGACCCCTTAAACCCTAATTCCTAATCCCGAAACCCTTAACCCCCTAAACCTTAAACCTCTAAACCCTTAACCCCTAACCCATTTACCCCTACTAAACCTCTAAACCCCTAACCCATTTAACCCCTAAACCCTAAACCTCTAAACCCTTAACCCCTACCCCTAACCCCTTTAATCCCATAAACCCCAAAACCCCTAACCCCTTAAACCCTAATTCCTATCCCCTAAACCCTTAACCCCTAACCGCTTAAACCCTAATTCCCAACCCTTAACCAATTCAACACCCTAAACCCCTAAAAACCTAACCCATTTAAGTGTGGATTCCATTTAACCCCCAAAACCCTAAACCCTAACCCCTAAAATCCTTCACTGCTAAATCCCCTAACCCCCTAAACCTCTAAACCTGTAACCTATTTAACCCCCTAAACCCTAAACCTCTAAACCCTTAACCCTTAACCCCTTAAACCCTAATTCCCAACCCCTAACCAATTTAACACCCTAAACCCCTAAAATCCTAACCCATTTAAGTGTGGATTCCATTTAACCCCCAAAACCCTAACCTCTAAAATCCTTCACTGCTAAATCCCCTAACCCTAAACCTCTAAACCTGTAACCCATTTAACCCCCTAAACCCTAAACCTATAAACCCTTAACCCCTAACCCCTTAAACCCTAATTCCCAACCCCTAACCAATTCAACACCCTAAACCCCTAAAAACCTAACCCATTTAACCCCATTAACCCCTAACTTCTAACCCCTAAAATCCTTAACTGCTAAATCCCCTAACCCCCTAAATCTCTAAACCAACCCTAACCCATTTAACCCCCTAAACCTATAATCCCTTAAACCTTAATTCCCAACTCATAACCCATTCAAACCCTTAAACACCTAAACCTCTAACCTCTTAACCCTTGACCCCTTAAACCCTAATTCCTAACCCCTAACCCATTTAACCCCCTAAACCCTAAACCTCTAAACCCTTAACCCCTACCCCTAACCCGTTAACCCCTAACCTATTTAAGCCCCTAAACCCCAAAACCCCTAACCCATTTGACCCCTTCAACCCTAAACATGTAAACCCCTAACATATAAACCCCTAAACCCTAAACATATAAACCCCTAAACCCTAAACATATAAAACCTTAAACATATAAACCCCTAACATATAAACTCCTTTATAGTCGTTAGAAAGCTAGTCGTTATTGAGTTAGTTATTTAATTAGTTGTTAAGAAGATTAAATAATTATTAGTTAATTAGTTATTAGGGGATTCTTTAAGTATTCAAGAAAAATTAAAAAGGTTAAAGATAATATTAAATTACTTATTAAAAATATTTAATTAAAAACAATTTAATTATTAAAATATTTCAATATTTTTATAAATATTATAATTATTTTAATAACTATTTAGATTAACTAGAAAGTATTACAAATTCATATCTAAAAAGAGGGAAATAAATATCTTAAATTAGATAAAAAAGATAAAGAAAGAAGAGGAAATTACCCTAAACATATAAAACCGTAAACATATAAACCCCTAAAACTTTTGATTAAAACATTTAATAAAACTCTCGGCCGAGAGTTTAGAAAACTACCCTAAACATATAAAGCCGTAAACATATAAACCCCTAAAACTTTTGATTAAAACATTTAATAAAACTCTCGGCCGAGAGTTTAGAAAACTCTCGGCCTAGAGTTTTCTAAACTCTAGGCCGAGAGTTTTGAAAACTCTAGGACGAGAGTTTTCAAAACTCTCGGCCAAGAGTTTAGAAAACTCTCGGCCTAGAGTTTTCTAAACTCTCGTCCTAGAGTTTTCTAAACTCTCGGCCGAGAGTTTCATCAGGTAAACTCTCGGGCGCAAACTCTCGTCCGAGAGTTTTTAAAACTTTCGGCCAAGAGTTTGGCCGTGCATTTAAATGTAACTTTAGGCGGGTTAAACTCTCGGTCGAGAGTTTTATAAATTTCTCGTCCGAGACATTATCTCGGCCGAGAGTTTCTGGTCAACGAAAAACACAGAAAATTCTGTAGTTTTCAGGAACCTGCAACTTTGGAGGGGCAGAACACCTACAAAAACAAAATGTTATATGTCGGACCAAGTACCATTAGATTCATCTCTGAATCTAGTTTCTGATGATATGATATTTGTGGAGTTTCATTAAAAAATTCAATTTTTTACTAAACTGTGTCACTGTGGAATTTCATTGTTCGAAAAATTGCACTGAATGAAAATTCAATAACTTTCAAATGAGTACACCAAAAAATTCAAAAAAATCATACTGCACTTCCTCTCCCTGTCTACTTCAAAAGGGTACTCTCATTTTTCTTATTGACGATAACATTGAAAAGAAAATCAAAGGATCATAAAATGTATTGAAACATCACTATTGTTTTGTCTTCGTCCATTTCAAAAAATAATAAAAAATAGTGATTTAATCCAAAAATTACCGAAAAATAGTCTGTGCACTAGTGCAATATATGCAGATTATGATGCTATGGTTTTTTTCCAAAAAATGAATAACCTTCCCTAAAAAAAGTAAAGGATCATAAAGTGACTATTTATGTTTGCCTGAAAATTTCAAGTATATGCAGTTAGTAAACAAGAAATTTACCCCTCTATATGTCAATATTTTTTTTTTTTTTTTAAAATATGGGTATGGAGGTAAGACAATTCGCTACAATTCTTGTTTTTATGTCAAAGCATAATTTGCAATAAAAATATGAGTTTAGTGGAGTTGAAGTTGAAAAACATAGAAAATTACAATTTTCAACGTCAAAAAAGGGCAAAAAGTGTTTCCCAACTTCACATTTTCACCCGTATGTAAAACAAAAATTATCCATATCTCTAGAATAGATCTAAATAGAAGTTTTTCATTCTCATATCCATGGTCTCAACATATGAGAGAGAAAAAACCTTTTATATTCAACATGTAAAATACTTGAATTAGCCATAAAAGTTTCCCATTGAAACCATAAGTGATTTGATACAAAACATAGGTTTTAACCTAAGAGTAAATGCCCCTACAAGTCAATAAATCTCTCGAATAGTTTTAAATATCTAAAAGTTTTTCAAATCATATCCATGGTCTCAAGCAATGAGAGAAAAAACCTTTTATATTCAATGTATGTAAAACAAAAATTAGCCATACCTCTAGAATAAATCTAAATAGAAGTTTTTCATTTTCATATCCATGGTCTCAAACAATGAGAGAGAAAAAAACCTTTTATATTCAACATGTAAAACACTTGAATTAGCCATAAAAGTTTCCCATTGAAACCATAAGTAATTTGATACAAAACATAGGTTTTAACCTAAGAGTAAATGCCCCTACAAGTCAATCAATCTCTTGAATAGTTTTAAATATCTAGAAGTTTTTCATTTTCATATCCATGGTCTCAAACAATGAGAGAAAAAACCTTTTATATTAAATGTATGTAAAACACAAATTAGCCATATCTCTAGAATAGATCTAAATTTTTTTATTTCATATCCATGGTCTCAAACAATGAGAGAGAAAAAAACATTTTATATTCAACATGTAAAACACTTGAATTAGACATAAAAGTTTCCCATTGAAACCATAAGTGATTTGATACAAAACATAGGTTTTAACCTAAGAGTAAATGCCCCTACAAGTCAATCAATCTCTTGAATAGTTTTAAATAGAAGTTTTTCATTTTCATATCCATGGACTCAAACAATGAGAGAAAAAACCTTTTTTATTCAATGTATGTAAAACACAAATTAGCCATATCTCTAGAATAGATCTAAATAGAAGTTGTTCATTCTCATATCCATGGTCTCAAACAATGAGAGAGAAAAAAACATTTTATATTCAACATGTAAAAGACTTGAATTAGCCATAAAAGTTTCCCATTGAAACCATAAGTGATTTGATGCAAAAAATAGGTTTTAACATTGGTTTTAACCTAAGAGTCAATGTATGTAAAACAAAAATTAGCAGTAGCTCTAGAATAGATCTAAATAGAAGTTTTTCATTTTCATATCCATGGTCTCAAACAATGAGAGAGAAAAAAAACCTCTTATGTCCAACATGTAAAACACTTGAATTAGCCATAAATTTTCCCATTGAAACCATAAGTGATTTGATACAAAACATAGGTTTTAACCTAATATTAAATGCCCCTACAAGTCAATCAATCTCTTGAATAGTTTTAAATATAGAAGTTTTTCATTTTCATATCCATGGACTCAAACAATGAGAGAAAAAAACTTTTATATTCAATGTATGTAAAACACAAATTAGCCACATCTCTAGAATAGATCTAAATAGAATTTTTTCATCTTCATATCCATGGTCTCAAACAATGAGAGAGAAAACAACCTTTTATATTCAACATGTATATAACTTATTTAGAAAAAAACAATAAGAGAGAAAAAAAAACTTTTATATTCAACATGTAAAACACTTGAATTAGCCATAAAAGTTTCCCATTGAAACCATAAGTGATTTGATACAAAACATAGGTTTTAACATAGGTTTTAACCTAAGAGTGAATGTATGCAAAACAAAAATTAGTCGTAGCTCTAGAATAGATCTAAATAGAAGTTTTTCATTTTCATATCCATGGTCTCAAACAATGAGAGAGAAAAAACCTTTTATATCCAACATGTAAAACACTTGAATTAGCCATAAAATTTTCCCATTGAAACCATAAGTGATTTGATACAAAATATAGGTTTTAAACTAAGAGTAAATGCCCCTGCAAGTCAATCAATCTCTTGAATAGTTTTAAATATAGAATTTTTTCGTTTTCATATCCATGGACTCAAACAATGAGAGAATTTTTTTTTTTATATTCAATGTATGGTAAACACAAATTAGCCATATCTCTAGAATAGATCTAAATAGAAGTTTTTCGTTTTCATATCCATGGTCTCAAACAATGAGAGAGAAAAAAACCTTTTATATTCAACATGTATATAACATATTTAGAAACAAAAAGTAATTTAATACAAAACATAGGTTTTAACCAATTATATAGTTTTTCATTTTCATATCCATGGTCTCAAACAATTAGAGAGAAAAAACCTTTTATCTTCAACATGTAAAACACAAATTGGCCATAAAAGTTTCCCATTGAAACCAAAAGTGATTTGATACAAAACATATAGGTTTTAAGCTAAGAGTAAATGCCCCTACATTCAATATCTAGAATAGATCTAATTATAAGTTTTTCATTTTCATATCCATGGTAGTTCTATAGGAAGAGTCTGTAAAGGGTCAGGTAGCGTCTGGATCTCATCTTTCATGAAAGGTGACATATCTAGTAAATTCCTCTACAGTCAATCTCTGGAAAGGATCTAAATGCCCCTACTGTCAATCTCTGGAATAGATCTAAATGCCCCTACAGTAAATGCCCCTGCAGTCAACATGTATATAGTACTTAGAAACAAAAATTAATTTCATACAAAACATAGGTTTTAACCATGTATATAGTTTTTTATTTTCATATCCATGGTCTCAAACAATGAGAGAGAAAAAACCTTTTATATTCAACATGTAAAATACAAATTAGCCATAAAATTTTCCCATTGAAACCAAAAATGATTTGATACAAAACATATAGGTTTTAAAACCTAATCTAGTAAATTCCCCTACATTCAATCTTTAGAATAGATCTAATTAGAGGTTTTTCATTTTCATATCCATGGTAGTTCTATAGGCAGAGTCTGTAAAGGGCCAGGTAGCCTCTAGATCTCATCTTTTATGAAAGGTGACATATCTAGTAAATGCCCCTACAGTCAATGTCTAGAATATATATAAATGCCCTTACAGTAAATGCCCCTACAGTCAACATGTATATAGTATTTAGAAACAAAAAGTAATTTGATACAAAACATAGTTTTTAACCGAGTATATAGTTTTTCATTTTCATATCCATGGTCATACATTGAATATAAAAGGTTTTTTCTCTCAATGTTTGAGACCATGGATATGAAAATGAAAAAATTCTATTTACATCTATTCTAGAGATACCATGCTAATTTGTGTTTTACATACATTGAATATAAAAGGTTTTTTCTCTCATTGTTTGAGACCATGGATATGAAAATGAAAATCTTCTATATTTAAAACTATTTGAGAGATTGATTGACTTGTAGAGGCATTTACTCTTAGGTTAAAATCTATGTTTTGTATCAAATCACTTATGGTTTCAATGGGAAAAGTTTATGGCTAATTTGTGTTTTACATGTTGAATATAAAAGGTTTTTTCTCTCTCATTGTTTGAGACCATGGATATGAAAATGAAAAACTATATAATTGATCAAAACCTATGTTTTGTATTAAATTACTTTTTGTTTCTAAATAAGTTATATACATGTTGAATATAAAAGGTTTTTTCTCTCTCATTGTTTGAGACCATGGATATGAAAATGAAAAACTATATAATTGGTTAAAACCTATGTTTTGTATTAAATTACTTTTTGTTTCTAAATAAGTCATATACACATGTTGAATATAAAAGGTTTTTTTCTCTCTCATTGTTTGACACCATGGATATGAAAATGAAAAACCTCTATTTAGATCTATTCTAGAGCTATGGCTAATTTATGTATTGACTCTTAGGTTAAAAACAATGTTAAAACCTATGTTTTGTATCAAATCACTTATGGTTTCAATGTGAAACTTTTATGGCTAATTCAAGTGTTTTACATGTTGAATATAAAAGGGTTTTTTATCTCTCATTGTTTGAGACCATGAATATGAGAATGAAAAAATTCTATTTAGATCTATTCTAGAGATATGGCTAATTTGCGTTTTACATGTAAATTTAATATAAAAGGTTTTTTCTCTCATTGTTTGAGTCCATGGATATGAAAATGAAAAACTTCTATTTAAAACTATTCAAGAGATTGATTAACTTGTAGGGGCATTTACTCTTAGGTTAAAACCTATGTTTTGTATCAAATCACTTATGGTTTCAATGGGAAACTTTATGGCTAATTCAAGTGTTTTACATGTTGAATATAAAAGGTCTTTTTCTCTCTCATTGTTTGAGACCATGGATATGAAAATGAAAAACTTCTATTTAGATCTATTCTAGAGATATGGCTAATTTGTGTTTTACATACATTGAATATAAAAGGTTTTTTCTCTCATTGTTTGAGACCATGGATATGAAAATGAAAAATTTCTAGATATTTAAAACTATTCGAGAGATCGATTGACTTGTAGGGGAATTTACTCTTAGGTTAAAACCTATGTTTTGTATCAAATCACTTATGGTTTCAATGGGAAACTTTTATGGCTAATTCAAGTGTTTTACATGTTGAATATAAAAGTTTTTTTTCTCTCTCATTGTTTGAGACCATGGATATGAGAATGAAAAACTTCTATTTAGGTCTATTCTAGAGATATGGCTAATTTGTGTTTTACATACATTGAATATAAAAGGTTTTTTCTCTCATTGTTTGAGACCACGGATATGAAAATGAAAAACTTCTATATTTAAAACTATTCAAGAGATTTATTGACTTGTAGGGGAATTTACTCTTAGGTTAAAACCTATGTTTTGTATCAAATCACTTATGGTTTCAACGGGAAAATTTTATGGCTAATTTGTGTTTTAGATGTTGAATATAAAAGGTTTTTTTCTCTCTCATTGTTTGAGACCATGGATATGAAAATAAAAAACTTATATTTAGATCTATTCTAGAGATATGGCTAATTTGTGTTTTACATACATTGAATATAAAATGTTTTTTCTCTCATTGTTTGAGACCATGGATATGAAAATGAAAAACTTCTATATTTAAAAATATTCGAGAGCATTTACTCTTAGGTTAAAGCTTATGTTTTTTATCAAATCACTTATGGTTTCAATGGGAAACTTTTATGGCTAATTTGTGTTTTACATGTTGAATATAAAAGGTTTTTTTCTCTCTCATTTTTTGAGACCATGTATATGAAAACGAGAAACTTCTATTTAGATATATTCTAGAGATATGGCTAATTTGTTTTTTTACATACATTGAATATAAAAAAAAATTCTCTCATTGTTTGAGACCATGGATATGAAAATGAAAAAATTCTATATTTAAAACTATTTGAGAGATTGGTTGACTTGTAGGGGCATTTACTCTTATGTTAAAACCTATGTTTTGTATCAAATCACTTATGGTTTCAATGGGAAATTTTTATGGCTAATTTGTGTTTTACATGTTGAATATAAGAGGTTTTTTTCTCTCTCATTGTTTGAGATCATGGATATGAAAATGAAAAACTTCTATTTAGATATATTCTAGAGATATGGCTAATTTGTGTTTTACATACATTGAATATAAAAGGTTTTTTATCTCTCTTTGTTTGAGACCATGGATATGAAAATGAAAAACTATATACTTGGTTAAAACCTATGTTTTGTATCAAATTACATTTTGTTTCTAAATACTAGATACATGTTTACTGTAGGGGCATTTACTATAGGGGCATTTAAATCTATTCCAGAGATTGACTGTAGGGGCATTTACTAGATATGTCACCTTTCATAAAATATGAGGTCGAGAGGCTACCTGGCCCTTTACAGACTCTTCCTATAGAACTACCATGGATATGAAAATGAAAAACTTCTAATTAGATCTATTCTAGAAATTGAATATAGGGGCATTTACTAGATTAGGTTAAAACCTATGTTTTGTATCAAATCACTTTTGGTTTCAATGGGAAACTTTTATGGCTAATTTTTGTTTTACATGTTGAATATAAAAGGTTTTTTCTCTCTCATTGTTTGAGAAAATGTATATGAAACTGAAAAACTATATAATTGGTTAAAACCTATGTTTTGTATCAAATTACTTTTTGCTTCTAAATACTATATACATGTTGAATATCAATTGGATGCACATAACATGAAAGTTATGTGCAAATGATGGATGATGAATGACTTAAGTGAATCTCCATATCAATTGGATGCAAGTTATGTGCATATGATGGATGATGAATGACCTAAGTGAATCTCCATATCAATTGGATGCAAGTTATGTGCAGATGATGGATGATGAATGAGGTGATGTTGATCATAACCTTTACATATATATGATAGGAAGCTTGATATACATAACAAGGTTTAGACTAGATATAATTTTGGAATTCAAGTTATGTGCAGATGATTGATGATGACTGACCTAAGTGAATCTCCATATAAATTGGATGCAAGTTATGTGCAGATGATGGATGATGAATGAGGTGATATGTTGATCATAACCTTTACATCTATATGATAGGAAGCTTGATATACATAACAAAGTTTAAAGACTAGATATAATTTTGGAATTTATATTAGTTGGAATATTTCAATCAACAATTAAACAGAGTCATCTATTACCAACAAACACCAATAAAAAGATATGAAGATACTTGAAAGAGACTACAAACAATGGACTATAGTACCCAAAAGGTGAGAAAGTCATCTATTACCAATAAAAAAATATTAAGATACTTGAAAGAGACTACAAACAATGGACTATAGTACCCAAAAGGTGAGAAATTTACATTGAAAACATATAGAGATTCAACTAGGCTTGTGTGGATGACATGAAAAGTACAAGTGGACAATGTATAATTCTACTTAGGAAGAGTCTTTGGTTTAATGGTTAAGCAAGAAAGAGTAATTACTTTCTCTATCTAGAGTAGAAGTGGAATACATAGTAGTTACTTCTTTTTCAGTGTTTTGGATGAAATGGGCTCTACAAGATATTAAGGTAAATTTTAGTGAACTTAAATATCTATTAAGTGTTTCAATACAAGTGTAATGATAGTTTCAAAAATAAAATATTCTACTTCCTTCAATCACTAAACATATCATCATAAAGTACCACTTCCTCACACAACAAACATGTTCCAAAATATTTATAAATTACATATGTATATATAATTTATATAAAAATGTTCCAAAATATTCTCAGATGTGCATAGTAGTATTATAAATTTTCATATCTAATTAATAGAGACAAAGCCAAAAAAAGCAGAGACAACGCCAAAAAAGCAGAGACAGTGCCAAAAAAGCAGAGACAGTGCCAAAAAAAGTACATATGTATATATAATTTATATAAAAATGTTCCAAAATATTCTCAAATGTACACAGTAGTATTATAAATTTTCATATCTACTTAATAGAGACAGAGCAAAAAAAGTAGAGACAATGCCAAAAAAAGTACATATGTATATATAATTTATATAAACATGTTCCAAAATATTCTCAAATGTACATAGTAGTATTATAAATTTCCATATCTAAAAGAGCAGAGACAGAGCCAAAAAAAGCAGAGACAGAGCCAAAAAAAGAAGAGACAGAGCCAAAAAAGTACATATGTATATATAATTTATATAAACATGTTCCAAAATATTCTCAAATGTACACAGTAGTATTTTTCATATCTAATTAATAGAGACAGAGCCAAAAAAGTACATATGTATATATAATTTATATAAACATGTTCCAAAATATTCTCAAATGTACACAATAGTATTATAAATTTTCATATCTAATTAATAGAGATAGAGCCAAAAAAAATTACATATGTATATATAATTTATATAAACATGTTCCAAAATATTCTCAAATGTACACAGTAGTATTATAAATTTTCATATCTAATTAATAGAGACACATCCAAAAAAAAGGAGAGACGGAGCCAAAAAAAGTACATATGTATATATAATTTATATAAACATGTTCCAAAATATTCTCAAATGTACACAGTAGTATTATAAATTTTCACATCTAATTAATAGAGACAGGGCCAAAAAAACCAGAGACAGGGCCAAAAAAAGCAGAGACAAGGCCAAAACTCATTCATAACCGATTTCTCTTCTGGATAAATTCCCTACAGAAAAATAATGAAAATGTTAAACGTACCTAGAAATTCGAAGTAGAGGATGTTGAAGACGCTGAAGACAACGATCCCTGAAGATGCTGAAGACAATGATCCCTGAAGACATCGTGGAAGACCTCTGCAACAAAAAAATCAACAGAAATTAAAACCAAATTAAAAACAACAACAAAAAAAAAATTACAGAAATTTAAAATTTGGTATCTTACCTCCTTGAGCTTAATTCGTGCGTGACAGAACTGAGCGTGCTTCAGCTTAATTCGCACGTGACAGAACTGGGCATGCGAGAATGCAGGACAGAAATGAGTTCGTGAGAATGCTGGACAGAAACGAGTGCGTGGTAAATGTGAACAAAAACCCGAAACAGGTTGTGGGCAATATATTTATAAAATAATAGTTCGGTCAAACTTCGTTTGTCGGTTTTCCAAACTTAGGCGAAAAATCTGTTTGCCATTTTCGTTAGTATGCCATCAATGTAAATGGCAAACGAAGTTCGACAAAACTAAATTCAATAGTTCGGTCGAACTCCTGAATTGTTCGGCCGAACTATGACAAGAGTTCGGCCGAACTATGGGGGAAAAAATATTTCCACCCCGAATTGTCACAAATTTGTTACCCATCTTCGCACTTTCACCCTCAACCACTACCACTAGTTGTATTAGTAAGTTCATAAAACAATTTCGAAAACCATGTACATGTCATTTCTCCCACAAAATCATCAAGGTGAGACTTTTGACAGAACTTAATTAACCACTACTACTAGTTGTTTAAGTAAGTGAAAACCACTACCACTTTAAGGCAAACCATATACATGTTTCATTCATCCCATACATGTGTCATTTCTCCCACAAAATTTTAGGAAAACTTTAAGGCATGTGTCATTTCTATGTCATTCTCCCATAAACTATAAGGCAATGTCATTTCTCCCATATACTATAAGGCAAACTTTAAGGAAAATCATGTACATGTCATTTTTCTCTTAAACTCTAGGCAAGGAGAACTTTAAGACATGTCATTTCTAGATGTGATTTCTCCCATAAACTTTAAGGAAAAATTTAAGGCAAACCATGCACATGCCATTTCTCCCAAAAAATAAAGGCTTTCTCCCATTAATTCAAGGCAAACTTTAAGGCCTAAAAATTGAACCTAAAGTGGCTGAACTTCCATAGGATTTGGAACTTCCATAGGATTTTAGTCTGTCTGTTGAGTGTTAACTTCTATAATTTCTGAAGGCAAATTCTATAAAGGTCTAGGTAACCTCTGGATCTCATCTTTTCTCAAAGGTGACATATCCAGTAAATTCCCCTACAGTCAATCTCTGGAATAGATCTAAATATAAGTTCTTCATTGTAATATCCACTTCTGTACATACCATTTGTCCCATAAACTATAAGGTATTTTCTAGTATTTTTGGAACCATGTACATGTCATTTATATGTCATTTCTCCCATATACTTTAAGGCAAACTTTAATACAAACTATGTATATACATGTCATTTCTCCCATAAATTTTAGTAAGTGCATAAAATAAATTTTCAAACCATGTACATTTCGTTTCTCCCACACACTTTAAGGAAAAATTTAAGGAAAACTCTGTACATGTGTCATTTCTCCCATAAAATTTTAGTAAAAATTTAAGGCATGCCATAATTTAGATCAGATCTAAATAAAATTTCTTCATTCTAATATCCATTTTTGTACATGCCATTTCTCCCATAGACTTTAAGGTGAAATTTCTAGTGTTTTTGGAACCATGTACATGTAATTTCTATGTCATTTCTCCCATAAAATTTAAGGCAAACTTTAAGGCAAACCATGTACATACATGTTATTTCTCCCGTTTCTCCCATAAATTTTAGTAAGTGCATAATTTTTTTTTGCAAAACATGTACATGACATTTCTCCCACACACTTTAAGGCAAAATTTACGGCAAAACATGTCGTTTCTATATGTCATTTCTCTGTCATTTCTCCCATAAACTATAAAGCAATGCCATTTCTCCCATAAACTATAAGGAAAACTCTAAGGAAAACCATGTACATGTCATTTCTTTCTTAAACTCTAGGCAAGGCAAACTTTAAGGCTTGTGTCATTTCTATGTCATTTCTCTGGCATTTCTATGTCATTTCTCCCATAAACTCTAAGGCAATGTAATTTCTCCCATAAACTAGAAGGCAATGTCATTTCTCCAATAAACTATTAGGAAAACTTTAAGGAAAACCATGTACATGTCATTTCTCTCTTAAACTCTAGGCAAGGAAAACTTTAAGGCTTATGGAATTTCTATGCCATTTCTCTGTCATTTCTCCCATAAACTATAAGGCAATGTCATTTCGCCCTTAAACTAGAATTCAAACTTTAAGGCAAAAAATGCACATGTCATTTCTCTCTTACACACTTTAAGGCATGTCATTTCTAGATCTGATATCTCCCATAAACTTTAAGGAAAACTTTAAGGAAAATCATGCATGTATGTCATTTCTCCCATTAATTCAAGGAAAACTTTAAGGCCTAAAAATCGAACCTAAAGTGGTTGAACTTCCATAGGATCCCCCAAACTCAAGGCTTTCTCCCATTAATTCAAGGCAAAATTCAAGGCCTAAAAACTGAACCTAAAGTGGCTGAACTTCCATAGGATTTTAGTTTGTTTGTTGAGTGTTAACTTCTACAACTCCTAGAGGTAGAGTCTAGAAAGGGCCAGGTAGCCTCTGAATCTCATCCTTTCTTAAAGGTGACATATCTAGTAAATGCCCCTACAGTCAATCTCTAGAACAGATCTAAATAGAAGTTCTTCATTTTAATATCCATTTATGTGCATGCCATTTCTCCCATAAACTTTAAGGAATTTGCTAGTGTTTTTGGAACCATGTATAGGTGTCATTTATATGCCATTTCTCCCATAAAATTTAAGGAAAAATTTAAGGATAACCATGTACATACATGTCATTTCTCCCATTTCTCCCATAAACTCAAGGCAAACTTTAAGGATAACCATGTACATACATGTCATTTCTATGTCATTTCTCCCATAAATTTTAAAGCAAATTTTAAGGATAACCACGTACATGTCATTTCTATCTCATATCTCCCATAAATTTTAAAGCAAACTTTAAGGATAACCATGTACATGTCATTTCTATGTCATTTATCCCATAAAATTTAAAGAATTATTTAAAGATAATCATGTACATGTCATTTCTATGTCATTTCTCCCATAAATTTTAAAGAAAACTTTAAGGATAACCATGAACATGTCATTTATATGTCATTTCATCCATAAATTTTAAACCAAACTTTAAGGATAACCATGTACATGTCATCTCTCCGATAAAATTTAAGGCATAATTTGCTAATGTTTTTGGAACCATGCACATGTCATTTCTCCCTTAAACTCTAGGCAAGGAAATCTTCAAGGCATATCATTTATATATGTGATTTCTCCCATAAACGTTAAGGCAAACTTTAAGGCAAACCATGCACATGTCATTTATCTCATGCACATGTCATGTCTCCCATGCATTTGCAATAAATGTGTATTTAATATATTTCATTGAATTTGTTTTTTTCAGGGATAAAAAAATTCCACTAAATATGGTTGAAAAATGGACATTATGCATAGATGTTTCTTGCTATTCTAATCCACGGAAAGCAGTGATTACATATGTGATTTGCAATATTGCGACTAGGAAGTTCCTCCAAATGAAAATGAATAAACCAAGAAGAACAACAAACAACGAGGCATATTATATTGCATTGATTGAAGGCTTGGGAACAACTATGGAGTATGGATCAAATGGAATTGTAGTTTTCACCAATTATGAACTTGTGTGCAACAAGATGAAGGACGTGTACCAAGTTAAGAAGGAGAGGCTAAAACAACTGCATGGAAAAGCAAATAATATTATTAGCCAATTTCAATTTTTTAGTATAAGACATTGTACAAATGTTAATAAGATGTCTACTGATTTATTATGTGGGGAAATTCCAATCCAATATTCATCTCTCAAAGATGAATTAGTGTTGAGACGCTCTTCTTCAAAAATTCAAGATGCATCTCTCAAAGATGAATTATTGTTGAGACGCTCTCCTTCAAAAAATATTGATGGACATTATAACATATTTTTGATATGTGTGTGTTTTTTACTTATAAATGTGTCTTTTTTAATGACCATGCGTTCTTTTCAATTATATACCAAGTGTGCTCCCACCATGTAAAGTGGAACTTGGTGAACTTCATATTTGCAACTTGGTGAACTTCACATTTGCAACTTGGCGAACTTCACATTTTTATAAAATTAAAATGTGAGGACTTCAACAATTTTTTGTTTAAATGGAGTTTCACGCGTCTTTTTTAATGACCATGTGTTTTTTTCAATTATATACCAAGTGTGCTTCCACCATGTAAAGCGCAATTAGGTGAACTTCACATTTGCAACTGGTGAACTTCACATTTGTAACTTGGTGAGCTTCACATTTGCAATTTGGTGAACTTCACATTTGCAAGTTGGTGAACTTCATATTTTTATAAAATTAAAATGTGAGGAATTGAACATTTTTTTGTTTAAATGGAATTTCACGCATATTTTTTAATGACCATGTTTTTTTTTTCCAATTATATACCAAGTGTGCTCCCACCATGTAAAGCGCAATTTGGTGAACTTCACATTTACAACTTGGTGAACTTCACATTTGCAACTTGGTGAACTTCACATTTTTATAAAATTAAAATGTGTGGACTTCAATTTTTTTTTGTTTAAATGGAGTTTCACGCATCTTTTTTAATGACCATGTGTTTTTTTTCAATTATATACCAAGTGTGATCCCACCATGTAAAGCACAATTTGGTGAACTTAACATTTTTATTAAATTTTTTCTTAAATTGAGTTTCACACATCAATTAGTGCTTTCAAAATCGTGTTTTACATAATTTGTGTACACTAAGTTACATTAATTTTTTTAAATTTCTTTTGAATTTATTTTAAATAGTAATTTAAAAATAATTGTAAATGTCCACCGTAAATATATCCATATATATCATGGAGGATGAAGGGCGAAGATCAATAGAATCCCATATCTCTACGAGAGAGGGGGATCATGGATCGAGGGATGTTCATGGTATTTAAATATAATCTTATCTCCATACATACATGTATGTACATATGGAATTTATTTTTTTATTAATTTTATGAGTTAAATTAGTTGTTAATAAGTTTCATTTTTTATTTTTTAGGAGGTAGGAGGAAAAGGGTGTCTACTCCATCAATGGAGCATGGCCATGGTTCACGTGGCCATGTTTCACGCAATTTAATTAGTGAATATGTACATTTATTTATATGTATGAATGTATTTTTGAATTGATTATAAATTAATATTTTTTTATGAAGCTTCACTCTCGTCTTGTAAGGTTGGTGGTGGTACACATTCCCTTGGAGGGCCATCAAAATATGGTGGCGAATTGCATGAACGTGGTGATATGTATTCCCCCAGAGTCCAATCAATGGATGGCCGTGTTGGTTCTCAACCAATCGGTGGTCGTTCTTGTTCTCAACAATCTCATAGTGGGCAAGATGCTATCCAACCATATCGAGGTGCCCATCAATCTAAATATTATTTTCATTCAATTTGTACAAATTTGTTTACATGTTTTTTTAATATAAAAAATTTTATATATTGATAGAGAGGGTGAAAATGTAGCTCCAAATGTTGCTCGAAAAAGACGTAGGACAACACATCATTCAAGAAGAAGGTTGTACAACAACCACGACTTATCCATCTGACATTTCCGATATACCTTGGGAATCAAACATGAAGCAATGCACCTTACAAAGTTGTCAAAATATTCATTCAAAGCTAAAGAGAGATCTCGTGTCTTGACTCTCCCTGCTGAGAGTCGACAAAGCTTGGAAATAGTTACTCACTCTTTAAGAAAACTAATAGATGTGTACCTAAAGATTTGGCCAACCACTGATGCAACTTTTGTAGAAGTGATGAGAAAAAGAAAGGAAATAGTTATGGGTCCCAATACATGGGAGGTTGTTAAACCAAGAGTTACAACAGAAATGACTAAGTCTACGTTTAATTTCAAAGAAGGGCTGAAAATAAATATGCTAAGGGTGCAATATTTTAAGCACCCTGAAATAGCTGGCTATTCGTATGATAGGCACCTTGCTGCCTATGGAAGAGTCCTATGGAACAATGAGAATCCGCTTTATTTTGCAAAATTATTTTATGTAGAATCATTTTTTAGAATGAAACTCAATTATAATGACCTTCCCTATGAATCTTTTGGTCCTGGGAAAGGTCGATTGTGTGACCGTAGGGGCGCTAGGAGTGATGTTGAGTTGCCCCACCTTGAGCCACCATTGGTTAGATGAAATATTAGTGTCGAAACTTTGTGGTCATAGATGGATGCCACTTCTCAAATAGCCGAGAAGCAAGGGATGCCATCATTGACAATGTTTAGAGTGGATTGGGTGGAGTTGATGTTTGTCTGAATCGAAAAAAAGCATGTGATAATGCACACACTAATTTTGTGTATTATAAAGGTGAAGAGATAGACAACATGAGTGTTGAAGATCTCAGAACATATGCAAAGAATTCTCACAATGGTTGGAAGGACCTAATTATTCATGAGAAAGAGGGCATGGGAATGATGTGTGTTAATGGTTAGGGTGATCATTTTAACACATGTACAATTTGTAATAAATACATATATACAGACATTTATTTTTATACATTAGTCTAACAAAAATGTATCATTATATGTTAACGACATTTGTTGTTGTCATGCTTGATGAACAAAGATGATGTTAATATCACGGTCGGAGCCTCTGGGTCAAACAATCAAGATGGGTCTCGCCATCAATCACATAATCAAGATGGTTCTCACCATCAAGATATGTTGGAAACTTTTAGTGTTTTTTAAGTGAAAATTATGATGTAAAATTATTTTCTATCTATTATTATATATATCGAAAAATGATGACATATTTTTAAAATAAATAATTGTGCACACATGTACATGTATATATAATAAAATATTAACAGATTCTAATTTCGTCTGATGTTTTTGGGATGGTGGTACCTTCTTCTTCATTGTGAGATGTGCCAAATTCACCATCACAAGTATGAACAATTTTTCACTTTTAAATATGTTTTTAAGTTATATATTCCAGCTCAAAAGTTCTATTAAAAAATGAGATCTCTAGATCTTGAGTTATTTTAAATTTTTTGAATTTTAGGCTTTTGGAGATTTTCTTTGGGAGGCACTCTTAGGAGATGTGTCAGATCCACCATCACAGGTATTCAATTTTTCACTTAAATATATTTTTAGGTTATAAGTTATAAATTGAAGTTCAAATTTTTTAATTATAAATTGAGATCTAGATCTTAGGTTATTTTATACTTTTAAATTTTTGAATTTTAGGTTCTTGGAGATGATTTATTTTCTCCACGGACTCTAGCGATGGAGTGTATGATAGAGATAGGAGCATCCACACCATTTGAACTATTTGAACAAGTTTTCTAACTTCTTTGTTAATATTATTGAAAATTAGTTTATATATGCATTTTCATTTGAAAATTTTTAACACACACATATATACTTGTACATGTATATTGTACAGTTTACTTTGGAAGATGTTATTGTGGAGGAAGTTTTAATAGACGAGCAAAAAATGGAGAGAGAACCTCATGAGGTATTGCATGATTTTTTTTTTTTTTCATTTTGTTTTTTTTACATGAAGTTCTATATTCTCATTCAATTTTAAAACATTAAATTTAATGTTTGTACACATTTTGTATAGGTTCCCCATGCTTCACAGGATATCTCGAGGATCGTGACTTTGTTGGGAGGGACACTACATTGATGCACATGCACGTGCAACATTATATTTGATAGATTTAGTCTTAAATTCAATTTTTTATATATAGTCTTATTTAGATGCAGCCATATATTTACTTTTCTATATAACTTGATACTTGTAACGTTATACATTAAACTATATATATATATATATATATATATATATATATATATATATATATATATATATATATTTAAGCTACTTTTACTCTTGTCAATAATGATTTTAAATTTTGGATAGTTACATTTTCCATGTGATCACATGTGATATATATAATGTTTTGTTTTTTAAACTCAAGTTATCATCTTTTTTTTAAACCATGTACATACATGTGTATATTTTGGATATAGTTGAACTACATTTGGCATGTAATCACATGTTGTGATATAATGTTTTGTTTTACGATATAATGTTTTGTTTTTAAAACTCAAGTTTTGGATGGTTGAACTACATTTGGCATGTAAAGTAATGTTGTGATATATAATGTTTTGTTTTTAAAACTCAAGTTTTGAATAGTTGAACTACATTCGGTATGTGATTGTGATATAATGTGTTGTTTTTATTGGATAGTTAAACTACATTTTGCATGTGAAGTAATGTTGTGATATAATAATATATATATATATATTTTAACTCAAGTTTTGGATGGTTGAACTACATTTGGCATGTGCAGTAATGTTGTGTGATAATTTGTTTTATTTTTTAAACTCAAGTTTTGGATGGTTGAATTACATTTGGCATGTGATTGTGATATAATGTTTTGTTTTTATTGGATAGTTGAAGTACATTTGGCATGTGCAATAATGTTGTGATATAATTTGTTTTGTTTTTAAAATTGAAGTTTTGGACGGTTGAACTACATTTAGCATGTGATTGTGATATAATGTTCTGTTTTTATTGGATAGTTGAAGTACATTTGGCATGTGCAATAATGTTGTGATATAATTTGTTTTGTTTTTAAAATTGAAGTTTTGGATGGTTGAAATACATTTAGCATGTGATTGTGATATAATTTTTGTTTTTATTGGATAGTTAAACTACATTTGGGATTTGAAGTAATGTTGTGATATAATGTTTTTTTTTTTAAACTCAAGTTTTGGATGGTTGAACTACATTTGGCATGTGATTGTGATATAATGTTTTGTTTTTAAAATTCAATTTGTCATTTCACAAACAAAAAAACATTCACATGAATATATGTACATAGAAATGATTTAAGTACATGTTTAAATGTATGTTAAAACGATTGAAGTACAATTCATATCGACATGTATATATATATATATATATATAAACAATCATAAGATTTTGGTCTTGAAGCTCCTGTGGTTTTCAGTTATTGAAGAGCTTCCTAGATTATCCACAGTATTTTGGAACATTTGTCGACGTTTTGAATCCCAATGGGGATCCATCTTCAGGAAGGTACCCTTTAGGGTATTAAAGACCCCGGCACCAAGGTTCAGGCCATGTCCACCCAAAGTACACTAGCCCCCAAGGTGATCAATGCTCGGGGCCCCATCAAGATCCGAGCCCATCTAGTCGAGACCAAAGGCCATGTCCCCATACAAGTTAGGTCAGCTCTCAAGTCTCAGATCCCCCTTAGGAAGGTCACCATAATCGAGTATCTTGATCGCTGCTCGGCGATACCCTCAAGTTAGGTCACTGGTTATTTGACCCGAGCCCTCAGGAGGTAAGGTATGGCCCCAAAGTACACTGGTCCCATCAAGATCTGAGACCAAATCTCCCATCCAGTATAGGTCGGGTGCCCCTCAAGTCAGGTCAGCTCTCAAGTCTGAGATGCCCCTCAGGATGTCACCATCATATGGTGATGTCGCATACATGATGCCCTCAAGTTAGGTAATTGGTTTAACGTCCCAACCCTCAAGAGTTCAGCCCGATCCTCTGGTACATTGATAACTCACCAGTAAAGGTATACCCTTTAGGGCATTAAAAGGTCCTTCACAATGTCTATGCCATATCAAGTCATGGTGTCCCTGGGTTTGAAGCCATCTCAGGGATTAAATTGTCTATACTTGTGTGCGGCCTACTCATGCAACGTAATACTGATCCACAAGAAATAATGAACACGTAAGGCAATGGGTTAGAATAATAGTTTGACACACCTTTAAAAGGGGTATGTTAAGAATAAGGGCTTATCCGAATACCCTTATGACTTACTCTAGTCACAACCAGTCAAGGTGTAGGCCCGGGTTGCGATGCCTTAGTGATAGAACCATTTTAGGTGTTTATACATAGTGCACTTACACCAAGGTTGTTCAACTACATCCACCCTCCATGTGCCACCCCATGCTGCTAACTATGTGCCACCCTAGAGTGTGTTTTAGGATGCACCGTTGTTCAAGGATCGAAGGTTCAAGGAAGGTTGGGCTTGCCTAATATAAGGGGTTCCACCTAAGGATCCAAAGGATCCAATGAGGAAGGTCAGGTTAAAGGTTGAAGGATGAAGGAAACCTTAGATCACCATATTATTCGATCAAAGTAGATTGAAGACTGCCTTCAGCCTTCAACCTTTAACCTGACCTTCCTCATTGGATCCTTTGGATCCTTAGGTGGAATCCCTTATATTAGGCAAGCCCAACCTTCCTTGAACCTTCAATCCTTGAACAAGGGTGCATCCTAAAACACACCCGAGGGTGGAACATAGGTAGTAGCATGGGGTGGCACATGGAGGGTGGATGTAGTTGAACAACCTTGGTGTAAGTGCACTAAGTGTATAAACACCTATAATGGTTTCATCACTAAGGCATCGCAACCCGGGCCTACACCTTGACTAGCTCTTACCAGAGCAAGTCATAAGGGTATTCGGATAATCCCTTATCCTTAACATACCCCTTTTTAAAGGCGTGTCATACTATTATTTGAACCCGTTGCCTTACATGCTTATTATTTCTTGTGGCTCAGTATTATGTTGCATGAGTAGGCCGCATACAAGTATAGACAATTTAATCCATGAGATGGCATCAAACCCAGGGACACCATGACTTGATATGGCACAGACACTATGAAGGACATTTTAATGCCCTAAAGGGTATACCTTTATAGGTGAGTTATCGGTGTACTAGAGGATTGGGGCTAAATTCCTAAAGCCTGGGACGTTAAACCAGTTACCTAACTTGAGGGAATCAGGTATGTGACATCACCATACAATGGTGACCTCTTAAGGGGCATCTTAGACTTGAGAGCTGACCTAACTTGAGGGGCACCTGACCTTTACTGGATGGGAGCTTTGGTCTCAGATCTTGATGGGACCAGTGTACTTTGGGGCTATATCTTACCTCCTGAGGGCTGGGGTCAAGTAACTAGTGACCTAAATTGAGGGCATCGCCTATCAGCAGTGTTATAGCATCATTTTTCACCCTCAGGTGATTCATGATTGTCTTTATGGCTTTGGGCACCCATTCCCATAGACTTGAACAAAATTCATAAAAAACAGTGTTAAAATTCCCATATGCGGGTATGCCCAGACTTTTCCGCGTGTATACGCGGGTCCACATGTACTTTTCCGCGTATGCCATTAAAATCATTAAAAAATATATAAAAATTCCCTATTTTCGGGCTCGGTTGATGGTTACTCCAGTAGTTCAACCACCCCAGTACGTGGCCAACTGTTTCCAACTGATTGAAACTAATTTTAGGGAGCATAAAAGCCCCTCATGTGTATGGCCTAAGGGAGAGAGAAATTTATAGATATTATACTCTGTTGGAATCCCAATTCAAGTCTGAATTCCCGTGCCTCCTGCACTTTCCCAGATTTATACAGGAAACCCTTGTTTCCTGGAGATGTTCATCCATTTATATGCCATCTCGAGTGCACAAGTCTTGAAAGTATCTTAGCGAGGCAAGGGCGGGACGAATCCAGACGACAGTCTGTTCGAAGATCGTGGAAGGATTCAGGTGATCTCTCCACTTTTTATTTCTATACATGCTGTTCGCAATAATGAAGAACCATCTTGTTCCTGAACTTATGTGTTAGTATCTATTTGCATATGTGAAAAGATTGATTATTAAGCATTTATTATTGTTTATATAATGTTTCACATGGATTACACTAACGTTTAGGAGAAATATATGCTGTACAACTAGGTTTCCGTGCATGTTCTTTCTTGTTTTCCAGGTTGAAGAGGAAGAAGGGTTGCTGGGGGTTTGGACCCCGCGGGATCTACATCGAACGTAGGACTATGGGTGAGTTCTACTATCGTTGTTATCTAGTTTTTAGCATTCAAGTGTGGTTGTGTGTGAGTCCTTCTGAATAGCATGCCCTGATCTGTGGAGGTTTTGACCCAACAAACCTCTAGGGTGTTTTTCCCCGAAACAGAACTGGCGACTCCGCTTGGGATCGCATTCTTGTGATTCCCCTGTTGGGTGGTTTTAGCTGTTTGAAAGGTTTCCAACAGTTTTAACTATCATTACCAATCCAATTAACTCTTTCTTAGTTAGATTGAAGACCTGGTTCTTTATCCAGGCTTGATCTTTTTTATTTTTCATTATTTGCTTTTGCATACGCGGTTTTTTCTCTGCACAGTCGCGTATACACGCTGTTTATGTCAAAGGTGGTCGCGTATACGTGGGTTTCCTTTGCCACAGTCGCGTATACACGCTGGTTAAAAAACTGTAAAAGCGCGTATGCCTGGGGGCAAATTTTGAAAATTTTGGTTTTTAGTTTTTTTGGTCTTGTCTGCCTGTGGGGACCTATTTTTACAGTATTTTTTAATCTCTGGACTATGTTTAAAGTGTTTATATGTCTATTTATCTCTCCTTTGTGTGAAGACTCTCTCGGTTGGTGAAATTTTTGGTTGTTATGTTTGCAATTTTGGTTTGAGTACCAAGGTCTTTTCTTGAAGATGCTTGGCTGTTCTGCTTAATCAAAACAGAGAGGTCCTACTCATTTACTCTTTCCTTGTGTGTTGCTTTACATTTTGATTTTTTACCTATTTGGTGCGTTTGGTTTCCTTGATGTTCAGTAGACTAGTTTTGTTGCAATTTTCGAAGAGTCTCTTTTTGATTCTTTGAAGTTTTTTATTGCAAGTTTATACTATTGTACTGAGTTGATTTATTGAGTTTCTTGTCTTCCTTTTTGCTCGTATAAAGCCCCGCTGCAAGAGTGGCATGGTTGGCTTTGAGCATTTTGTTGAAGTTATACTTGAAATTTAGAGTTTGTTTGACTTAGTTACTGGATAGTTCAATTGGTCTTCTTGAAATCTCTTTTTTATAAACTAAAACTGGCATATAGGTTAGGAAATCCACTTTCCGTTGCATTTTGCATACTAGCCTCCATACTGATCACTTGCCATAGGGTCGATCCCATCAGGTCATGAGTATTACACCCATTTCACTCGCCGATTATTTAATCATGACTTGATGGTAGAGCCTTCCTTTACATGGGCTTCCTAGTTAGTTCCTCGCTATCACTTGTTGCCCATGTTGCGTTTTATGTAGGCTCGGGAGTCCTCTTTAGTCCCGCCATGTCTTATGTGTTGAAGCTTCATTCTTCTTCTTCTTCACTATCATTTTTTCTAGCTTTTACCCTAGAGGCTCCCTGGTGTCGTTAAGTTGTATTACTGCATTGCATATTGGCTACTTGTTTATCCTGGCCTTTAGCCGGCTTCATTTGGACTCGATGTTTAAGCCAACTTTTTACCTTGACTTTCTGTACAAGTTAACCATTGCATGCACTTAGCTATCACGACTTGACACCTTTGTACCCATGGATGGAACGTTCCTCTGAGTATCACTGACCAGTTTTCGCCACCTTGCATTGAGCATAGGATTGTTCCAATCCCAGGAAATAGTGCATCTGCTTTCTTGATACTCGTTCTATCCATTGTACCATAGCATTCTTTTATTCTTTTTCAGGCTTATTATATGAAAAAGACAAAAAAATCAAATATAACAAAAAGAGCAGGAACGGGATGTAACTTCGTTATTTGATGGCAGTACAGTGTCAGTTTGTCACCCTTGAACAAAGCATATACACTTATATATCTTTCCTCCATTTGGGATGGTTTTAGTTTTGACTTAGGTTCAGCCTTTACCTTGTTTCACTGGTCAGTCCTCCCCCGGTTGGTTATCTCTTCCAATCATATGGAGAGTTTGTTCTGCCTCCTGCATAACAGACTTATACAGTGTCACTTTTTACTGCCATGGTCATCACGAGTCATGCTTTTTTTCAAGGGAAGTCTAACCAGAGTCGGCCATTCTGCGGTGTCTCTTTACTCATTATTCAGTCGGCCTTCCTGGTCTTGTCAGTATCCTGTTCTATCACATCAGATGTTTTGGTCTTCTGCTCGTGTTGGTTTGAGAAGGTCCCCATTGAATTCTCGCTGGCGGGTTTGTCTCTTATCGACTACGACACATTGCTCTGAGAGCAAACCTAGAGCCGCACCCTGGCCCTATTTCCATCATTGATAGGTGACCTTGTGCTCAGAATTTGATCATCATTATGGGTCTTTGACTGAGTGGTTTCCCTTGTGTTCGACGTCAGCATACATTATCACACTTGGGATTCGTGCAGTACCTTGATTTCCATTTGACCCTATTGGTGGATATCTCGCCTCTGTGTCAGCTTTCATTATTGGTTGGTTCAGAGGGTTTCTTCCGTGCGCTAGCTTCATCTTGTGCATGTTGGAAACGTACTTCGGTTTGGTTCCGTCACTCTACTTCGTCCGATTCCTTCCAAATCTTGGCCTGCGGGTTACACTCGCGCTGGACTGATGTGGGATGCCTTAATGCCTTCCTTCCAGAAGATCTTTTCCCATCGACTCCGACTCATTGCTCAGGGAATAAGGTCTAGAGTCTTTTTTTCAGTACCTTAGGGTTTGCAGTCATCAGTGGCAGACTCTTCGCTATCGACAGTGGGGATTCATCATTGCCTCCTGATTGGTAGATTCTTTCAAGTGTTCGACTTCAACTCATTCATTCGCACTTGTTAGATTGTACCGGGGCACCTTGACACTCATTTTCATTATTGGTGGGTTGTCTCGCGTTGGTTAACGGTATACATTATTGACCAGTAATCCAACGATTTCTCACATGGTCGACTTCAGCTCATTTATTCCCATTGTGTAGAATTGTGCCATCGATCAGAAGACCCCAAGTTGCACTTCAATATTTCTGTCACTGACAACACCATCTGGGCTTTCGCTGAATGATGTCAATTCTTATGTTGGCAAGGTCGACAAGAGCATCCCATGTTGGCCTTATTGCATGATTGTACCGCTTATCCACCTCTTAAGGACAGTACTGAGATCTGGCTTACTTATATGATCGTATATCCACCAAAGATCATTGATCAGCTTATATGTGATACCACATCGATTCCCGACTTGTACTTTCAAGTTGCCTGATGATTCATTGTGTACTTTCAGTTCAGCTATACTTGTATACATGTTGGATCTATTCTATACTTTCTATATGATGTATTTTTTACTGAGCATGGGTATGTTTGCCTCAGCATGAGTTGACTCTCTGTTTTCTTTCATTGGTTTTTGGCAGGCTGAAATCTGGTGAAGTCCTCTCTTGTCCTTGCGAAGTTCTTTCTATGTGCATAATACATTTCGGCCATCATGTACCCCTTCTGACCTCATATATTAGGGGGCATCTGTTATAGCATCACTTTTCACCCTCAGGTGATTCATAATTGTCTTTATGGCTTTGGGCACCCATTCCCACAGACTTGAACAAAATTCATAAAAAACAATGTTAAAATTCCCATACACGGGTATGCCCAGACTTTTCCGCATGTATACGCGGGTCCACATGTAATTTCCGCGTATGCCATTAAAATCATTAAAAAATATATAAAAATTCCCTATTTTTGGGCTCGGTTGATGGTTACTCCAGTAGTTCAACCACCCCAGTACGTGGCCAACTGTTTCCAACTGATTGAAACTACTTTGAGGAGTATAAAAGCCCCTCATGTGGATGGCCTAAGGGAGAGAGAAATTTTATAGACATTATACTTTGTTGGAATCCCAATTCAAGTCTGAATTCCCGTACCTCCTGCACTTTCCCAGATTTATACAGGAAACCCTTGTTTCCTGGAGATGTTCATCCATTTATATGCCATCTCGAGTGCACAAGTCTTGAAAGTATCTTAGTGAGGCAAGGGTGGGACGGATCCGGACGACGGTCTGTTTGAAGTTCGTGGAAAGATTAAGGTGATCTCTCCACTGTTTATATCTGTACATGCTGTTCGTAATAATGAAGAACCATATTGTTCCTGAACTTATGTGTTAATATCTATTTGCATATGTGAAAAGATTGATCATTAAGCATTTATTATGGTTTATATAATGTTTCACATGGATTGCACTAACGTTTAGGAGAAATATATGTTGTACAACTAGGTTTCCGTGCACGTTCTTTCTTGTTTTCCAGGTTAAGGAGGAAGAAGGGTTGCTGGGGGTTTGGACCCCGCGGGATCTACATCGAACGTAGGACTACAGGTGAGTTCTACTATCGTTGTTATCTAGTTTTAGCATTCAAGTGTGGTTGTGTGAGAGTCCTTCTGAATAGCATGCCCTGATCTGTGGAGGTTTTGACCCAACAAACCTCTAGGGTGTTTTTCCCCGAAACAAGCAGTCAAGATACTCGATGATGGTGACCTTCTTGAGGGGCATCTCAAACTTGAGAGCTAACCTAACTTGTATGGGGGCATGACCTTTGGTATCGACTGGATGGGCTTGGATCTTGATGGGGCCCCGAGCATTGGTCACCTTTGGGGCCAGTGTAATTTGGGTGGACATGGCTTGAACCTTGGTGTCGGGGGCTTTAATACCCTGAAGGGTACCTTCCTTGCCTGTTTCAAACAATCATAAAATTTTAAATTTTCATTCTAGAACATATATATTGAGCATGTGCAACAATTTTCATCAATGCACATAGAAAAGCTACTTTCAGTTGATAGTAAACTGGAAATTAAAAAACACGTACGACACATTTTGAATTCAAGAATGAATATTATAACTTACTTTTAATAGATACGCACGTCTAAAACAAAATCGTGCAACTTCAAATTTGCATTATATCAACTATGCTAGACACATAGATATGTACATTTTTCAATAATGACATTCTGACAAATTGTACCAGAGAATGTATGAAATCATTTAGACCAGATAATCTAGACATGTGTATATGTACAAGTGTATAAATTACTAGTGTGCATGTACCAAAACAATGTACATGTGCAAACACTTGCACAGATAACATAACAAGGCAGTTCAATTTTTAATTGAGTTTTGGAAGTTCTAAAACATGAATCCAAAGAGAATAAATTATTGGGCAGTTCAATAAAAAAAATTGAAATGGAATTCCATCTTCAATGATCGGTTCATGATCGGTTTTTGACATTTTCCATTTCTTAATTTTCGTTTTTTTCTTTGATTGAATTTTAACTTTATGCATGCTACACACACCAAGTGACTATATTGACAACTTATGACATCAGGTTCATAGTATTCAAAGTAAACAAAATCCCCACTTTGATTAGTTGTCTGAAAAAATAACCTTTCATTATAATAGACCCTCTGTCATATGTAAATCCATGATCATTATATTTTTCTAATAATTTCATATTTCGTTCAGTGCAACGCATCAAATAATAATATACCTTTTCATCATTAATAGTCAGTGAAATTACAACAAAAAAATCTCCTGCATAATAAAACAAAATTATGTATTGAAATTTAGATCATTATTAACATGAAAAATTAGCTTTAAAAAAAACATAAATGTACTTGATTTTATTATTTATTTCTAGATCTCTATCATTTGAAAGTAATTGAAATGTTACCTTTTCTAACAAGATCATAAACTCGATCACCATCATATCATATTGTAGTCTCCTCTGATTGCATTTCTTCAAGCATTGCAATGGACATTTTCCCCTTTGTATTTATCTTTGTATGTTTTCAATCTTTTACATAAATTTTGTTTTCACAAACATCATTGGATTCTGTGTTGTCTATGCAAACATGACAAAAACAAGAATATTTTCTTGTATCCAATGCAAACAGATTTTTGGACAACTTTCTTTTAATTGAATGCAATTTTTGAGTCCCTTTTATTGTTTCAACATCATTTCCAATCGATCTATCTACATATTTGACCCCAATATGCTGAAAAAAACTATATGGAAAATTCAAAGAAGAATATAAATATGATATCAAAATACCATCAAAGATAATCATTGTGATAAATGTACACTATTTAAAATTAGAAATCCAATAAAAATTAAATTGAATGTACCTTCGAACTTCCCTTGATCGGTTAGTCTCATGGCTTAGTGCCACGATGCACCATTGAACAACTTCTTTAGCTGAGAAAAGTCGGTTTGCAGAGGTGTCCATTTGATATATTCAAAGTTCTCATTATATCCATGCCCCTACACCGTCATGTTCTCCTTTTCCATGACCAGTCTCAAAGAAATTCCAAGAATGTTTAATGCATGTTTTCATATGAAGACGACACAACCAAAATAATGATCGTTAAAATTTGAATTGACCCGCGCATCCATCTGACCATATCCAATGTTCATTGAATTTTACTACACAACTTTTCAAGGAGTCATAAAACTTTCCAAAATAGTGTTGTAGAAAATATGTATCATGTGTACGATCGTGACTGATATAAAAGTGATATTCTTTAATAACATGTTGATTTTCACTGGTGATTTATATATGACCAACATTTTTTTTAGCATGTCTATATAGAATATGGACGAGCATGGAGACTTGGTCTGAATGATAGTATTCACTCTGAATTTCTTTTTATGGAACAAATGTGTAGTTTTCTACAAAATAAATTACTGACAAAATGGTCCCTGGTGGAAAATCTTCACGGGATTTTTTGAATTGCAAGTCCTGCCATCGAGCTCTATGGGAATTCTTGGTGTATTTATAAATTTATGCTTCAAACTTTCCCAAAAAATCTATCACTTTCTTCTTCTTGTAAATCAATTCTTTTAGTACTTGAACCTTGAATCGATGTATGAATATATTCATATTTCTTCCATTTCACTTTCACGTTGGACAATGATTGATAATTTATGTCAGTATGATATTTTTTTTGAAATTTAGTCAAATTTCCACAATCATCGCATTTTTTACCACCAACATATTTCTTTTGGTAAAATAATTCATGCCTTTCTCTTCCACATAGAATTTGAGATATGAAATCATGGATAGTGGAAGGAGAAGGTGAATCTTTCCAAAATGTTCTACCAAAATTAAGGAATGTGTCATAATATAACTAAAATTCCACATGATAATGACAACAACAAGTGTCGCGTACGGTGATAGGTTTTACATACCATGGTTTTTGTTGCACAAAAGCACTGATTGAGACAAAAATTTCACGATTCTCTTCTTTGAACTTGTTGAACAACTCTATCTGAGTGGTGTCCAAGAAATTTTTTGGATGTTCTTCATACTGATTTCCTGTTATTCTTCTTTGCATCACATCCCTTGCATTTGGAAAAACACGTGAATTTTTCATCCAATATTCATATATTGTTTTTTAACATTTTCTCCAAGTCTATCTTTGTATGGTTGCATACAAATAGTTGTCCAACAAGGGAGTTCAGCATTTACATCTATTTGCAACCGAAATTTTTGATGTTTGTGCAATGTTTTTTGTGAGGTTCCTAATGCTCGTGCCATAGATTTTACCAAGCGATTCTCTTTAGTACTTGATGAAACCACTGCCATATGTATTGCTCTACGTGCATCTAAAACATTTTTCTGTCTAGATATTCTAATTGAATTTATAGCACAATTTATATTTTGTATCACATTTTCCTTCATTTTTTTTTTTTTTTTTTAATCTTTTGTTGATTTTCAAATACCCAATCAATTCGTAGCTTCTTTGAATTTCCTTAATGTTAGGATACCTTTCAACAATTGAGCTTGAATTGCCACATTTTCTTTTATGAAGTACGAATAAAAAATGCAATTAACACGATATCGTATAACATGGTCAGCTTTTTTATCTCAATATATGTGAGTGTCAACATTTTTCTAACATATCATCGATATTGATTTCATCTGTACATATTCAATTAATAATACATAATATGTTTACATATTCAATAAATAACTAAATTAATAAATATGTATAATTTCAATAATATGTGCATGTGTTCAACATATATATATATATATATACCTGGTGATTAAATTTCTCCACTTGAATTTATTTCAACATTTTCACCATCTTCAATCATTAGTTCAATATCTCTTTCACTTTCTCTTTCAAAATTTTGTATCTCATCATCAATGTTTTGAGGAATATCTTTCTCTGTTTACATTGCAAAATATTTTTCAATTTAGTTCATCAAATAAAAATTAAGCTTCACAATTTACTCTAGAAATATTTTAAATATCAAATTTATAATATTTACATTTACATACCTGCTTCAACCTCTAGTTGAGGTTGATTTTCCCTTTCAATATTTGAGTGTTCTTCTCTATTTTTTTTCGATATTCTCTCCCATGTTCTCTACATTCCTTAGGGTCTCTTATTCGATCATATTTTCTCTTACAATTCCTTCGATTTCCCATGATAATTGAGTATGAAGTTCAAAAAAATTTCCTTCAAAATTTAGACAAAAACTCAATTAAAAAAATCATCACAAAAGATTTAATTGAAAAAAAAAAAAAAAAACTCATTTTAAATTTTTTTCACAAAATACATACTTCAATCCAAAACACATACTTTAAAAAATCCGAGAAAAAAATGTCTTCTAAAAATGAAATGAAGCTCAAAATATTTCCTTCCAAGTCCTACAAAAAAATTTCATTTAAAAGGTTAGACAAAAACTCATTTAAAAAAATCATTATAAAAGATTTACTTCAACCAAAAACACGTACTCTAGAAAAATGTCACCTTAAAAAATACCTCAAAAAATGTCCATTGAAAATTAAGCCCTAGTTCTTAAAAAATGTCACTTTAAAAAATACCTCCAAAAAAAGTGCTTTGAAAATTAAGCCCAAAAACCTCTAAAAAAAATATCACTTCAAAAAATACCTCCGAAAAATTTCCTTTGAATATTAAGCCTAAAAAAATTCATTTCGAAATTAAGCCCAAAAAAAGTCCAAAAAAGGTCCAAAAAATGTCTTTTGGAAATTAAGGCCAAAAACCTCTAAAAACAAAATACCTCCAAAAAAATGACCTTTGAAAACTAAGCCCCAACACCTCTAAAAACAAAATACCTTCAAAAAATGTCATTTGAAAATTAAGCCCAAAAATCATCCAAAAAAGTATCACATACCTCCAAAAAATGTCATTTGAATGTTAAGCCAAAAAGAGTCCTTAAGGCAAAAAAAAATCCTTTCCAAAATCAGACCAAATGAAGAAATGTGTGAAATTATGCAAAAATAATAAATCAATTTACGTCTATTTATATTGCTATGAAATGTTTTTTTGGAGGGGCTTGGTTGAATTTTCCAACCGATGTAAAGTCAATTAAAAATTTCAAACGAAATTTTGTAAAAACTTCGACCGAAATTTTGTAAAAATTTCAGTCGAACTTTTGTGTCGTTAGACTTGACGTGCCCGTTAGGAAAAAATACAATTTGGCCGAACTTTTTCTAAAAGTTCGGCCAAACTAACACGTCTGCAATTACGTAGATCCGAACTCTGAACACATTTCTTCAACTTTGGACTGATTAAACTCCATGAAACTTTGTGAATTAATTGTCGAAGCCAGGAAAAACATTTGCAGAATTCAATCTACTTTCAGGAAATATAACTTTTATGGAATTTCATAAAGATTTACTAATTTTAATTAATTTTGTAATAAAATGGGTCCAAACAATTTCTGAAGGTCATTATGATTCAGTGAAATAAATATTTTGTATCTTCCAAAACACACTATAAAAAAAAAATGAAAAGATTATGGTGCATTACATTGGTCTGTCATCTGTAATGGATAGTTTAGATTTTTAGTTTATATCTTATATGTTGAGAATTTTTTTGCGAGCCAAAATATATTCAAAATATGTAGTTTTTTCATATTGAATCAGTTCAAAAAATTCTAGTAATTATGATATGCATCAATTGATTTTGTAAATATAAAGAAAACGAAATAGACTCTGTCTAGATTGTTGTAACACATTTTTTTCTCTCAAAAACACAAAGTTTTCAAATAATACACCAACGTGTTTGAACATGACTTTTTATGAATCCTTTGATTGTTAAAGAACACACACTCAAATAAATGCTAAGTTGACATGTCAAATATGTATAAAAAAATTCCAAAAAATAAGTAATAGAAACCTAATACAATTTCTAACAACTTTTATTTTTATCGCAAAATGAAATTATAAACAAAAAAATTGTTTTTCTTATAGAAAGTTGAAGAACAGAAAAAAAAATGATATTTTTTTCTCAAAAAAGGGAAAAAAGTGTAACCCAAATTCATATATATATATATATATATATATATATTCAAAATTTCAGTTGGCCTTAGTCCTATTGACTTATTAATGTTTTGTGAGGATTTACAATCATACATATTTTGTCAAATCATTTTGTAACATTGGTCTATTAGAAGGTTATGCACATATTCACATATCTTTAAGTGCATTCATGAGTATATCAGCATATCAAAATGCTCAAGGTTTGGAGAATGCACAACTTGTCAAATCACCAATATGGAAAAACTCTAATATAGTAAGAAACCAACAAACTTGGACCCATGTGAGGGAGATACGTGGCTAGGAGTTTCAACATGGCTATAGAAATGATGAAGTGGGCCTTTAAAAGGGTGAATGTTTTGTGAAGATTTACAGTTATACATTTTTTGTCAAATCTTTGATGAGACATTTTGGAGTAATGTTATATCAACATTCGATGTATGTAACATAAGCGTATTAGAAGGTTATGGGCATATTAACATATCTTTAAGTTGATTCATCAGAATATGGACATATCAAAATGCTCAAGGTTTGGATAATGCACAACTTATGAAATCACCAATATGGAAAAACTCTAATACAACAAGAAACCAACAAACTTGGACCCACGTGGGGGAGATACATGGCTAGGATATTCCACGTGGCATGTGGCGATATAAATAATGAAGTGGGTCTTTAAAGGGGTGAACGTTCAGAGACTGTGCTAAGAGCTTAAATTGGTAAAGATGAAATTTATATCGTGGGAAAACTCTAGATGAGAAAAAAATGATAGTGGTATTATAAATGTGACATATTTGTCTTGTTCTTGAATATGAGCCACACTTACTAACTCAAAATGTCAACCATATACATTTTATGTATTTCAAATTTTAATTAAATAAAAAATTTATTATAATTTTATTCAATTACAATTTTATAAGACTATTTATTATTCAAAAATTATTAAAACATTTTACTTACCAATATTTTAATATTAAAATTATGTTTTATAATAATGATTTTTAAATAAAATAATTAAATGTGTTTTGTAATGAGTTGTATATATTTATATGTTTTATTAAATATATATTTTATAATTTTGTTGAAATTATATCAATTTATTTTATAATTGTAAAATGTATGAAAAAATAAATAAGAAACTAATACAACAAATTTAGATTTCATATTTCATCTTTAACAAGAGATTTGAAAACCTCTTTAAGAGTAGTTCTAAGATAAGATGTATCTGGGCTGGTTTAATTTGACCTTTTAAATCAGCTATATTCCACATGAATGCCATAGGTTCTCCAAACAATTTCTTATTTTATTTTTCTAAATAGCTATATTCCACATGAATACCACACGTTCTCCAAGATTTTTATTATTTTATTTTTCTAAGTTATTTTTATTTCATTATTTTTATTTTCAGATTTTATTTTATTTTGACTTGGTTAAATTTTTTATATTACATTAATATTTTCATTTAATTGAATTATTTAATATTTACATAACATTAATCTTTTCATACATTACATTCATTTTTTCAAATAATTTTTTATATATTTTAAATTTTAAAAACAAATAATAATAAATATTCAAATTTATTTTATTTTCCTATTAGGATTTAATAATTAAATGTGAATAATAAATAATATAACATATTATTATTATTTTATTTGTATTTTTTCTCCAAATTGCCTTCAAATATATTTTTATTTTATTTTATCTTTTAAGAGGAAGCAAGAAGAGAAAACCATTTAAGAGGAAACCAAGAAAAAAGAACATAAGAGAAAGTAATAAGAGAAAAAGAAGCAGAATAAGAGGAAACAAACTAGGTAGGAAGACACTTATGCATTAGGTAAGGATGAAACCCAAAATTTTCTGCTTAAAATTAAAAAACTAGAAGCATAAAATAAGGAATTAAAGTAGCAATTAGGAGGTAGAAAAGTTAAGAAAAAGGTTTCGGGCCTCAATACATTGATTGAGGTTGTTGATAAGACTGGATTAAAAACCACACATGGAACTTTATGTATACCATGTGTTGAGGTTTTGACAACAAAAGGATACACAATTTGCATTACAGACACCATCTCAGAAGAAACCCGAACAAAACCATGGTAGGTTGACACACAAGAACCCGTTGACGATGTTGTTGATACAAAAGAACCAAAAATTGAAACAAAGCACCCCATGGATTTTAACCTATAAACTAATACACAAGAACCTACCAATTATGTTGTTGATACACAAGAACCAAAAATTGAGACAGAGGTTTCTAAGGAAGAAAAATAGAGAGTTGTTCCACAAGAACCTATCAATGAAGATGTTGATACACAAGAACCGACAGTTGAGGCAGAGAAACTCAAAGCATGAGATGTTGTTACACCCTCTACTACTTTTGAACATGAAACAACATTGGAACCTAAAGCACGGTGGCATTCATAAATAATTTTGTTGATATCAAAATTGGAGAATTGGAATCAAATGGAAGTTTCCCTGAAAAGGGAGTGATTTCTTTGGACGAACATTAGAAGGACATTCATACCCTTTAATATAAGTAGGGCAAGGAATTTTTGACGAAAGAGTCGAGAAAGTGGGAAATGAGGAAAAATGAGATGGAAAAGGAAGAACAAATACAAAAACTACAACAAGAGGTCAAGGAACTGACTGAAGAGAAAGGTAAAATGTATGAGTTAGCCCAAAATATTTTAGGTTACATGCCACCATATCCGTCCTACGCAATATTCTTATGGGAGAAATTTTATCTTTTCCAGTTGAAAGCTATCCATGAAAACATACCCTACAGGAGCATTTCCACTAGAATGTTTCTACATGCATTTCACTCATTTGATTTCTATGAGCAGAGTATGTTATGCAATACCTTCCTGACTGATATAGTTAGTGAGCATGCTAGTTTTCAAATGACTGCATATCTTTTCACTTATGTTGGATATTTACATCTACGGGCCTTTATATCTTTCATGAGACACCTCGCCATAAAATCATCGATTATGAATGCAGAAATGGAAACCCTAAACATAAAGCCAAAACTTGGTATAACCACTGCTATGAGGCATAAATTCAAAAAGTTTCTTAGTAAAACTGAAATGGTAGAAAAACTCTCCCTCTATAGGAGAAGGATTTTTGGGTTTTGCCTTAATATTTATGAACAACTGAAAAGTAAATAATTAGATGGAAGTATGAAACGATGGGAAATTTGCGGTGAAACACTGTTAGCAAAGGATCCCTTTGGGTGCCCCAATTTTGTAATAATTGTTACTTGAGTCCTTGAGTATGTGTGAATTGTCATAATAATGGGAGATTCCGAGATACGGCTCAAATTCAAGTTTCCTCTGATCTGGCTCCCAGTTGAGAAATACCAGCCTTACTTCCACCTAATCAAGCATGGCGAACGTTCATGGGCACATCGACTCATATCTAGCCAGGGGTATAGGAAAGAAGATGAAGACACTGTAGATTCTATGATTTTAAAAAACTACATGTCAGTTTCATAATGGATAAGGACCCTAAACATTCTGAAGAATCTGCATGAGCACATGCAGTGGCTTCAGTTAGGGGGAGGTGTTGGGTGCAATATTTGAGGATATTTTAGGCATAATTTTCCCCAATTTTGGAAAATTTCCCTCATTAAAACTGCAATTTCCTCAGAAAAATGTCACTCCCTCTGATTAAGAAGAAACCTTTTTCTTTGATGTATTATAATGATATTTTCTGATAAGCCTTGAATGAAACAATTCTTTCTTTGAGATGACTAACTAGGGTATCTTTGGAAGAATTCTTTTGAATTTTTTCTTTCAGGTGTTTCCATAATTACTGAGAGACATAGGTGAATAATTGTTGTTGTTACACAGTGTGAGTTGATGTTACTCATTGTTACACCCTGGGTTTTCTATTTTCTGTTGTTACACCACGAAGTTGTCATTACAATGCGAGTTTTCAAGACTTGAGTAACCATTTTCAAAGATAGCTGTCAAGGGCCACATGAAGTATTTCGATGCAGACAGTGAAGAAGATATAAGTAGTTACAATTGCATCTAAACAAGAGTGGTGCAACCATAAAAAAAAAAAAAACTTTATTAAAAGTAGTTTGTAACAATTTATATCTTTTTATTATTTCTTTTAGCTTAATCAACATGAGAATCGTCAGATTCTCATGACTGATTCGTTTCACTAATTTGGGGCTTTGTAAAGACTTTATAAAAAGAGCTTAGTCTCATGAGGGGATGGGGACAAACAACAGAGATAATACCGACATTATGATCTTGTACTCTTCAACTATTTTAATACAATCATGTATCTGGTGATGTTACAACTATTTCTGTGTTGAATTCTTAAATAGTTTTCATTTTACTCCTACACCTTGCTAGAGAGGAATGACCCTCCTCTTTAGCAGGGATCACAATGCTAATAGGATATTTTTTTATGTGTTAGTGTGGATTTCTCATGACTATTAATGAACACGTTTTATTTTTGAATAGATACAGTTCTAATTTTAGATTTATTGCGTGTTGTTACATAGGTTAATCGATTCTATGCTATTTAATTATTGTTACATATTTAGCTGATAGTATATGGTGTGGTACTATTTATTATGAAGTTATTATGAAATGCGAATTCTTCCTTACCGAGTGTGTTTCATTCCTGCAATGTGAATTTTAATTCCTAGAAGTTTTTATTTCCATTCTGCAAGAGTGCTTTAATTTCTGTAAGTGTGTTCAAGGACTTTTTTTCCTGTTGTACCTGGTTGTTATATGTATCGACATATATAGTGCAGATGTATTTGAAATAAAAATACCTACCTTGGTTGATAATTAATGATTTTGATTTATTTAATCTAGGAGTGATAAAATCACACAAACATTACCAAATAATAAATACTTATGAGAGGAATGGGGAGAGGAGGTACTAAACTACCCAAACATGGGCTATGCACCTTACAGTGAATTCCTTGTTGACTCTTAAAATCGATAAAGGGATCGTAAACCTCTCATTCATGAAGTAGTGCTCATGAGGAGAAGGAATTTGGTTCAGTGATTCTATGTTGTTGAGTTTGGAGTATTATAATGACTAGAGACATTAGATAAAAAAAAATTAAAAAAATTGATTGTTGTAAATGAAAAATGATTGTAAGACAAATACTTGTAAACCTGAGATTCGAAGCTAGACAAACAAATTCCAATATTGAAATGTGTTAGATAAGGATACCAAAGAGAGATACCTATTTTTGAATAAGGTAGACTGAAAAGAGCTAAACCATTTAGTTTTATTTCTCCACATGAATCACTAGAAGAAAGAGAATCTTAGGGATCGTAGAAAGTGGGAATGGATTTCCTTCTATGTTGTGAAGACCCTTAGTGGTCATATTTGTTGTTTGATGAGCCCAAACTTAGTGCTTGCATAGTGGCATCCATATTTCCTAGCCAATGAAATAAATTTTCATTCATAATCTATACACTAAAATAAACTCTTTGTTGTTATTCACTAAGTGAAGCGTCCATTAAACATCATATATGGTTGGGGGTGGCTAGTTGTAAGAAATTTTTAGTTTAGTTTTTCCTACTATTTTAAGTGTATTCCTTTCTTGTGAATGAATTGTAAATTTTCCTCTATATTTCATATTTAAATATTATTTTGGATTCATTGTGTATGTGTGCAATGGTAGGTTGAGAGTTGTATGTTGTAATGAATGTACATGATGCATGATTAGTGTGTTAAGTAGTTAACATAATTGGCCTGAATGTTGAAATACATGTTTTTATAAATATTAATGTTGTGTGAGATGGGATCCTTTCATCCATGATAAATGAGATCATTATGTGGTTATTGTTCATGAATTCATAGGTTATTATTGGATGTGTTTGACTATGTTATAGTTACATGCACGTTTGTAATCATTTATGACGTTTTGTGATGTATGGTATGTTTCTAAAGGAGAAGGATTGATAGGTTGGTGGTATTAGTTATTATTATGCTTTAGGTGAATAAAAAAGCTTAGGATCCCTCTATAGGAAAAAGGAGTCTTTTTCTTGTGGCGAGGATTGAAAGGTTTTGTTAAGGATGGCACCCAAAAGCAAGAGTAGAAGCCATAATGAGGAAGGAGAGATTTAAGATCAAATAAGTCTAATGTTTAGTGTGGAAGAGTTCACAAAATAAATTTTAAGCTAAATTAAATCCTAAGTAAGAACTTAAGTTGTTCATGGATCTCTAGTTTAAGTCTTAGTTTTGATCCGGGTAAATTTATTATACCCTTTAAACCAAGACCTTTTACTTCAGTTGATGTGTTAGAATTGCATCAAAGAATTAATGAACATAAAAGAACATATCTGCATGTTGTAAAGAAGAGGAACATAACAAACATTAGCAATATAAGATATTTATATCAGAGTTCGCCCAGGAGGGACTACGTCTTCGGGCCTCAGTGTCCAGATGGTGTAGGTCATTGTATTAAGTGTTGGAAATAGTGATGATGTACATGGATGGATTTTTCTCTGTTATACAAGGAAAATGGCCTCACAAAAGAGTGGTTGGACCTCTCCATGAGATGTTCCGCTACTGGAACTCTCATTCAAAAAAAGGACTCCTATCAGCATGACAATCTCACTCATGAAGACTATGAGTATCCCACCAACATGGAAACAAAAGGATATCAATCAAACATACATGGTGACAATGAGTGCCCCGCTAACAAGGCATCAAAAGGATCTTAAATAGAAATAAAACAAATACATGATAGAAATTACATATCACATCAAGAACAAAAATAAGACCCCGCATCAAACGTCAAGCATGGATCTATACAACACAATGCATATCATAGCAAAGAGAAAAAGAAGTACATGATCACATGGCATATACCTCACATCCTGGAGCTATCTCAAGAAAAGGATGATAAATTGTTGGATCTGGTTGTACCATCAATCTCGTGGCATCGAATTTCTTGAAAACGACTACTCACACATTGAATGCTAACACTTGCAACTCCACTTTGAAAATTGTCCGAAAAATGGAATGGTTAAGTGGAAAATCTGAATACACCATCAGATTTGTGGCGTTGAATAGTGCGAAATCGACTGTCAAATTTCTGAATTCTGACAATGTAAAATTATGGGGCTACATGTATCTTTTAGATTCCCCCAAGATTCCTCATCCTCATATTCTGAAGAGAATCTTCCGAACCACTGCTCATATCAAAATTCTATCTGCGCAATCAACATCCTTGTGAAATTCTAAGAAGAATGAGTATAAATTTGACCTCATTCTAACACTGGCGAATTTCAATCTCTAAAGAATCTGAAAGATTCCCTCAAGATTCCTGAAGATTCTCCTCCATAGGGAATATGAAAAACCACTGCTGAAAAGGCCAATCTGGGTGCACCATCAACGCTCCCTGCAAAATTCTGGTTAAAATGCATATAATGTTGAAGAAATTCTAACAATATGAAAGTTACCTTCAAAGGAATCTTCATGGCATCAAAAGGACATTCTCTGTCTCAAAAATCATGTCACCATTTAGCCTCTGTCTCTGCCTCAAACTATTTTCCCGCACATGGCTGCCCTGGTCCTTAGCTCAATGGTGAAAAGATGATTTGAAGTATAAAAATGTGGGCGGATGTTTCAACATAGGCAATTGGCGGAATGGTTATGAAATTGCTTTGAGGGGGAGGAGGTTGGGTGGTCAAACAACCCCCCCCCGCCCTCCTGTAATAGGCTGGTATTGTTTTAATTACAAAACAAATGTTTTAATATTGGCGGGCCAAGCCCGCATCAGGCGGGCCCACCCATGAGTTCTTTGTCACTTATATTTTATGGTATTTGTGTTGGGTTGGTAGGGTCCGCAACCCATAGCCCCGACCCGACCCATTTAGAGTTTTACCATCGATTACGTTGGAATGTCATGGGGTTCAGTAAGATCATGACCACCAACCATTTTAAACATAATTTTTGTTATATGGTTGGGGTGGGGTGGCAGAGGTGGTGGCTCGCCACCTCCAATTTTATATTTTTCTTTTGTTTGATTAAAACAAATGCACATTTTTTAAATCTCCGAAAATAAGTAGTAGGAGTCTTTTTATTAAGGCTGCAATTTCTCTAGGAATTTGGCTGGAGCTGGCCATAATCTGGTGACTGGATTTTGGAAAAATTGTGCCTTCCTTAACGCGCTAAGTCACTCGGTCAACCTAGAACTTTGACTGGCTCTAACTTCTCCTTACGGACTCGGTTTGACGAATCATTCACACCGTTGCTACCAGGATGATGAGATATCCTGTAATGGGGATCTCCACATTTCCAACAGAAATAATTTCATGTGAAGATGAAACTAAAGAAAAATCAACACTGTTTACCGCTGTTGTCGATTGAAACATGTGAAGAGGGCTTCTTTGAGCCTTCGTTGCACTTCACTTCCTCCAAGGCCTCTGTTTCAGCTTATAGTTGAAGCTGCAATCGCTACTTATCTTCCTTCTCTTCTTGTAGAAGTGCCTTTAATGCATCATGATCTTCTTGAAGACTTTCATCGTTGCGCTTCAATTCTTCCAATGCCTCTGTCGCAACTTTCAACTGAAGCTGCAATTGATGTTTGTCCTCCTTCTCCTCTTGTAGAAGCGTTTTCAACACAACATTATCTGCTACTTGTTTCTCATAAGCTTCATACAACATGTCCGCTTTCTTGGACACCCTGAGCATGGTCTCATACATGTCTTTGACATCCTCCATTTCTCAACTCAGCGAACGTGCAATAATGGTTCACGCTTTTAATCCAAATTAGCAAGAAGACCTGCTATGATACCACTTGATCCAGGTAAAATTTTTATACCCTTTAAACTAAGACCTTTTACTTTGTCTGATGTGTTAGAATTTCATCACAGCATTAATGAACATAAAAAAATTATATGCATGTTGTAAGGAAGAGGAACATAACAACCATTCACAACATAAGATATTGATAACAAATTTTGTCCACGATGGACTACGTCCCTGGGCCTTAGTGTCTAGATGGTTTAGGCCGTTACATTAAGTGTTGGAAATAATGATGATGTAAATGTATGGTATTTTCTTTGTCATACAAGGAAAATTCCCTCACGCATGTGTGGTTGGACCTCTCCACAGGATGTTCCGCTATAAGAACTCTCACTCACAAAAAAGACTCCTATCAGCATGACAATCTCACTCATGATGAATATGAGTGTCCCGCCAACATGGCAACAAAAATATTTAAATCAAACTTACATGGTGGTAATAAGTATCCCGCCAACAAGGAATCAAAGGGATCTGAAACATAAAAAAAAAAAAAAATCCATGATAGAAATTACATCTCACATCAAGAACAAAAACAAGACCCTGCATCAAACATCAAGTAGGGATCTATATGGCATAATGCATCAAAGAGACAAAGAAGTACATGATCACATGGCATATACCTCACATCTTGGAGTTATCTGAAGAAAAGGATGATAAACGGTTGGATTTGGCTGTACCATCAATCTTGTGGCATCGAATATCCTTAAAATGACTGCTCACACATTGAATGCTAACACCTACAACTCCACTTTGAAAAGTGGCCCAAAAATGGAATGGTCAAATGGAAAATCTTAATACACCATCAGATTCATGGCGTCGAATAGTGAAAATCAACTAGAAAATTTTTGAATTCCAACAAATTGAAATTTTGGGGATATAGGAATCTTTTAGATTCCCTCAAGATTCCTAATCCTCTTATTCTAAAGAGAATCTTTTGAACCGCTACTCAGATCAAAATTCTACTTGCACCATCAGCATCCTTGCTAAATTCTGAGAAGAATGAGTTTAAAGTTGACCTCATTCTGACATTGGCAGATTTCGGCCTTCAAGGAATCTGAAAAATTCCCTCAAGATTCTTGAAGATTCTCCTCAACAGGGAATCTGCAAAATCGATGTTGAAAAGGCGAATCTAGGCACACTTTCATGCTCCCTACGAAATTTTGGTTAAAATGCATATAAATTTCAATACATTTTGACAATATGAAAATCACCTTCATAGGAATCTTCATGGCATCAAAAGGATATTCTCTGTCTCGAAAATTGTGCCACCATTCTGCCTCTATCTCTGCCTCGAACTTCATTCCCACACATGGCTTCCTTGGCCCTCAACGCACTAGTGAAAAGACGAGTTTAAGTATAAAAACGTGGGTGGATGTTTCAACATGGCCAGTTGGAAGAATGGATATGGATCTGCTTTGGGGGGGAGGAGGTCGAGTGGTAAAACCCTGCCCCGTCCTACAATAGGCTGGTATTTTTTTAATTACAAAAACTGTTTTAATATTGGCGGGTCGGGCCCACATCGGGCGGCCCGCCCACCGATTTTCTGCCACTTATATTTTATGGTAGTTGTGTTGGGTGGGTGGGGTTCGCAACACATGGCTCTGACTCAACCCATTTGGAGTTTTACCAATAGCTATGTTGGAATGTCATGGGGTGCAGCAGGGTCATGGCCGCCGACCCTTTTAAACATAATGTTTGTTATATGGTGGGGGTAGGGTGGCGGGGTTGAAAATAGGTTGTAGGAGTATTTTTAATCAGGCCACAATTTCGCCTGAAATTTGGCTGGAGCTGGCCAGAATCCGGTGGCTAGATTTTGGCGAATTTGTGCCTTCCTTAACCTGCCAAGTCACCCGGTCAACCATAGACCTTTGATTGGCTCTAACTTCTCCATACAGACTCTGTTTGACGAACCGTTTGCATCGTTGCGATCAGGACGATGAGATATTCAACCTGAAACTAAGTTTCCCACATTTTCATCACTTTGATTTTTGAGCTTCATAAGCCCTCTTTGTCCTGTGTGTGTCTCTAGACCCACCTGATCAAGTTTTGGCCAAAAAAATTATGGTTTGACCCCTATAACTCAAGCTATTAAGATAATTTTGGGACTGAGCACCTTAAATGAAACGCTTTGGAAAAATCAAGATGGTATTATCTCTTGATATGGTGGAGTATTGGAAATTTGGGGCTTCGGTAGCCCCATCCTTACCATTAGTAAGCTAGATCGATGAGATCGAGGTGTAGGAGATGGCTATAAGGGGGTAGTTGAAATATAAACACATCAAGCCCTCGAGGAAACTGAAGTGAATCATTATTAAAAACCCTTGTATGGCATGGCCTAATAAAACAAGTGTGAATTGGAAGCATTTGATCTATTAACAAGGAGCATGAAGCGATGGCACTAAAAATTTGGAACCTCAAAACATTAGACTAATCAAAGTATCAAGTACTAGGAGAATTGAGGGGTGATGTCATGATTTTATGACATGGTGATTCCATGTGTATGTCATGTGTCACTTGGATTTGGTACTTTTGACATGCCAACCTTGCAAATATCAGTGACTTGGAACACATTAATAATGCGTCATGGAAGGGGATATGTCATCTTATCCAATGTGTTAAGTGGTGATTTTTCATCCATGATTGATATGGCATACAAAAATATCATATAGACATATCAACATATTAGAATTTTAGGATGATTGCATCCTGTAAATCATTGTTACCTCAATAACCTGATATACATGTTAAACATGCCATATGTCAAAATTTTCAGCCATTTTCATGTGGCAAGCTATGATTAGGTGAGAAAGTTATGAGGTGGTGTGTTGAGGTGGCCTCAGTCCTATTGAATTATTAATGTTTTGTGAGGATTTATAGTTATACATTTTTTGTCAACATTCGATGTATGTAACATTAGCGTATTAGAAGGTTATGCAGATATTAACATATCTTTAAGTTGATTCATCAATATATCGACATATCAAAATTCCCATGGTTTGGAGAATGCACAACTTGTGAAATCACCAATATGGAAATGTTCTAATATAGTAATAAACCAAAAAACTTGGACCCATGTGGGGGAGATACATGCGTAGGAGTTTCCACATTGCTATATAAATGATGAAGTGGGACTTTAAAGGGGTGAAAGTTCAGAGACTATGCTAACATCTTAAATTGAAATGAAATTTATATCGTGAGAAAGCTCTAGATGAGAAAAAGATGATAGTGGTATCAGGAATGCGATTTATTGACTCACCCTCATTTTTTTCTTCAAGATGTGGCACACTTGCTAACTCAAAATGTCAACCATATACATTATATATATTTCAAATTTTAATAAAATAAATATTTTATTATAATTTTATTAAATTACATGTCTATTGCTCATAAATTATTAAAACATTTTACTTATGAATATTTTAATATTAAAATTATATTTTATAATAATGATTTTTAAATAAAATAATTAATGATTATTATTATTTAAATTTTTTTTTTTTAATATTTAAAGATATAATGTTTTAAAAATATTTAATTATAACTGCTTCAGTCCTATTGACTTATTAATGTTTTGGGACGATTTACACATACATTTTTTGTCAAATCTCCAATGAGCTATTTTCTAGTAGTGCTATATCAACATTTGATGTATGTAACATTAGTGTATTAGAAGGTTATGCACATATTCACATATCTTAAGTGCATTCATCAATATATCGACATATCAAAATGCTCAAGGTTTGGAGAATGCATAACTTGTGAAATCACCAATAAGAAACCAACAAACTTGAACGCATGAAGGGGAGGCATGTGGCTACGATTTTCCACGTTGCTATATAAATTTTGAAGTGGGCCGTTAAGGGGGTGAATGTTTTGTGAGGATTTACAATTATACATTTTTTGTCAAATCACTGATGAGTCATTTTGGAGTAATGATATATCATTCGATGTATGTAACATTAGCATATTGGAAGGTTATGGGCATATTAACATATCTTTAAGTTGATTCATCAGTATATCAACATATCAAAATGCTCAAGGTTTAGATAATGCACAACTTCTGAAATCACCAATATGGAAAAACTCCAATAAAGTAAGAAACCAACAAACTTGGACCCATGTGGGGGAGATACGTGGCTAGGAGATTCGATGTGGCTATATAAATGATGAAGTGAGTCTTTAAAGGGGTGAAAGTTCAGAGACTGTGCTAAGAGCTTAAATTGGTTGAGATGAAATTTATATCGTGGGAAAGATCTAGATGAGAAAAAGATGATAGTGGTATTAGAAATTTGATTTAGTAGCTCACCCTCATATTTCTCTTGGTCTTGAATGTGACCATATACATTTTATATATTTGAACTTTTAATAAAATAAATATTTTATTATAATTTTATTCAATTACAATTTTATAAGACTATTTATTATTCATAAATTATTAAAACATTTTTCTTATGCATATTTTAATATTAAAATTATGTTTTACAATAGCAATTTTTAAATAAAATAATATAAAATTATTATTATTATTATTATTATTATTATATATATATATATATATATATATATATATATATATATATATATATATATATATATATATATATATATATTAGCTCTAGAGATAAGATGGTTTAATTTCACCGTTTAAATGAGCTATATTCCACATGAATACCATAGGTGTTTTATAATGAGTTATATATATTTATATTTTTTATTAAATATGTATTTCATAATTTTGTTGAATTGTAAAATGTATGAAAAAATAAATAAATAAGAAACTAATACAACCAATTTAGATTTCATATTTCATTTTGTTTTAACAAAAGATTTGAAAACCTCTTTAAGAGTAGTTCTAGAGATAATAGTTCTAGACATAAGATGGATTAGCTCTAGAGATAAGATGGTTTAATTTCACCTTTTAAATGAGCTATATTCCACATGAATACCATAGATTCTTGAAAATTTTTATTATTTATTTTTATTTCATTATTTTTATTCATTTTTTATTTTATTTTCACTTGGTTAAAAGGTTTACATTACATTAATCTTTTCATTTAATTGAATTATTTAATGTTTAAATAACATTCATCTTTTCATACATTACAATAATATTTTCATATAATTTAATTGTTTTTATTTAATTAATTATTTAATGTTTACATAACATTATTTAATTTAATTATTTTTTCAAGACATTATACCATACTAAATTGGAAAGATTTCCATTTTTTTTTAATAGTATTTAATAATTTAATTTTCATTTTTTCAAATAAAGTTTTATATATTTTAAATTAAAATAATAATAATAATAATAATAAATATTCAAATTTATTTTATTTTGTCATTATGATATAATAATTAAATGTGAATAATAAATATAATAATATATTATTATTATTTTCATTTTTATTCTCTTTCCAAATTACCTTCAAATATATTTATATTTTATTTTATTTTTTAAATAATATTTCGTAACTATTTTTTTAAATACATTTTATGTATTTCAAATTAATAAATATTTAAATTTATTTTATTTTATTATTATCGTTTAGTAATTAAATGTGAATAATAAATGTAGTAATATATAAATATATATAAAATATACTAGTTTTTTATAATTAATATAATTGAAAAAATCTTGTAAAGTCAACTAACTAATTATATTATAATTTTTATTAAGATGATATATTTATATGTTTTTAAGGTAATAAAATTTTTATTTAAATATTATTTAAAAACCATTTTACTATTTTGAAATTAATATCATGTTTAAAAGAAACGACAAAAAATTAAATAGAAAAGCTCCTCTTGGCTTGGAGATGTAAAATCTCTACTAACAGGGTCAACCACGTGAAGGTGAGAGCTTATATGACCCCAAAAACGGTCCATCATTGGCATGGGACTAACCACTGACGCGCACCCATACAATCCATTGCCAACGAGGCATAATCACTCACATGCATACATGCACACAACAAACATAGGGTGCACACAACCATACACATACCCACAAACATTACACATTGACTCACAAGGTGACAGGTTCACACACATCACACTTACTATGAACTTCAGAATTCACATTATTTTATGCATGTGATTAAGAATGAGCACAAATTTTATGATGCTGATAATTACATTTATTTTATAAGTTAATTAGTATGATATTAAAAATAATATATATTTATTTTCTTTATTATATTTAAAATAATGATTATCATTAACAAAATTTTAGATTAATATCTATAATTTCTGAAAAGGAAAATTATAAATTATTAAAATTAATTAAAATTTTTAAATAAAAATCATTGAATTTATTTATTATATTGATTTTATTATTAAATAATTTATTTATATGTGTGATTACAAATTAAAATTGTTATAAATATTATATTATTTTTTTTTTAAGGGGATTTGAACTTTGAGTCTCATGGTTTGCATAAATTTTTATAATATAATAATCATTAATTGAGTTTTATACCCATGTGCTAATATTATGGTTTTTTTAATGTTATTGTAATGTATATTATTTTTTATTTTAAAACGATAAATTAATATTATCAATATTTAAAATTTTGATAGAAAAAAACATTAAAAAAAAATTATTAAAAAATAAATAAATAAATAAATAAAAGAAAAAGAAAAAGAAAAGAAAAAAGGCAATAATAAAAATGATAATTTCATAACTATTTAAACTAATGTATTTACAAGTTAATATTGATAAATTAATATATAGAAATACTAATAGTATATTTATAATCATATAAATAAATATTTAAAAACATATATTCACACAAATTACACTCATATATATCTACAAGTAAATAATGCTTATGCAAATGCAACAAAGAAAGATTCATGCACAAAAAAAATAAAAAATCATACACATTCAAAGAATACATTCATACACTACATAGAATACAAGTAAACCAAAGAATACATTAAAATACAAGTAAATCAAAGAATACATTCATACACATGCAAAATATACAAGTACATAAGACACATACAAATGTAGCAAATAATAGATTCATACACACCTAAAGAATACAATCATACACAAACAAAGAATACAAGTAAACAAGACACATAACACATACAAATGTAGCAAAGAATGGATTCATACACATACAAATAATACAAGTAAAGAAGACACATACAAATGTAACAAAGAATATATTCATACACATACAAAGGATACTAGTAAACAAACAACATACACATGTAGAAAATAATAGATTCATACATAGTTAAAGAATAGATTCATACATATATAAAGAGTACAAGCAAAGAAGACACATACAAAGATTCATACACATATAAAGAATACAAGAAAATAATATACACACAAGTATGGCAAAGAATACATTCATACACATATCTAAAATGCAAGTAAATAATACACATACAAATACAACAAATAATACATTCATACACATACAAGTAAACAATATCCATACATAATAATACTCAAAAAATACAAGACACAAGCAAATAATGAAGGAAGGAATACAAGTAACTATTTAAAAAAAAACATTTATATATACACAAACAAACAAAGAACCACTCTAACACTCAAAAAATAGTCAAAGAATACACTCATACACATACAAATAAACAATGAAAAAATAATCAAAAGCATTCAAAATGAGACATTCATAAACATGGAAGAATAAACACTCCAAACAAGTACATACAAGTAATGCAAGCACCCTCAGAAATACATTCACACACATCATATGGAAGTAGATATCCTATTCATTACATTCACACACATCATATAAAAGTAGATATCCTATTCATTAATGCATATCAAACTAAAAACCCCTAAAATAAAAACACTATTTCAATTCTCAAAATAATACATTTATATACATACAAAATAAATAATCCACAACACAAACATTTACATATAATAAATTTATACAAACAAATAATACAAATATACAAACACTCTAAATAATATATTAGTATTTAATTTAAATGTATAAAAATATCAATGTAAATATTAAATTATATTTATTTAGATATGTAATATTTATAATATATTAAATTATTTAGATTTTTAATAAAAATATGTAATTAAATAAATCAAAAAAATCAAAAATTAAAATAAAAAAGAAAACTTAAAAAAATCAAAATCAAAGTAAAAAAAGAAAAAATAGAAATATATATAAATATATGTTATAATTTTTATATAATTTATGTGAATAAGAGTGATCTTGTCATTTGTGTGTATGTGAGGAATATGTTTAAAACATTGAAAAAATGTTAAATATTTTATGTGAATAGGAGTGATTTTTCCATTTATGTGTATGTTAAGAAGATGTTGAAAACATTGAAAAAATAATAAATAATTTATGTGAATAAGAGTGATTTTCCCATTTGTGTGTATGTTGGGAAGATGTTTAAAACATGTTTATAAATCATTATTATAATAAAAGAATGTACTTGAGTTTCTGCATACTGGAGTTATTATAAGCTAACGATCATGAAAACCATGAGCACAAGGAACAAAACTCAAAGGAGGGTTACAATTTAACCTTCTCCTAAGAGTCTTTTGGAGGGGTTGAATTCCCCTCCAAAAAAATTAAAAAGCCTACTCCTTTTATTAATGATAGTTTGTGTTCATGTACATCCTTTGATGGGTCCATCTAAACAGAAAAACATATAAATATTTTTAATTACAACATTACAAAAACATAAAAAATGATAATGTCTTCAGCTCATGAAGAACTTGGTATTGATAATTTTCTGCAACACACAACATTAACATGAGATTGTTAGGATACAAACACTTCATAAAAACTTGTAAAAAAATTAAATGCACAATTCATAATTTATTTTTTTAGAATATATATATATATATATATAATCAAAAATACAAAAAGCATTACAAATATTAAGAAAAAAACCTCGATACAATATAATTATCTAAAACTATACAAATATGATCTAATTTACAAATTTAATATAATAACAATTAAATTGAATAGAATAAGGAAGATGGGTTGAATAATACTTGTTTAGCCATTTGAAAGTGGTTTGAGCATAAGAATCTTTGAAATAATAATTAAATAATTTTATTAGTGAAAATAGAGGAGGCAAGAGTGCCATGTTCTAGACGAAGAACCATGTAAATAATAACTAAATTCATAATATATTTATAAGTTTTGTTTTAAAGAGACAGAAATACCAGTTAAGATTTTCTTGGCATGCACAAAACATTAATCACATAAAAAATAATGAATAAAGAAAGTGGTTGGATACCTAAAACTCTCAGCGAGGGGAATACTGATGGCTTATACATCAATTGACTTCATAGACTATGCAGTTTACAAAGAATCTGGGGAAGACTTGGAAGAAACGTAGAAGAAGAGGCTTAGAAGAGCTGAAAAAAAGATGCTAACAAAAAAAAGAGGCCTAGAAGAGCTGGAAAAAAAAAGAGGCTAACAAAAAAAAGAGCGACCAAAAAGAGGCTTAGAAGAAGCTTGTTGAACCAAAGGTTCCTTAGAAAAAAGGTCAATGCATAACCGATCACTGTCGAAAAGGGTTCGCAACAGAATTGATCACTGCCGAAAATGCAGCTAATACTCAAGCGACTAGAACCCCAGTTTCTAGTCATAAGTTTCTATAAACTTAAGTATTCACATGGTATGCATATTCACATGGTATGCATGATATGCAGGGGAGCAATGGTGCCGTTGACCCTCTGAAAATGCTCAACAAACTCCGTCTCCATATCGTTGATCCTCCAGCTCCGCTTATTTCCTGCTCTCTGCCGTTTCCAGAACGGATACCTCGCGCTCTCGGGAAAGCTTGGGAAGCCCCGGGACAGCATATCGACTCGAAGGGCTGCGCGGGAGATTGCGAGGCTGGACGGACTCTGAGAACATGCCGCAGGTGTCGAAGCACAGTCTTGGGATGTCGTATTTTTCGGTGATGCCGGATACCCCAAGGAGTAAATTGGCAATAAGGCACACAGACGGCTGATGCCCCAAGGAGTAAATAGGCAATAAGGCACACCGGCAGGGTAGTGAACTAGTGTTTGCAGGTGATGGAAGGGAAATTAGCTTATGGCTTAGTGAGTTGAATTCAGAACTCATTTTTAAGTAGCAGAGAAGAAACTTAGAGCGGGAGGTTTTGGGTCCATCTTAAACTAAGTATTAAATCATTTTTTTAGCAATTTGTATCAAGCAAAATCTCGAGTAATTAAATGCCTTGAATAATTTCTCTTCAATTGAATCAGAGAGTTATAGCCAGCAACAGCTCCAAGTTAGTTATAATGGTAGAAATATTTTAAGGCTGATCGATGTATAGGGGGGTTCTACGTGATGCCTGAGAAGATGCAATTAGACGACTGCAAATAGGTTCAAGGCCGAGTTTTTGAATGAAGCAAATGTCATGAGTCGTTTTCAACACATAAATCTAGTGAAATTGCTTGGTTGCTGCGTTAAAAGCTCAAAAATGCTACTGGTTTACGAATACCTCTAGAACAGTAGTATACACATAATTGTTTGCATCAGGTGGAATGGAGTCTGGACACAGGGTATTTAATGCATGAGGTGGAAGATACCCATTTGGCCTTACCTTATGCCCTCAAGAACAAAATCATCATCAGGCTACAGCTGCTATGTTTGATCAATAAATCCGGTAGCGATCCCACCCTTTCATGATCACACAACATGGAACACTATTGACCCCAATAACAACAAGACAAGGAAACCCAAATGCCAAAAAAACCCTCCAACAATGCCCAGATGCAATAATGTGAAAGAGAGACAAAGAGACTTGAAATAGCCAGGTTGAGAAAATAACATAGGTACCTCAGAAACAAGGTCGGGCTAATCATCGACTGCGTGGCACTATATCTGCAGGCAATGGGGTAGCGCTTTGGTGTGCGATGGAGCTGCTGTTGGATGTAAAACTGAGACGGGTTTTGTTAGTGGACGACGGAGGTGGGTTCTCTGGAAGAGGAGGGAGAGTAGGTAGGTTCTCTGCACTGCTTGTAGGGAGGGACATGGATGCTTACTATAAGAAAATGCTACAGGTAGATCCATTTCTATTGGCGAGTTATGCCAGGTTTTTGTAGGAGGTGAGTATTGAGGAGCTTTGTACTGCTGTTACATAACTATTAATCTTATTAATCACTAATTACTATGAATTAGTTAAGGTCGTGTCTCATTACTATTACTATGAATTATGATAAATAAAGTCTACCCAGGCTTGGTTTTGTGTCTATGTAGGTCCAGCATGATTAAAAAGTTGAGGAAGATTATGGGAGGACCATGCTAAACGGTCTTGGCGATGGATATGTCCTCTCAATTTATGCCAGACTCATATGGGATGTTCACAAAGATGCACCTCGTGCACAATCTTACTTTGATCAAGCTGTTGAAGCTGCTCCAGATGACTGGTTAGTATATTTTCCATGGTCACAAACCGTTACAACAGTGTGCTAGATCTATGGATTTCAATATTTGAAGCAAATGAAGCTGTTGTTATCTGACTAATTGGCTCTATTTTGCAGCAATGTTCTTGGATCATATGCCCATTTCCTATGGAATGTAGAAGATGGCGAAGAGGATCCCCAAGCTATTTTGGTACTACAACTACTTCAGTGCCCTGATCACATCAGAGGACTAATTGCAATTTGGTCTCAATAAGCGTAACCATTATATTTGCCAAGTCAGTCTGGTTTTGCGAGTATCAATGTTCAGTTCAGATTTTGGTAGTTACATAATCAAGTCTAGAACCATGATTAAGAGGCAGAGTCTTTGAATTTTTTTTCCTATTTCTTAATTTAACAGTGGTAAAACATGTGTCGCATTCTTACAATTTCCCTCTCCATGGTTGCCTGCTATGAAAATAATATCACAAGCACCAGAGATCCTAGCTGTCGGAAAATCACCACAGGCTTGCATGGGTGGAGTAGTAATTCCTAATGGGCACCTATCTCTTCAGTAAGAGACGGCTATCACATCTAAAGCCCTAGAGAAATGACGGTCCGCCAAAGGGCCGGAGAGGGCATCAGCTAAGAAAGGTATAATAGGGCGAGAGAGGGCATCAGCTAAGAAAGGCATAATAGAGAAATGAAAGACCAGCATGTAGCTCTAACAACCACTTTTCGTTGTTAGTGAATTCCTAACTGCCAAGATTTCCTAAAAGAGGATGGTCTTGGAACAAGAGGCAGTCTGAATGGACGAACATAGAGAAAGGAAAGTTGTTGCACTCACGCCATGGCTCAGCACAGAGCAAAGGATGTCAACATTCAGTTCCAAGAAAATCACTAAATTCCATAATCTGTTCTCAATTTAAATGTACGTATAGTTCTTCTATTCTGCAATGGACAGGCTCTGTTCCTATAGAACATATCTAAGAGGTATTCGTAAACTGCACCAACAAACAGATGATATCACTGCGCCTCTATCTAAGACTTCCATTACCCTATGAGAGGTAGTAGTGTTTTTGTTGCAGAGTAAACTTCTCGGATATAATTTTCAAAAAATCATGAGATCTATGTTCAATTTTGAATGTAGACTAAGTTCAATTTGTTTAGTAGAAAATAAATAGAACAAGTCATTTATACATAATTTTCAAAAATTCATGAGATCTATGTTCAATTTTGAATGTAGACTAAGTTCAATTTGTTTAGTAGAATACATATACGTTTTCCTCAATGTAAAATACATGACTAACTAACTATTCACAGAACTTAGACCTTGCCTAAAGAATAACAGAGCCATCAACAAAGAATATTAACAGAACACGACCATCAACAAAGAAAACCAACCTTGTTTCTCGAATCTTTCTTTTGCAGTTGAAACTCTGGAAACTAGTTCTCTGAAAAGAGCCAGAAACTACTCATTCACTGTTGCAAAAGCACTGGAAATGCTGCTCTACCTCAAAATTCCAAGACATCAGAAAAGTAAATAGAAAAAGGGCCGCTAATGACTTTAGCGGAAAAATAATTGAAGAAAATATTTACATGAATACCAAAATAATTGAAGAAAATATTTACATGAATACCAACTCACTCACTGTGAAAATATTATTTGTTGATAAATTGGCCCTTCAACCCCCAGTGCATATTCTCCTCAGCCATGTCTTTCTCTCAATTAGCACAGAGACAACACACAAACACTTGCAGACACAACAAAAAAAACTACACAAACACTTGCAGACACACAGCAAAAAAAAATACACAAAGCACATTGCATACAACAACACTGCACAGCGCATACAACAACATTACACAGTACAACAATGCTAAACGGTACATTTATGGAGCGCTCCATAAGACAAGACAGAGTGCTTGAGAGAGAAGGGAAAAGCTAACAGCGCCAGATGATGGTTAACCTGTTGAATGAACAGAAAATACATTTTATCAGCTTACAAAAATGTCCATGTCCCTATAGAACGGAACGAATTAAAGAGATAGGCAAACAAAAAATTACCGTGCATGTGATCCTGAATTTCCTGTGCAGAACCTCTTCTCAATCGATCATTCTTCGTTGAGCATAATAAGGAACGAATTAAAGAGATAGGCAAACAAAAAATTACATTTCCTGTGCAGAACCTCTTCTCAATCGATCATTCTTCGTTGAGCATAATAAGGAGTGAGTACATATAATCACTCATGAAATCGGTAGGTCGAGTTTTAGGTTTTTTGGACCGTGGAGTTGAAAGTCAAAGTTAGCTTTTAATTAAAACCTTAAACCATTCTTTTAATCACCATCCTTTAAACAATCTTTTAATTAGTGTTTTGTAATTTATGATGTTTTTTAAAATTGAAATTCAACGTTGCTGTTGTTATTTTTAAAATGATGCTTTTGAAAGCGCTACGCTTTCAAGTGATTCCAGTGTTTTTACTCAAGAATGCTATTAAAATTTTAAACCAATTTTTTAATTACTTTTCTTTAAACCAATCTTTTAATTATTTTTTCTTAAATTAGTTTTCTTTAATCCAATCTTTTAATTACTCTTTCTTCAACTTTGTTTTTTTTTTTAACAAAAAAATATTTTTTCAAGTTTGTGATATATATAGATTAGCAATTTTAGCTTAAATTTTATCTTAAAAAATGAATGTTATATTTTCCAATGTAATATCTAAAAGAATTATTTCTACATTCCTTTTTCAAATTTAAATCTTACTTAGTGAGTTGATTGGTGATAATAAAATACTTAATCACATTTTTTTTTAAATGATTTGAAGAATGACAAATCATTTCCAAGCATTTAATTATTATCAATCCAAAACTTTTACAATAAAGAATACCAAAACATTTCTAAAAATTTAATTATTATCCAACCAAAACTTTTTACAATAATGAAATCTTAAATAGCTAGTTCAAGTATGATCTTAAATGGATAGTTCAAGTATGATAAATATTTTAAATTTTCATTATTATTATTATCCGATTTTAAGGTCAATCTAGTTCAAGTATGATAAATATTTTAAAATGTCATTATTATTATTATTTGATTTTATTGTGCATAGGTCTTTGGTTTTGAACTTGTGACTTCTTAGGAGGAAATACATGCTCTTAATGATTAAGTCCACTCAAGCTGTATATAATCATTCCAATATAAGGAATAAAATATCATAAATATTTCCTTAGAAGAAGAAATATAAAAACCCTTATAAATTATTTTATTATAAACATTCCAAATAGGAAGAAAATCTCATAAATATTTACCTAGAAGAAGAAATATAAAAAATCTATTAAGATTATAGATGATTATTTATTGAGTTTGTTTATTTTAATATGTCTTTTCTTACTCTCTCAATTTCATATTAGTATTGAAAATACTTATTCAATGAACATTCATAAAACTATGCATGGTTTATTAATATAATAGTTAATTATTTTAAAATAATCCAATTATATAAAATTCAATCAATGAATTTAATTTGTTAATAATTTATTGCATACTATATTTATTAGTGATTTATGTTTACCATATTTTATTTCATAAAATCAAAATCAAAATTATATTAAGCTTTTACTAATATTTTCTTCATCTTCAACGAGGTGGGTGATGGAGATATTGGGGAAAATAGTCACAAAAATAATGATTCTTCTATCAATATAATAGTTAATTAATTCTAAAACAGTTAGACTTCTATATAAATAGTTTTATAACCCAATAAACTTTAATTCAACTCATTATAAATTTATATCATGGTATATTTAGTAGTGATTTTTCTTTCCATATCTTATTTCATTGAATTAAAAGCTGGGATATATAAAGTTTTCGCTAATATCTCCCCCCATCTCCACTCTCATAATCTTCCTCCACCATCGCTTTCATAATGAGAATGGAGGTGGGGAGATATATTAATTATGAGGGTGAGGGTGGCTGTGTAGGGAGGTATTAGGGAAATCTTAATATGGGGAGGGGAGGGGGGGGTGGGGTGTGTGTGGATAGGGGGAGATATTAAGGAAAACACAGTATGTGGGGGTGAGGGAAAATATTAAGGAAAACTTAATATGAATGGGGTGTGGGTTTGGGAGGAGATATTAAGGAAAACCTATTACCCTCATAATAAGGGTGGGATTGGGGGGAGATATTAAGGAAAACTTATTACCCTCATAATGAGGGGATGGGTGGCGAGATATTGGGGAGAACTCATATTGAGGGTGGAGATGGGTGTAGATATTAATTAAGAGGATAGGGTTGGAAAATATATTAATGGAAACTTATTAGGTGAGTTTGAGGGGAGATGTTGCGGAAAAATAAATATGTGGTAGGAAATATTTTCGTGAAAATTTCTTACCCTCATAATAATGTTGGAGGCGGTGGTGGATATTAATTATGAGAGTGAGTTGGGGGGAGATGTTAGGGAAAGCATAACAATAGGCGAGAGAGAGACATATTAGGGAAAAATTATTAGGTAAAGTGTGGGGAGATATTATTTCCCTAATAAAAGTGTGGAGTTGGATGGATATTTTAGAGAAAAATTTAGGGGGTGGGAGTATATATTAGGGAAAACTTAAAACATTTTATTTATTTTCCCTTTCCCAGTAGCCTCCTCATATTAAGGTTTTCTTAATATATATCCTCATACTCACCCTCATTATGGAGTTTCTCTAATATCACCCCCCAACCCCATATTCCCCCATATTACATTTTCCCTAACATCTACCCCCACCCACACAATCCCCTCATATTATATTTCTCTAATGTCTCCCTCCACCCTCTCCCTCACCCTCGTTATGAGTTTTCTTTAGTATGTCCCCCTAATCCTACACCTTCTCATATTAAATTGTGTTAAATTTTCCTTAATATTTTAGTCAACCAAACCCTCATAATCCATTTTTTTTCACACATCACAATGTGATATAATATTTTATTACGTATGTTATTCTAATTGATCATTTATTTATAAAATATTTCCATTATTTATAATAATATTATTATCTATTGGATTCAAATTATACAATATCATATAAACATATTTATCAATCTAAAATACACAATAAATAATAAATATAGTTATTATTATTTTTAATAATAATAATAATAATAATCGTAATAATAATAATAATAATTTAACTTTAATGTCACAACCATGCTAGACACAAAATATGTGTATGATACCCGCTTGATTGTGTACCAATGGACTTGCCTTAGCACAACGAATTTTCTGCTAAAGTTTATGAAGGTCTACATACATATTTATTGAATATTCTTGTATTAATAAATGTAAGAAAAACATTATTGTAATATTTTCTAATATTATTATATTATTAATCTAAACATATATTAGATATTAATATTAATATATAATAATATGTTAATAAATATAGTGCATGGGAGCTCCCCTATGGGGGTGTGTATCGAGGATATTGGTGGACTTGGTGGTTGTGTCTGCCACCTCGCAGCGGAGATTACATTAAATGGAGGGGGTGGTGTGGCCACCCCCGTGCATGTAGAAGAATGTGAGTATATTGCATCTAATCAACCATGATAAGTAGCATTCATAGGAGGAAAGGGGGGAGGCAAGTCTGTCTCAGAAGTGTTATCCTAGGGAAAAATATTAAGGCCTTTGGAAATGAGGTATGGCCTACATTTTGGGAGAAATATAGGTTAGCTGGAGGAAACTAGTAAAAAATAATATTTGATTATAATTTCTTTGCATCCTTGAGAGCAGCTCTAAAGGGAAAGGATATGAGAGTGAAGCTATATGCAAGTTGTGTAGGGGGGAATTGGGAATAAGTTCTATGTAGCTCAGTGATAAGGAATTCTGTTGGGAGTTCATACCATATTTTAGCTCCATACCATTTCCTTTCAATTTCTCTCACTGTAATTGGTATGCAAGGACCCTTGCTAGACTTCCCTTGATGCACAGAGGTCACTGTGTCCTGGGTAATTCTTTAGCCTTCTTATATTTATAATTTAGCTGCTAGTATTTTCCTTCGCTTTGATTTTTTGCTTTTGGTTTTTTTTTTTTTTTTCATATTGGCTTGGCCGTTGTCTCAATTTTGTAGTTGTAGTAGTGGGACTATATCCATGAATTGTGGTATATTTCCTTTTACTTTTTCCAAACCTTACAAGTACCAACATTGTTTTAATATCTATTACTGGATTCTCACACTTTGGAGTTGGTATGGCTGCTTTTGGGTTTCATCATCCCAATTGTGTTGAAAAATGTTACTTTTCCTGATTTATGCACTAAAATGCTTGTTCTAGGCCATTTATGTGTTGATACCATAAGGATATGCCTATTTGACTATATGAAATTCCAACATATGAGAAGTAGGCACGGGGGGGAGGACACAGCCCAAAAACAGACCTAAGCTGTAACTAAAAATTTTCATTCATTTGTACCCCTAGAAACCTATAATGAATTCTAGAAATTGGAAACCTTAGAACATTAGAGAACTTTTGAGGTCTAAAATTTGCTTCCTACAAAGAATGTACAACAGAAATAAACTTTATAAGAACCAATAGGATTCAAGATGATGATGTCAACCATGGCGGATGATTCACCATATTTGGAGCAAAAAGGTAAAAAGATAAAATAATAATAAAATAATAAAACTACTTTTTAAACTCGTATTTTCAACTTATCTCCCTAAGGTTTTACTCAAATTTAGAGCAGGAATACTTATTGGATTCAAATTTTAATTCCTCATCCAATGTGTGCCCATGTTGCATACTTTTGATGGACCTTGCTACACGAAAAATGAGAAATACATGAAATCATGTTTTTCATGTATTTCTCATTCTTCGTGTAGAATATTACATTGAAATTATGCAACATGGGTACTCCTTGGATGATGAATGAAATTATACATTTAACGAGTGCTCTCGAATGAAATTCAAGTAAACCCATAAGGAGGTAAGTTGAAAATACGAGTAGAAAAAGTAATTTTTTTTTGCCCTCTAAAATTTGATGGTGTAATCTAATATTATTTTATTAATTCCACTATTATTTTATAATTTCCTTAGGAGGCCCATTTTAGACCTCAAAATTCCCATAATGAGCTATATATATTTAGGCCTTCTCAAATTTAGAGATAATGGGTGAAATTGGGTAGTGGTTTCCTACACCTAGTCGTACCAAGGGAAGGAAAAATAAGTACCTCAACGCCTTATCACAATAATGGAAAATACAAACCCTATTGGGAAGGGTTCTTACTGAAAATTAGGCTTAAAAATATAATTATTTTCAAGTCTCGAGGATGTCAAATATAGCGAGAGAAACCAACGGATTTGTCTTAAGAGAAGCGATCTGTCTTGAGAGAAGGGACACTTGGGTGGCTCATATTGAGGCCCAAATTCCATGTATTAATGTTACATCAATTGCTTCAACGTTCACTTCGAAGGATATGAAACTTGTTACCTCTTATGATTCCTATTTTTTGAAATGCTTGTTGGTAATTTATTATTATTATTATTATTATGTAGATACTTTAATTACTCTTTAGTTGTTAAAAAATTTGGAGTTTTAAAGAAATTATTTTAAAGGTAGGTGGTAAAAAAATATATCTTTTCCGTCCATGAAAATTGAGATCTCTTGCTAACATACATGCTTAAGATGGTAGGATGACTAATGTACTAACATTATATTTGTTCTTGACATCCCTCAAATCCATTTGATTTAGAGAATGTTTTGTTTCTATGGGTGGGTTATTTCCTTGATTGAATTGACCAATGAATCCCTTATTTGCATAACTATGTTGACTAAATTCATCATTTATAGTGGTTTGTCCGAGGCTGCATACTTCATTGACATTTCCTGGCCAAATTATGCTCCCTTTTGCAGTGTAATTCTGATGAGGATAAGATCTCTGATTCCTTGCATTGCAGTAGCCTCTATTGTAATTATTTATCTGAAAATTCCTCCTTCCTTACCTTCTCATTGCTCCATACTATTTATTTTTCCCATTTTGTGATGGAATACCATCACTAGAAGCTGAACCAACTCCATATCCATAATTACATCGACCTCAATTTCGTTCAGACCTAAAGCCTTGATTGGGGTTAGGATAGCCATTGGATTTCCTTGTTGTGAGTTTATTAGGTGTTAATACCACATATTTTTCACTTTAATCTTTATTACTCTTGATGGAAATTGCGGTATCATCTCGTGTAAGCACTAGAATTTTTTTGCCTTCCTTCTAAATACACCTCTATTTGTTTCCTTGGGCTACCTCAACCCTCACAAAAAATCCCTCTAACTAGGTACAAGGAGTTAATAGCATCAAAACAAATTCATTATGAACCCATATTTTTTTATATTGCATGAGTATTGAAAACTCCCACAAGATTATAAATGTGTCATAAGGCCCTCATATCCTTGATGTTAGCTAAAAGTTCCGTCTTGTATGACGTTGCCATTTTAGGGCCTACTATTTTGCATGCATCACCCTGAGGAAACACGACCAAGGAAATCTAATATAATATGCCCATTATAAGGTTTTAAGATACCAATTTACCCTTTTCTATTGTATTTGGGTTGGAAATATTGCAACCCTTCTTGATCTAGTAACCAATTTGTCCATGCTCTCAAGAGTACCCAAAACAAAATCGTGAACATAATAAAAATGCCTATTATTATAGATTTGAAAGGAAGTCCAATAGATCCAACAAAAAGTGACAAAAAAGACCCTTGCCACAGAAAACACATTTGTTTTATAGCAATAGACTTTTGATGTTTGCTTCAAAAATGCATTCCTAGGTCTATAAATGGCAGACCCATGCTCAACCCTTTTACATTTCCTTTTATATAACATGTGCCATTTAGTTGAATTGCCTATGTTGTGAACCTAAATTTTCCTGCAAAAATAATTTCTTTGCTCACTTAGAGAATGTCAAGAGCGGTAGTGAGGTTGTCTGGGTTTAAGCGAAGGTAAAAAAGAGCAGTGGGGCTATGTGTGGGTTTAAGTGAAGGACCAAAGAAATGGTGGGGTTGTGCGGGTTGGGCACATAGTGTACCCTAGGAGCTATGAGAAGAGAAATGAACAAGATTCCATCGGAACGAAACAACCAAAAATCAAAAGGTAAACATGAGTAATTTAGTTAAGGCATAGTACCCACTAATGAATGTAACTACCTTCCATGAATCCAACGACCAAAAATGTTTTCATCGCCTAAAACAAAACATTGATGGCTCACAAAGGCACACAATGTCTTGGAGGGGATTTCTTCCCAAATAAAATTCTTACGGCGTAAATATCTAATATTTTTTCATTTTAAAAAGGTAAAGTATAAAATCTAAAATATAATAATAAATTAATAAAAGCTAAATTAATGATAATTGTAAAATTTAAATTTATTTAAAATCTACATTATATATATATATATATTAACCATATATAAAATTAGTAAGTCTCCTTTAGCTATAAAATAATGAGAACCTACTAGCAAAAAGACATTGTTAATATTTATCTTATTAGAGAAATCAAGTTTAGTAGTAGAGGAAGGCTTTCTCTTTGGGCATGACTATATAACCACAAGTGTTCTTCCTCCCTACATATTTTCAAACTTAGTAAAAATTGGTTATACATATGCTTGGCAACCTTGCAAATTTATGTACATAAAACATGTACTTGTAAGAGTCAATATCAAGCTAACAATTATTTGCATTGATAGATTTTTATATCCTTTTCTTTTTAATGTATTATTTATATTAAAAGTATTTTTTGTAATTAATTTGTGAATAATGTTAGTTTTGAAGGTAAATATTGACTTTTTTTTTTTTCCTAGAATGTCACATTGGGTAACGGTTGAATATGTCTCAAAGAAGAACATAGAGGATATCTTGAAAGAATATATTTTGGGGAGAGCACAATGAGAACATTATGAATACATTCCTAAAGTGAGAATCTAAGATGATTATTTTTGAAACAATCTAGGCTTCCAGAGAATGTCTTGTAGGAATAGAAAAAACATGGAAATCTAACTTACAATTTGATATGGATGAATATTTTAGCCCATAGACATGGAATATAGATTTTAATTAATTTAAAAAACTATTTTTTTTAACTAATTTATTTATTTAAACTTAAATATTTATACAACTGTAATAATAACATAAAAACTTCCACATAACTATACTTTTTCTGACGGATCTAGAACAATGTGTATGCTTATGATGTTGAATGCCTTACAATAAAATAGTAGTGATCTTGTTCTTTATATAAATATAAAACACATATGGGCTTGGGATGGAGTAGAATAGGAGGTATTAGAAAAATCTCCCATTCCAAGCTAATGAATTTCTAAACCCATAGTGATTTTACATGTATGAACACATTCATGCCATAGTTGAGCATAGATATTCTCCAAACCATTCTTGCCTAAAAGTAAGGTTGAAATAATATTCATTTCATCAAGTGGTTACAACCCACCCTTCCATGTGTATATTTCTAGCTTGCTTGGTTACATTGTAAACCATTCCCCCTATGCAAAGTGTGTGTCTTTATCTAGGTTGTCACCAGTAATATAGCTAAATTGTATTGGATTACTTCCACTTCGTACTTGGTCTTCCATCCATTCCTGGTAGTCATAATATTGCTTCAGTTTTGTGATCGTTACAACTACTTATTCATTTTTACTAGTTGTCATCTTGGCCCATATGTTAGTTTATGATTGTTTTGTAGTTATTCATACTTATAAATTCCATCCTCAAACCAGCTTTCTTAAAAAAAACTCTTTATTTCCAATCAACCAAGTTCATTTTCGCTCAACAAAAATGCAAGGGAACATCAAATACCCTTATATTGCTAGAAGTCCCTTCACAACCACTTAATAATGATAGGTTTTAAAAATCAACAGAGAAGTAATATTCACTATACATACCTAAGTGGATGTTTCTTATATTGGATCAAAAACCCATATTGGCCTATTATATATTCCTGTAGTGCATCTCTTGAGAGACAATGGATTTTGTGTTGTCACACATTATGGATGCATGTGCATTTCATAAATGTCACGATGAAAAGTACAATACAATCCCCCATCGCTAGAAGTAATTTTCTAGTCACTTGCGACAAAGGATGCTTCTCCATTTTTGTACTATGTTCACTATATAGAATTTCGATAGCTCAAATGAATTCTAAGCAACAAAGATATCCAAGGTCAAAATTTCTCTCTTAACCCAAATGGTGGTCTTTGAATCCATTGAAAAATATAAATAAATACATAATGACACTCAAGTTCAACATTGTTTTACATTAAAGGAATTGTGGTTCATTTTGAAGAAAAGTGATCATTTTAAGAATATAAGATCCTAGTGTCAAGCAACATGGGAAAGAAATTAAAGTTAGATTTTCATACAAGAATCCTATTAAAATATTAAACAATTCTTTTGATTACCATTCCTTAAACCATATTTTCACTTGGTATTACTATTTTACAGTTTGTGACAATTTTTAAAATTGTGCTTCCATGTGCTTTCAACTTTTTTTTTAAATGATCGTTTTGAAAACTATGCTTTCATGTGTTTTCAAGTTTTCTTATTTTTTATTTTTTGTAAATTAAAATCATTTTTCATGTGTGTAGATATAGGATAGACATATCAGATATCTAATTACAGGTAATTATAAAATATAATAATATAATAATAAATTAATAAAAACTAAAACAATGATAACTACAAAATTTAAATCTATTTCAAATATATATATATATATATATAATAACATTATGTATATGAATATGGATATTGTCAGAGAAATCACAGCGGAAACCATTTAAACAATTAACACACAGCAATTAAACCAAGCACATAAAGACACAGGCATTAACGTGGTTCACCCAAACCTCCTGGGCTACGTCCACACAACAGGCATCGGCAATTCTTTATTAATAAACAGGAGATTACAAACTCTCACACCCACACCAAAACAAACGTATGGATACCTGTTATATAGCAGGAGAATCTAACAGCCTCATAAATCCTCTCAACTCAAATTTAGGATGCATTAACTCCCTCCCAAAAAACTGGAGCTAATCTAGGAACTAATTCCTAATTTTTGTCACCTACTGAGATTTTGCCTATTTTATCCAAAACAGAAAATCTCAACAATCTCCACCTTGAAAACAATTAGCCTGATGCCCTGTTCTTTATTATTTTATCTTTTCTGCAAGCCAAGAGAAGCCAAACACCAACGTAGCTTCTCTAACAAAACTGGTTTCGTGAACATGTCTGCACAATTCTCCTTTGTATGCACCTTTTCAAGAGAGACTCCCCTTTCAGTGATAACCTGTCTTACAAAATGGTACTTGATCGGTATATGCTTTGATTTACTATGATAGGCCGGATTCTTAGCCAAATGTATTGCACTTTGACTATCACAAAGTAACCTGATGTTGTCCCGTAACCTACCAAACTCACCAAGCAAACCTTTCAACCAAACCGCCTCTTTGCAAGCATGCGAAGCAGCAATGTATTCTGCTTCAGTAGTGGATAAAGCAACAATATTCTGTAGCTTTGACATCCAGCTAATAGCTCCACCTGCAAGAGTAAAGACATACCCTGAAGTTGACCTTCTCTTATCCAAATCACCTGCAAAATTGGAATCAACATATCCGCAAACAAATTCACTACTCTTATTGTAAGTGATACAATAACTACTTGTGCCTCTCAAGTACCGAAGCACCCATTTCACTGCTGACCAGTGTTCTTTACCCGGATTTGCCATGTACCTGCTGACAACCCCAACTGCATGTGAAATATCCGGTCGAGTACAAACCATCGCATACATCAAACATCCTACTACATTGGCATATGGAATTCGAGACATATAATCCTTTTCTTCATCTGTATTAGGACATAAACCCGAAGAAAGCTTGAAATGGGAAGCGAAAGGCACTGACACAGGCTTCACATTATTCATACCAAACCTCAAAAGTATCTTCTCAACATACTTCTGTTGTGATAGCCATAGCTTACCATTGCTCCTGTCTCTGAAAATCTCCATGCCCAAAATCTGTCTTGCTGCTCCTAGATCTTTCATATCGAATGTCCTTGCCATCTGAGTCTTCAACCTGTTGATTTCATCAATGCTTTTTCTTGCTAAAAGCATATCGTCAACATACAACACTAAGATAATGAACATGCCATTTTTCAATTGCTTGAAATACACACAATGATCATATTCACTTCTAACATATTTCCGACTCAACATGAAAGAATCAAACTTCTTATACCACTGCCGAGGCGACTGCTTCAGGCCATATAATGACTTCTTGAGCCTGCAGACAAATTTCTCATTGCGATGCTGAAAAAACCCTTCCGGTTGTTCCATATATATTTCCTCATCTAAGTCTCCATGTAGAAATGCAGTCTTAACATCTAGTTGTTGTAACTCTAAATCAAACAAAGCAACTAAAGCTAACACAATTCTAATTGAAACAATTTTAACCACTGGTGAAAAAATCTCATGAAAGTCAATACCGGCTTTCTGAGAAAACCCTTTTGCAACCAGTCGCGCTTTGTACCTGTCCTCCGTATCATTCACACCTCGTTTCAGCTTGAAAACCCATTTACACCCCACATTTTTCCTGTCTTTTGGAAGCTCAACCAGATCCCATGTGCCGTTCTTACTCAAGGCCATCATTTCGTCCTTCATGGCTACTTTCCACTTGTCACTATTCGAACCTTCTATTGCTTCCTGATAGCACAGAGGTTCATTGTCATTAGCGATCAAAGCAACTGAAGTAACATAATCATCATACCTTCTCGGAGCACGTTTTATTCTTGTAGACCTCCTTAAAGCTGTTTCTGGTGCTTCCGCAATTGGCTGACTACCACCTGTAGGAACTTCTTGCCGATCAGTATCTGAGACCTGTTCATGATCTAAACCTGAACCCTGTTCATGTTCTGATTCTGAAACCTGTTCATGACTAGTATCTGAACTATGGTCATCATGACTATCATTAGAAGAGCTTTCAAACTGAATGTGCCGAAAGTCAGATACATAATCCTGTTTCAATCTACTATCTACATCTAACTGTGCAAGAGAGGATTCATTAAACTTTACATCTCTGTTGATGATGATTTTGCGGGTAGTAGGATCCCACAATCTATATCCCTTTGTTCCAACACCATACCCAACAAAGATATACCTTTTCGACTTTGGATCTAACTTAGTTCGCTGATGTTTAGGCACTAGAGCATATACATCACAACCAAACACTCTGAGTTTAGAATAGTCACAAGGGTGTCCTTTCCATACCTCTTGCGGAATCTTGCAGTCTATCGTCGTCGATGGAGATCGGTTTATCACATAACAAGCTGTTGCCACTGCTTCCGTCCACAACTCCTTTTGCAACCCGGCGTTACTCAGCATACTCCTTTCTCTCTCTAGAAGAGTCCTGTTCATGCGTTCAGCAACTCCATTTTGCTGAGGAGTATAAACCGTGGTCTTATGTCTCTCGATCCCTGCATCCTTGCAATAGCTGTCAAACTCCTTGGAAGTAAACTCACCACCATTGTCAGTTCTTAAACACTTTATTGTTCTACCAGTGCTGTTTTCAACCAATGCTCTAAACTGTTTAAAAATTGTAAAAACATCAGACTTCTTTTTCATCATGTAGACCCACACCTTCCTAGAAAAGTCATCAATGAACGACACAAAATATGACGAGCCACCATATGACGTTGTAGGGGCTGGAACCCAAACATCTGAATGAATATAATCAAGTATCCCTTTACTAGTATGTTTGCCTGTTTTAAATTTTTGTTTACTTTGTTTGCCAAACAGACAATGCTTACAGAAATCTAACTTTCCAGACTTTAGATTAGGAAGTAACTTACGATCAGCCAAAATCTTTAACCCTATTTCGCTCATATGGCCCAACCTTTGATGCCATAGGCGAATGGAACTACTGTCATGTTCAGACACTGTAGACACATGATTTGACCCTGTTCTTCCTTCTAATTGAAATAGATTTCCTACTTTCTTAGCTTTCATTACTAGTAAAATACCTTTATAGATTTTCATAACTCCACCTTGAATTACAGTTTTATATCCATTCGTTTCAAGTGCTCCTAATGAAATCAATTTTTTTCTTAAATCTGGTACATGCCTCACATCAGTTAATATTCTAGTTGTGCCATCAAACATTTGCAGTTGTATGCTTCCTATCCCAACAATATTAGATGTGACATCATTACCCATGTACACGACTCCATCATTAACTGATCTATATGTCTTAAACCATTCTCTATGAATACACATGTGGTTTGATACACCGGAATCTAACAACCAATGTTGATCATGATTTGACATATTAACAGACAACACTTCGTCGCTCATACCTGAACCAGATGCCGAACCTGTATCTGTCGCATTTGCCTCCTTCTTCTCTGTCGAAGAGTCTCCTTTCTTCTCTGTTTGATGTCTCTTCCAGCAGTCTTTCTTCAAGTGCCCCGATTTGCCACAAAACCAACACTTTACTTTGCTCTTCTTCCCTTTCGACTTTGAACGCGAATCGCTGCGCTTACCAGAGCGTCTTTCTCTTGAACGACCTCTAGCCATCATTGCCTCTGATGTAGAGGTGTCAGCATTCGACTTCTTCCTCGTCTCCTCAGACAACATGGCTCCAACCACATCGTCAAACTCAAGAACAGCTGCATTACTGAAGCTTATGGAAGTAACAAAGTGATTCCACGATTCAGGCAATGTACACAATAGAGTTATTGCCTTATCCTCTGAATCAAATTTTACATCTAGACTTTGTAATTGTACCAATAGAGTATTGAAAACATTCAGATGGTCAGTAATCGAGGTACCTTCCTTCATCCGCAAACTGTATAGCTGCCGCTTCAGGAGAATCCGATTTGTCAAGGATTTCGTCATGTAGAGCTTTTCAAGCTTTATCCATAAGCCTGCGGCGGTCTTCTCTGACACAATGTTGAACAGAACGTCATCTGCCAGACATAACCGAATTGCGCTCAGAGCTCTGTCATCCAACTCATCCCATTCATCCTCCATCATGGAAGAAGGCCTTTTGCTCCTCCCCAACAGTGCTTTCGCCACGCCTTGTTGAACCAGCATATCGTGCATCTTAAGCTTCCAGATCTCGAAGTTGTTCTTGCCATTGAATTTCTCAATTTCAAACCGGGCATTCTGAGTTTTCGCCATCTTGTTTCAGCAAAAAACACAGTAATCTCCAGTTCCAACTTTTAAATTAAGAATGCCTTTTTTTAATTAAAAATGCCCTTTTTAAAAAAAAATACCCTTTTAATGAAATGCCTCCTTATTAAAGGACTTCATAAAAACTTTACTCTCTTTTACCATATGCAAATGGTAATTGAAACAAAAAATTACAAATCAATTTATTTAAAAAACACATACCATATGTGATATGTGACCCTTTTAAAAAAAAAACTCCAAATCGATTTATTTTTTCTTAGTTTTTAAAGCCACTTCAAAAATACCATATAAAAAAATGGCAATTTAATAATATCGATTTACCTTTTATAAAATCGATATACATAAATCGATTAAAAACAAACACATTTAAAATATGGTATATCGATTTAATACAATCGATTTGTGTTTTGTTTTATCATATGCAAAAGGCATTAAACAAATCGATTTCACCTTGCAGAAGCGGCGGATGAAAGAGAGCCCGAGGCTTGCCTTTAATGGAACCTTGACCCGTTCCAGATTTTAAAACACCCAGTCGAATTGGATCGTCCCGGCCGACAACACGCTGGCCAAAGACTTCAACACAGTCGAATACTTTTTTAGCAATTGTAATCTGCTCCCCCGGAAACTCCCGGTATTCTGTCTCGGCTTCGAAGTCGAGGTCCAGCAACGAATCTTAACAGCGATGTGGCCCGCTCAGATGCACAACAATTACTAAAACAAATACTCAGCAATCCATTCGATTTTTAAACCACCTCTAAAACGATTTTGCAAATGTTGCAAATGGCATTATACATTACTGCAAATTGACTTTTTATAAAAAAACTGGAGACCGAGTTAAAGATGATTTTAAATGCTGATACCAAACAATTACGTTCAGCGTTTAGTGCTGCAAACAGCTCTCTGCATTTCAACGATTTTAAATGCTGGCATCACGCCTTCTCAGCAGCGACGTCTCTGTGCTCATTAAAACTGGGCTCACGGCCTTTGAATAAAGCAGTATAATTTAAATTGCAGCGTTTCAACAAACCGACCTGTCAACGCTGCCAACGCCTTACTGTACCAAATCCCTTTGCTGTTTGAACAATTCACCAGCGCTCCAGCACGTTGCTACGCACAGCACTTTCAACGCAGTAGTCAACACACCTCCACGCACAGGTTGAATAGCGCCCTCCTCCAACAATGCTCCGATACCAATTGTCAGAGAAATCACAGCGGAAACCATTTAAGCAATTAACACACAGCAATTAAACCAAGCACATAAAGACACATGCATTAACGTGGTTCACCCAAACCTCCTGGGCTACGTCCACACAACAGGCATCGGCAATTCTTTATTAATAAACAGGAGATTACAAACTCTCACACTCAAATCATCCGTATGGCTATCTGTTATATAGCAGGAGAATCTAACAGCCTCATAAATCCTCTCAACTCATATTTAGGATGCATTAACTCCCTCCCAACAAACTGGAGCTAATCTAGGAACTAATTCCTAATTTTTGTCACCTACTGAGATTTTGCCTATTTTATCCAAAACAGAAAATCTCAACAGATATCTTAATATTTCATGGAAAAAATTAATTTTGAATAGTTAGTCCTCTCTATATATGAAATAATGAGAACCAAATATTATTATTGGTAGCAAAAAGACATTGTTAACATTCTTTTTATTAGAGACATCAAGTTTAGAAGTAGAGGATACCTTTAGCTTGAGGCATGACTAGAGAATGAAAATTGTTCTTCCTCCCTATTTATTTTCAAATGAACAAAAATTATTTATATGTACCCTTAGTAACTTCCTAAATTTCTCTATGTAATATAGATACTTGTAAGATTCAATGTCAAGCTAACAAATATTTGCATCGATAGATTTTTAGATCATTTTCTTTGTAATGTATTATTGATGTAATTTTTATATTAAAAGTATTGTTTGTAATTATTTTGTGAATAATGTTAGGTTGAAGGTAAAGATTGACTTTTCCTTTTCCCTAGAACCTCACATTGGGTAAGGGTTGTATATCTCTAAGAGAAAATCATAGAGGATGTCTTGAAAAAATGTATTTTTGGGATAACACATTGAGAACATTATGAATACATTCCTAAAAGTGAGAGTTGAAGATAATTCTATTTGAAGCAATTTGAACATGGAAATCTAAGGAACAATGAGATAAGGATGAATATTTTGACTCATATACATCAATTATAGATTTTAATTAATTTAACAATTTTTTTTTTTAATTAATTAGTTTATTTCAACTCACATATTTTTACAATGATAAAAATAATGTAAAAACTTCCATATAACTATAAACATTCCAATGGATTCAAAATAGTGTGTATGTTTATGATGGTGAATTACTTACAAGACAATAGTAGTAATATTATTATTTATGTAAATATAAAACAAGTGTGGGCGTGGGATGGATTAGAATAGGAGCTATTAGAAAAATCTTTCATTCCAAACTAATCAGTTTCAAAAACCATAGAGATTGTTCATAACTTATAGAAATAGTATCATTATGCTCTTATAATATTCATGTACCTCTCCTTCATCTTACATTTGTACATGTATGAACACACTTACACCATAATCAAACATAGGTCTTATCCAAGCCATTATTACCTATAATTAAGGTTGAAATAATATTAATTTCATCAATTAATTACAACCGACCCTTCCAAATGTATCCTTCTAGCTTGCTTGATTACATTGTAAACCATTTCCCCTATGTAGAGTGTATGTCTTGATGTGAGTTTTGTAGAAATTAATATACACTAAGCATGCATACATCCAGATTCCCTTGATCTCACAATATTTAACTTCTTAAAAGATACAGAAACATTCCACTGTTAATATTTTGCAGAAAATTAATTACAAACACATGTGAAGCATAAATAAAAACAATCGCACATAACATAGTTGTTTAACAGGAAAGCCTGAAGCTGAAAACCCCAAATATCATATATTATGTATCATGGAGATCATGTAACAATATCATACAGAGCTTAGAACATCAAGCTCTGAGTACAATCAATCGTCACACACTAACATAGAAGAAATATGCAAATCCATTCACCAATCCCTGACCTCCTGCTAGCTTGCCTCCACTGTACAATCCCTGCTAAAGAATAGCTCAGAATGAATTCAAATTACTCTTGCCTTGACTGCACAATCCTCATTGGAATCTCCAATGTGTGTGTGGTGAAATCAATGCATCACTATAGTCACAACAGATAGTCCATCTTGCCCTTTCACATATCTCTCCACTGGGTCTCCACTGGAACTGACATGCACTATAGTTAACTACTGTATTGCTTAGTTGATTAATGAGTTATTATTCATGAATTAATTAACTAATTAATTCACTCCACTCTCACTAGTGTATCATTCAGTTAGACTAGATACAACTAGCTCAACTGAGTCTAATTGAGTTAAACTGAATACAACTCCATGAACTACTCTTCCAACTTTGTCAAAACTTTTCCACTTCAGTTCTAACTGAGTCCTCCATGCATGAACCACCAGTAAACCCTAGGAATTTCGTAATTCCTTCACCCCACTGATTTTCCAAATATGTGCACTGAAATTAAGTGCTCCAAGAGAATAAGTTGTTGTTTATTGTTGGATTCTTATTAATGTATAATAATAATCGACACTTCTATTTTCAGATCGAAGATCTATAAATAGAATTCACCCAATAGTCTAAAAATATAATTTCATCTATTTTTTCAACTTGATCAACCATCCACAAATAACATCTTGTAACTTCTGACATATGATCACCATGTCTAAAAATAGACATAGTCTAAAAATAGACTTGCGCCAAAAATAGCCTGCGGGCCCACTTAGTGAAGGTGACTCTTTTCACTAAGCTCATCATCTTGTTGAATCTCAACACTCCCTCTCAACAAGATAAGGATTATCTTTCACCCCGATCCTACCTCTATGTATTTTCTCCTGGTGAGAGCCTTCGTCAGAATATCTGCATCCTGATCTTCCATAGGAATGTATTGAAGCAACATGATCTTCCGCTGCACACAATCTCTGATATGATGATACTAGATATCAATATGTTTAGATCTATCATGAAACACATGATTAACCAAGAGTTTAATGCAACTCTGATTATCACAATGTATCACTGTGGGATCTAAATGTGAACCGAACAAACCAACCAGGATCTTCCTCATCTAGATAGCCTCACATGTAGCTTGACTTGTTGCCATGTATTCTGCTTCCCCCGAACTGAGTGCCACAGATCTTTGTTTCTTGCTATACCAAGAAACTGTCGTAGATCCGATACAAAAAATCCCTCCTGATGTGCTCTTTCTGTTTGTTGGGCTGCTTGCCCAATCTGCATTCTTGAAGCCATGCAAATTCACCTCATCTATCTGTATGTACCATAAACCATACTTAGATGTGCCCCTGAGATATCTTAGAACATGCTTTCCTGCCTTCCAAAAGAGCTTGGTAGGCTTAACCATCGCTTGTGAAAACTGGTTCACCGCATAGCATATGTCCGGTCTTGTATTAACTAAATACATGAGCGAACCCACCAATTGTCGATAAATAGTGGCATCCACTACCTCTATCGATGTACCATCCTCTTTCCTCCAATTTTCCTGGAAGAACAGTGTCGATAGACTTGTAGCCTTACATGTGAAACTTCTCTAGTATCTCCCAGATATACTTGCCTTGAGACACAAACAGTTCACCTTCCCGCTACCATATTTCCAATCTAAGGAAATAATGAAGGAGGCCCAAATCCTTCATCTCAAACTCCTTTTCAAGATCTGCCTTGCATGAATGTATGAACTGCTCATCACCCGTTAATATTAAATCATCAACATAAAGAACAATGATTAAAATCTTACCCTCCACCACAGTTTGGTATAGGTTTGCATCTGCCTCACTCTTGGTGAAGCCAAGTCCAGTGAAATAGCTGATGATCCGAGTGTACCAAGCACGAGGTGCTTGGTTCAGCCCATACAACGCTCTTTTGAGTTTGCACACATGTGACTCATTGTTGAAGATCTCAAATCCTTCAGGCTACCCAATGTACACCTCTTCCTCAATGATCCCATTAAGGAATGTAGTCTTCACATCCATCTAATGAATGTGCCAACCCATCTACGCTGAGAGAGAAAGGATGGTCCTTATGGAAGAATACCATGTGACATGTGCAAATTTTTCTTCATAGTCAATCCCCTCAATCTGTGAGAAGCCCTAAGAAACAAATCTTGCCTTATAATTCTCAACACTCCCATCAAAAGCTTGCTTTACCTTGTAGATCCATCTTGATCCTACAACTAATTTTCCCACTGGCCTTGGAATAATCTCCCACGGATTTTTTTTGACAATGGATTCATACTCCTCCACCATGGCATCTACCCATGTGGGCTGTTGCACTACTTCTTAAAAATAAGATGGCTCTGTCACGATACAATTGCTCATAAGAGCCATGTATCTAGTAAATTGGTCACGTGATTTTCTCTGTCTACGTTGTGATGTAGGGACTCCCACATTCTGTGCCGCATCAAGCTTCAATATCTCAGCTTCTGTGGCATGCTTTCTGCATTGTCTGATGTTTGGTTCTGCATGAGTGGACTCCTCCACTCCATGAATCTCCTCCTCTGGCTGATCCACATCTAGAGGCTCATCTTTGGGAACAAGCAGTTCCTTCATTGCATGCAAGTCTAGCTCCCTCTCAAGAATAGCCTGTGCAACACCCATGATTGTTCTTTTCTTCCTCTTTGTGACCCCATTCTACTATGGGTTATGAGGCACTATGATTTCTCTTCGAATTCCTTCTTTGCTAGAGAAGTCTTTGAATTCGCCTGAGATGTATTCACCACCATTATCGCTCCATAAAGCTTTCAATTTCTTCCCCGACTCCTTCTCCACCAATGATTTGAACTCACATAACTTTGAGAACGTTTTTCTCTTCTTCTGCATGAAGAAGATCCAACATCTATGATAATAGTCATCAAAAAATATAACATAATACCTGTGTTTTGTTTTTTAAGCAATCGAGAAAGGTCTACATACATCTGCGTGAATTCTCTCCAGGATCACCGAAGCACGATTCTCCTTCTCATGAAAGGTGGTCTTCACAAACTTACCCATAGTACATCCCTTGCACTAATCTAACTGCACAAGAGTACCCTTGGGAATTCTAGTAGAAATATGCTGCAAAATCTTCATGGCGCCATGGTGAAGATGGGCCAATATCCTGTGACATAATTCACCCTCATCCCGGCTCACCACTTCTTCTGCTTTGCCCACCATTTCAGTGCAACCATCTACCTCCAACTTGTAGAGATTCTTAATTCGAACTCCTATCTTCTTGGGTTGACCCATTGTTTTATGTCGAAGGAAGGCTTTTCCCTCACTAAAAACAACATCATAACCTTTGTCTTCCAACATTGTGACTGAGACCAAGTTCTTCTTCAAACCTGGAATATGCATAACATCCTTCAACAAGAATGGATTACCAGACTCCATCTCAAAGGTAATGGCCTCAATGCCGGTCACATTGTATTGACCATCATTTCCCATCTCTATATGCATCTGGAGGTCCTTCTCCTCCAAGTCACTAAACAACTCCTTGTCTCCCATCATATGGAAAGATGCACCACTATCAAGATACCACACCGATCCAATACAACTTGAAACCAAGCATGCGGTCAAAGAGAAATCAAGTTCAAATTGTGAGGCTAAGGCCTCTCTAGCTGCAGCTCCAGCAGCCTTCTTTTTCTTCTTCTTCTGTGGGAAGTTAGTGGTAAAATTCCCATGTTCATGACAGTGAAAACAATTCACTTTGGGAAAATCCTGCTTCTTTGGATTTTGAAGGAAATTTATTCCCCTTCCCTTTCCTTGCTTTGGCAACCAAAGTGAAATTCTCTTCATCTTCATTCTTCAATGAAGAACCATCCCTAGTACCTCGCCTTATCTCCTCCTGTACAAGATCTGACCAAAGTCGCTCCCATCTCGACAGTTTCTCTCGTCCATTGACAGAGTCTTCGTAGCTATGCCAACTCCTCGGAAGCCCAAGGAGAGCCAAGCTCACCAATTCTTCATCATCAACAGTAACTCCCACACTTTCCAGTTCATCCTTGTAGTGGACAAACTTCGTGAGGTATTTTGGAATACTGTCGCCCTTCTCCATTTTTATTTTTCTGAGCTTGTCTTTAAGCGCCAACTTCCTCTGGTCACTTCTGATTTGGAAAAAATATGTCAAAGCCTTCCACATTAAGAATGGAGTGGCTTTCCTATGAAGGCTGGACACAATATGGTCCTTCACACCTTCCAACAAAATTCTTCTTGTCTTTTCTGTCTTCTTTTGCCATGCGTCAAGTAATGCAGCATTGCTAGATCCCAGCTTAGAGACATCGATATCGATGAACTCCTTCAGTCCATTATCCTCCAGAATTTCCTCCATCCTATCCTTCCAGGCTATGTAATTCGATCTCCCATCAAGGGCATACTCCAATCGCAACCCATTGAAAGACATTTCAATGTATACTCAACTTCTGCATCAAAAATCTTTTGTAGCAAATTTGAATTGTCCACCAGCACAAAATTAGCAATTCTTCACAATTGCAATCTTAAAGAATTAACACTGCTCCAAGACCATGTAGAAATTAGTATACACTAAGCATGCATACATCCATATTCCCTTGATCTCACAATATTTAACTTCTTGCAAAATACAGAATCATTCCACTGTTAATCTTTTGTGAAAAATTAATTACAAACACATGTGAAGCATAAATAAAAACAATCGCACATAACACAGTTGTTTAACAGGAAATCCTGAAGCTAAAAACCCCAACTATCATATATTATGTATCATGGAGATCATGTAACAATCTCATACATAGCTTAGTACATCAAGCTCTGAGTACAATCAATCGTCACACACTAACATAGAAGAAATCTGCAAATCCATGCATCGATCCCTACCCTGCTGCTAGCCTGCCTCCACTGCGAAATCTCTGCTAAGGAATAGATCTGAATGAATTTGAATTACCCTTGCCTTGACTGTGCAATCCTCATTGGCAACTCCAATGTGTGTGTGGTGCAATCAATGCATCACTATAGTCACAATAGATAGTCCATCTTGCCCTTTCACCTATCTCTCCACTAGGTCTCCACTGGAACTGACATGCAATGTAGTTAACTGTTGTATTGTTCAGTTGATTAATGAGTTATTATTTGTGAATTAATTAACTAATTAATTGACTCCACTCTCACTAGTGTATCATTCAGTTAGACTAGATACAACTAGCTCAACTGAGTCTAATTGAGTTAAAATGAATACAGCTCCAAGAACTACTCTTCCAACTTTGTCATAACTTTGCCACTTCAGTTCTAACTGAGTCCTCCATGCATGAACCACCAGTAAACCCTAGTAATTTTGTAATTCCTTCAGCCCAATGATTTTCCAAATCTGTGCACTGAAATTAAGTGCTCCAAGAGAATAATTTGATGTTTATTGTCAGATTATTATTAAGAGCTAATAATAATCGACACTTCTATTTTTAGTTCGACGATCTTTAAATAGACTTCGCCCAATATTATAAAAATATAATTTCATATATTTTTCCAACTTGATCAACCATCCACAAATAGCATCCTGCAACTTCTAAAATATGATCACCATGTCTAAAAATAGACATAGTCTAAAAATAGACTTGCGCCAAAAATAGCCTGTAGGCCCACTTAGTGAAGGCGACTCTTTTCACTAAGCTCATCATCTTGTTGAATCTCAACAAGTTTTCACAATAAAAGGTAGCCAATTTGTATTGGATTACTTCAATCTCATACTATTACCCATCCATTCTTGGTAGCTACAATATCGCTAAATGCGTTGGTTTTTTATGGTTTACATGTAACCACCATTCATTTTCCTAGTTTTCATCTGCCCATGTTTTACTTTACGATTTTTTTGTGATTATTGTTACTTATAATTCCACTACTTAAACCTTTCTTGAAACACGTTATTTCCAATCAATCAATCATTTTCGTAAGAAGAAAAAAAAATGCAAGGAAAAATCAATTACCTCATATTTCTAGCAACATAACAATCCTCATTGCACGTAGAGTTAAAAGCGCAAAAATTATAAGTCCCTTGACAATGATTTAATAATGAAAGGTTTTACAAACAAAAAGATACCTTAGGATTCACTATACATAATTGAGTGGGTTTTCTTTATATTAGATCAATAATATATATTTCACTATTATATAATCTCGCATTGATCTCGAGATAATTGATTATGTGTTTTGGAAATAATACGAATGTATGTACATCAGTAAAAAAGATATCATGACAGTATAATGCAATCCTCCTTATCACATAAATAAGTCAAATAATCACGTGCAACGAAGGATGTTTTCCATTTTGTACCACATTTATTTATGTTATGAATTTTCATGGCTCAAATTAATTCTAAGTAAAAAAGATATTCAATGTAAAAATTTTCTCTCTTAACCGAAATGGTGGAATTGGAATCCATTGAAAATACAAATAAATACATATTGAAACTCAAGTTCAATACGAATGATACATTAAAGGAGTTGTGCTTCATTTTGAAGAAAATTGATTAGTTTGATAATACAGAATCTCAGGGTCAAGTGGCATGGGAAAGAAATATAATGACAAGATTAAGTAAAATATGTAAGCATAGTGGTGCACATGGGTCATACTAACTAGTAAAATATTTCTTAAATAATTAGTGTTGAATTGGCATTGGTAATGGAGTATGTGTCATATTGATAAAATAATAAAACAATGATATGGGAAATGGGCATGCTATGTGACATTTCTTGAACATTATTTGGTGATATGTAACCCATGTGATGGAGGGTCACTAAACCTCAAACATTAGAATAATAAAATTCAATTGGAAAAAATTATGAAGGGGTAGGGCCCGAGCTAGATGCACATGATTCCCAAAAAAAACTAAAAATAAATGTTACACACTTTACATCACATAAATAAATTATATAAGGAGTGAAAAAATGATGTGTTAGTGTTGGAGTGGGGATTATCTATTGCGAAAAATAGGTGTTCCCCTTGCTAATCACTTCTCATCCCTCTCTCTCAAATATTTGTAGACGGTGGATAACTCTTCCTCCACATTATCATCTCACTCATTTTTATATATCAAGAATCCTTGTCTACTCATGGAATTTCCAGCTCGCATGGAAACTATAAACTTGAAACATTATGTGACTTCCTACTCTATTATGCTAATTTCCTCAACATTAACTTCCTATGTGGATATATTTAAGATCATGCACTTAGCTAAGGGGATGAACTCACCCTTCTCCATGGTGAAAAACCCAGTTTTTCCCTTCCCCGTAGGAAATATTGTTGTGAACTGTGTTGCTCCATCCTCTGGATTCATGGAAAATAGCTTGACTACACCCTTTTATTTAGAAAATGTCATTCCTTCCTTAATCCTAGAGGGCTCATGTAAAATTTGGTTTCCCCTGGCTTTTCATGATGTTGTAAAATGTGCAATTGACATTATTTTCTTAAGGACATAAGTTCATGAAGCCCCCTTTTTTTTAGGTTCCTTTGGTGGATGAAGCATTTAGGGATGAAAATGTGTTCTCACAGTTTTACTTGATATGCATATTTAATGGTTTATGGCCGCATTTAGTAGATATTATCTCCTTGATTTTTGAGCACTGGAAACCTCTAAATTTAGATGAGCTAAATATCTATGCTTTGTCCATAGAGTTTTTTGTATTAGTATATGATAAATTTTAATATTAGGAGTTGATATTTGGTTCAAGTTTGTGGTTTTAGGAAAGTGCATGGTTGTCTATGCAACCATGGTTCCCCTCTTTTCACCCCTTCTGAACTAAAATTTCTACCACTCCATTTTGGGTAAGGCTTCGTAATCTCCCTTTGCATCTATGGAATATTCCATCATTGAAAGCTATAGTAAATGATATAGGTATATTTTATCAGTATATCAATGAAACAAAACAATACCATGAATGGCTGCTACGAAAATGTTTAATCATTCAAATAATTTCCATCACCATTAGATTTAAAATATTTTTTCCTAGGTACTTCATCTTCATATTAAATTTAATAATGTGTGTTTCTCTTATTTTTTCACTTTCTTTATTTACCAATTCGTGTTTCCCCATAATGATAACATTCTTTTACAAAATCTAGTTTGATAAAACTTGTTTCTTGGGGATAGGGTGGATACATTGAGAAACCTTTTTTTATCTATTGAATCAATCTCTAAGAGAGAATAGTTAACATCCAAAATACACCTTGTGATCCCACGCTAAGTACTAGGTTTAAATAAATTGATTACCTCCATTATATCATACATTGTATGAAATGTGAATTTTTTTTTCTTTTGCTATTTTTTTCAGAAATCAGGATGACTAACTTGTGGCTTTAGAAATTTCGAACCAATAAAATGTAAACTATAAAAAAAACCTGCAACAATCACACCTAGCCTTGGCCACATCAACCAATGCTCATGGATTGATTTGTTCCTTTAATCAGAATGGTGAACTTTTCACCATGGTGTGCCTTAAAAAAACATCTTATCACCGATTTTTCTATGCTATGTGGGCTCTTGTGAAATGTGAGTTATATTTTCTCACCTTTTTCTCTTTAAATCATATGATTACTTGTACATATATGAATCCTAATCCATCACACTAAATTTACACCCCTCAACCTCACATTACAGTTTCTACTAAAATGGGGTTGAAAATGACTTTCCTCGACATCACATTGTAGTTTCAGAAGATAAAGTGAAAAATATCCAATACACAATATATTATACATGTTATGATATTAATGTGAAGCTTCTACAAAATACATGTCAATTAAATTCACATGATATTAACACATGTACTTAAAATCCAAATTTAGATTTAAAAAGTAAATAGATCCATATATCATAGTCGGTGACTTAAGATCCATAGGATTTTAATGTTTTATAAAAGTGACTTTGTTTAATTGTTTCAAGAGCTAAATTTTCTTCCTTCTTACCATGATTTAACCTATGTCTAAAGGGTGTAAAGAAATTTTGTAAGAGAATATAAAGATAAATAGTTCTAAATATGAAATTTAATATTTTTTCAATATTCAATTCCACATATTAGCACACCATGAGTAGTGCCACATGACATTTGAATAAGGCATCTCTTTGAAAGTGTGTGCCTTCATATAATTAGTGATATTCAGCCAAGAAAAAAACCCATGGAAATTGTACCGTCATGATTTATAGGTAATTTGTTGAAAGGTTTTCTTATAATTGAATTTCTTACTCTGAGGAAAAATATAAATGTATTCCACTCACATTTTCCAAATTTCAATTTTATTTTTCATGTATGTGTATTTCAGTTTTATCATTTTAATTATGACCCTCTTATTCTATCTTTGAAAGCATTGAACAATAACCAGGAATAAAGTATAAAATTAGAAATAGTTATGTTAGAGAATCTCAAGTCTTTGAGTAGATGTAACACTATCTAAGTGTATAAAGTCCTCGTAGATTCAAACTGCTAATTGTAATTTACTAAAACAATAAACCTAAATCTACTCTACCAATAGTAGAAACAATTAAACGATCTCGAGATCATGAAGAATACAAGAGAAATAATTCAATCAACACATTACATGACAATTTCCTGGGGAAATCCATAGCTAAAAAATCTTACTATCTGTATATTACATTAGTCAGAAAAATATCATAAGATTACAATGATTTTCACAAGCTTATGCAACCTATGCACTATCTCTATCTCTCTCATTGTTTCCTAGATAAGCCTTTGCCTATACTTAACCAATTTCTGCTTTCCCAAGTCCCTATTAACTTGCGATGTTTCCTTGGGAATTATCCCCTATTATTTATGGAAATTCCTCATTCATAATTGTGCAAACCATCATAGGCCTTCCTCTGACTACATCCACCACTTGTACAATTTGGATGATTATACAATTGATATTACACTTCCCTTGAACTCCAATCTCAACTGGATAACATGTAGATTACACATGCATGAGTTATTTATGGTTGATTTATTAGTGAACTGGTTGAACATTAAAGATTCACTCCATTGTTATACATCCTACTAGTTCCGCCAATAGTTGGAATTATTTTAACTAGCTTTAACTCAATTTAACTAAATTAATTAATTACTTCTCAAAATAAACTCAATCAAGGCTCCCATAAAGTAGGAGCCACTCTACATGACTCAAGTTAGACCCCGAGTTCAAATTAACTGAACTAAATAAGTCAAACTAACTTATTTAACTCGTATAAGTTGTCATGTTATGTGGAATTACAATTTTCTTCTAATATAATTCAAGCGAAAATTAAATTAGAATCATTATTTGTGTCATTTTAAACACTCCCTCTTAGCAAGAAAGGGATCATCAATGCCCCAATCCTGCCTATAGTGCCTTATTCAAGATATTTACATCCTGTTACTCTATAGGCATGTAATCTAGGAACATGATCTGCCTCTCCACACAATGTTGTAGATGGTGGTAACACGTGTCAATATGCTTGGACTGATCATGAAAAACTGGATTCTCAGAGAGTTTGATGCAACTATGATTTTCATAGTAAATCACTTTAGGATCCATCTACTGACCAAATAACCCAACAAGGATCTTCCTCATCCAAATAAACTCACAAGCTGCTTGAATAGCATTCATGTACTCTGCTTCTACTGAACTAAGTGCAATTGATCTCTACTTCCTACTGTACCAGGATATTGCTACTGACCTAATACTGAAAATTCCCCCTGATGTGTTCTTCCTTTCTGATGGACTCCCCACCCAATATACATTAATGAATCCTTGCAATTTCACTCCCTCTATCTGTGTATACTAAATTCCAATCTGAGTGGTGTCTCTAAGGTATCTCAACACATGTTTGGTTTCTTTCCTATACAGTTTGGCTAGATTAACCATTTCTTGAATAAGTTGGTTAGCTGGATAAAAAATGTCAAGACATGTTTTCATCAAGTACATAAGTGATCCCAAAATTTTATTTTACATGGTAGCCTCTACCACTTCCCTTGAAGTAGCATATTCCTTCCTCCAATTTCGTGCTAGAGGAGTCTCCATGTGTTTTTTGCTCTCCATGTGAAACTACTTAAGTATGTCGTCGACATACTTTCCCTAAGATACAAATAGTTCCCAATCTCCTTTCCAAATTTCCAAACCAAGGAAATAATGCATGAGCCCCATGTCTCTCATCTCGAATTATCTTGCCAAATCATTTTTGAAATATTTTATCAACTTCTCATCACCTACTATAACAAAATCATCGAAATATAATACTATAATCAATAATTTACCTTCAACCACAATATGGTAAAGGTTTACATCGGCTTCACTTTTGGTGAATCGCAACCCAGTGCTATAGGCATTGTTCCTGGTGTACCAATCCCATGGTTCTTGTTTCAATCCATACAGTGATCCCTTGATTCTGCACACATGTGACTCTCTGTTGAAGGTCTCAAATCCTTTTGGCTGCTCTATGTACACCTCTTCCTCAATCACTCTGTTGAGGAAAGTTTTATTCATATCCATCTAATGTATCTTTCATCCTAATAGCATTGAAATTGATATAATTGATCTGATTGAAGAGTACCTTGCTACTGGAGAAAATGTCTCCTCGTAATCAAGTCCCCCCGCCTGAGAGAACCCTTGTGCCTCAAATTTGGCATTTTGTTTCTTGACACTCTACTCTGTTGTTTTGTTAGCCTTGTAGATCAATCTAGAACCTACCATTGACTTGTCCTCTAGTCTTGGGACCACTTCCCAAGAACTATTCCTAATAATGGAATCATATTCCTCTACTATGGAATCAACCCATATTGGTTGTTACACTGCTTCCTCGAATGAACATGGCTCAGTCTCCACACTCTAGCTCATGACCTCCTCTGCTTATGTTGTGATGTGAGTGCTCCCACATTCTATCTAGCATCATGAATTAATCTGTCAGCTTCTATAGTGCACTTCCTTCCATCTCTGCATGTCTATGCATGAGTGGGTGCATCCGCTCTTTGATCCTTTGCTTGTGGTTATTCCACTACATCCTGAGGTTCTTATTTTGGAGCTAAAATCTCCTCATATACATGCAAATGAAGCTCCCTATCAAAGGAAAATTTCATGGCCATCTCTTCATTGAAATTCACCTCTATGAACAAATTTCATCCTGTGAGATAGTAGGTACATAGGATAGTTTTGAGGTGCATTAGTGTACCCCATAAATATGCCCAAATCTACTGTCAGTTCTATATTTTTCCTTGCATCTTTGGAAACATGACAATAAACTAATGAACCAAATATCCAAAAGTGTGCTAGATCTAGTTTCTTACCCCAAAAATATTCTTCTGGTGTACTCATCTTGATAATCTGTTAGTGTCAGTATATTCTTACTGCCATTAGTGATCAAAACTGCTCTTTTTGCATTTTCATATTAAGAGTCTCATACCGAATAAATTTCATCATTCTGCTAGGTCATGGATTCATTGATGGTAGTAAATTTTCATCAGTTTTCCCTCATAAGGTACTTGCTAATTCTCCTCTCTATGGTATTCAGTCATTAGTCACTTTTATTCTCAAGATCATGTCAGTGGATCATAGGATAGGTCTCATTAGTTTCTAGGGTCTCACCATGGTCAAAATAATGAGTCAAATGTCAATAAAAATCAGCAAGGTCATGAGGAAGTCAAATAAATTCAAAGTCACAGCACCTGGAAGATCAAAGAGACATTTTATTCATCTTGATGTAATTTTCACCTCAAAACCATGTTTTGAGGTGAAAATGTGATATTTTTCCTTTATTATTATTCATTATGTAATTCTATATCATCATGTGTAATAAGTCACAACTCAAAAGCTGCCATCTCCACAAAGTCATCATCCTGCCTTCAGAGAAGTTTTCCATAGCATGTTCATTTCCAAATCATCTTCCAAGCAGATCCATCAGAAAGGGCTCGGAGAGAGCTTTCCAACGGTATACTGCACTCCTAAAACTGACTTCTGGATTGAAATCTATGCTTAAAGTGAAGTAAAAGTCCCCTATATCTTCAAGCTTCCCCTATTTCCCATGTTTCCCTTAAAGTTTATATTTAAGTTTAATATTTTACTTAGAAAATTCCCTTTCCTCCTTCCCGATGGTAAAAATCACATTAATACATTAAAATCTGATCCAAAAACCACTTCCCCACCATGCTTTATAATAAACTTTATGACAAAGTTTATATTATAAATCTCGCTGACTCATCATCACAATCGCAACATCTTTATTGCGTGCCCTGATTGGCCCTTTTGCCAAACCTCTGATGCAATTACCCCGATTGAATTAAGTCGTTGATTGAACAACCCTGACATGATTAACTCATTTCTGATTGCATATTTAAAATGCGACTTCCGATTATACTCCTCTGATCCAATCACACCGTTCAAATCCTACCTCCGATTGACCTTACCCGATTACACCATAACCGTTGATATGATCAATGATCCAATGGCTTATACTCCATTTCTCCGTCAACATCGGCGTGATTTGTATTGCCCTCCCTCCAATGCACATCCGACCGTCGATCTCCTCCTTTAATCGAACAACCCATATGCAATCGGCCCATTGTCATCAGCGCTTTCATAAGGCTTTCCACGATTGATGTCCCCATCGTCGATCACCCAACCTCATTCGACAGCCCACAACTATCACGCCCCAATCGCATCGGCGATTTCTTATGCATCACTCTATTCCGCTCCCCTCCGACCTCCGACGTCGATTGACCTTGGGCCCACCATAATACTTCTGCCCATGCATTATAAAAGGCCTTCCCATTTGTAAATTTTAATTTTGTTATATTTCATTTTCACAAAGGTTTTCCCTTGTTCCACATTCCCAAAATCACGTTAGAATATTTTTGTCATCCTCCCTATTCCCCGAGTGCCGATTGCGATTACACTATTGTAAATATGTGTTTTCAACTATTTAATATATTATATGCCCTATCCCCTCCCCTCAGATTCTGATTTGTCATGTGGATCTCATTTCCCTTCGCTTCCCCCATCCAACATAGATTTTCGCTTCACCAAAGGCAAAATTTTCATTTCCAAGGTATTTTTATTAAAAAGTCGGTTTTATTCCAACAGAAAGCGAAGTGATAGTCAAAGGCTGAGAACCTAAAATAAGAAAATATTGTTACAACAGTAGCAAAGTAGGAAATCTGCTTTCAGATTTCCTATTTTTCCTTCATACAGCATAACAACGAAATCTCCAAGTGGTAAAATGTAATGTTGTCCCTTATTTTTAGGGGCAGATTGTTGTATTTCTTTTCTATGATTGTACTTCAGTTTTTGAGCTGTCAGAACAACTCCCTTTTTCTGTGGATCCATGTTCCCACATTTTAGCTTATTTATTGTAATTGTAAATTATAGGGCTGGGTTCTGCAATTCAGAAGTAGGGGAATAGCGTGGAAGAAACATTTTGTGCTCCATTGTATAGTTTGGACAGGGATTAATAAGAGATGCAGCTCTGATTTGTGGGATCCATGTGGTATGAGATTTAGAATTTGTTTATCTCCTTTGTTCATATGTAAATTGTTATGTGTTCCATTCATCCATAAACATTTCCTTTTGAATGCTTTCAAGATAGAAAGGTAGGATCCATTTTCATGCCCTGCCTTGGGAAATCATTCATACTCTGTGTTTTTCTTCTGTTTAAAAAGGATCCATTTATTGTGCCCTCTTCATCTCCTCACCAGTCTTTCCATCCCATCCTTATTTAACTTTAATTGCTAAGTTTCCTGCCTATCTTGCCCCATGAAATACCCGGTGTCCTGATTTAATTCCTAGTTCCAATTGTTCCATTTTATTCCACACAGCCCTGAAATTTCATTCATTTATTAAATATTTTCCCATCATTTTACCTAGCCTAATATCATATCATTATTGTGTTTATTTGAATATCCTTTTATGGAGAGAGCCCTCTCTTGTCCTTGTAGGGCTAGCTATAAGGCTGAGCGTGGTTTAGTTGTTACCTTTTTTTGCCCTTTTCAGCCTGGGGTCCAATTCAGGTGCTGACATTCTTTGGCGACCATACTGGAGACAGAAGTTGTTTATTATAGAAGATTCATCATCCCAGTAACATTTTTTCTTGTAAATTCTTGCACTCTAGATGATGATGTTTAGAGTTTACTAGGATGGAAATAAAATTTTGTAAAATAGAAATTCGACCACACTGGCTTCAAGAAGATACACCAGGGCTAATCCAGATCCAAATCCTCCCCCTGTGTTTGAAAATATGAACCTTATCCCAAGAATTTTTAGAAGACAAGAAGGATCATTAAGCCCCAGACCCGTCACCAGATCCTATACTTGGCCCAGTGTGTGGTTTTTCGTAGAAGATCTTTCCTTTGACGAGAATTTTGAGATTTCTTTATTTAGGAATAAGTCTGAAACTGACATTGATAATACCATTTTAGATTTTGAGTTCCTTGTAGATATTGAAGTCCAGAGAGAAAATTCCTCCATTGATGATTACATTTTGAATTCCCCTCAGTCCATCACTGTAACTAATATTCCTGAGCTTTCAGAGTCGTCAGGATCTGCATTGCCTCCTCCTAATTCATCAGCATTCCCATCAGTCAATTCCTAATTTTCATCTCCTCCATCAACACCTCCATTAAATCCTACAAATTATGTTGTAAATCCTCCCAGAGCCATGGATGCCCGATATGCACCCTTGGTTTTACCCCAGGTCCTCAATGATATGCCTGCTGACTATCAAAGCAAAATCCCCATCTTTGATGCCACTCAGAGCATTACAGCCCAGCAGCACATTGATAAAATGAATGACTTTTTTGATTTACATGAGGTAGGAGCAAAGAATTTAACAACCAGGATGTTTGTTCAAAGCTTCGGAGGTGAAGTCAGAAAGTGGTTTAGAGCCTTACCACCAGGCTCAATTCACACTTTACCGGAGTTGCACACACAGTTTTAAGACCGGTGGGAGGTAAAAAAGAACCCACTCCAAATTCTGTCTGAATACGAGAATATTAAAAGAAATGTGGGTGAAACTATCCAAGACTATTGTTTAAGATTCAATGATGTATATAATGCTATCTCAGCTAACTTGAAGCCTCCTGTGGGATTAGCATTGTTGAAATTTCCCAATGGTTTTGATGCTGACATGGCATATCAGCTGCGTGAAAGAGACCCGTCTTCACTTGAAGACATGCAGAAGATAGCAGTAAGCATTGAAGCTAATCTGCTGGCTAAAAGAGCACGAACCAGAGCTGAGAAAAGATTCATCGTAAAGGAGGAGGCCTCTCCTTCAGAAATCAAAATGGACACTCTGATCAGAACAATAGAAAAAATGGTTGATAGGTTAACCATTGCAGACAGACCTGAACCTCAAATAAGAAATCCGAATTTCAGAGGACAACAGCCACAATTCAGAATTAAATAGAGAGAGCAAATAACACAGGACCAAGCTATGCCACCATAACAACAGATTAAAACTCCATTGCAGCAGAACTATGTGCAATGGATAGATTCATATGATGACAATCCTGTGATTGAGGCTAATCATTTTTTCACAGCTGATGGTGTGCCAATTTTCCTCACAGAAGACGAAGAATACACAGTGGCGACTCCAGACATTCAAAAAGACCAAAATTTTGTTTTGGCCAATGACACAGCATTGGAAGAAGAGTCAGATGACTACAAGAGAGAGTATATGAAGGCTCTGTCGGCTCAGCAAAGGTAGTACTCTTTAAGGAACAGATAGGTTAGAATCAGTCCCATTCAAAAGAGAAAAGAACTCCAAATGAAGAACGATGCACAGAAAGCAAAAGAGCCAGCCGACCCTTCTTATAGCAAAGCACCTGTAGTTACTAATACAACAAATGAAAAGAAACAGTAGAGCTCAAAAAAGGATAAAACAGAGAAGAAATACCCGCCCATTAAAGAGGTAGAAAAATCTCACTCTTTTAATTTAGAAAATGAAATTTCTAAGTTAAAAGTGTCTATGCCCCTCACAGAGTTGGTGAAGAATAGTGTATATAAAACTCAGGTGTCCAAAGTCTTGCAAATAGACTCTGTCTCTGATATGGTTAATGTAGAAGATGACTACCCTAAACTTATTTTCGGTCCAGCCATAGAAGAATCTGAAGAAAATGAAGTCCCTCCTTTTTACCTAAGTCTTAGATTACATGAGTTTATCCTTCATAACACTATGTTAGACTCTGGGACCTCACATAATTTGATGCCCAACGCTGTCATGGAGAAGCTAGGCCTTGATATCACTCAAAAATATCATGATTTGTATTCCTTTGACTCAAGTAGGGTCCACTATATTGGTCTAATCAAAGATTTGGTAGCATCTTTAGATCAAATTCCAGCAAAGAATGTCTTGATGGATGTAGTTGTTGTTGATGACCTGCCAAGGTTTGGAATGCTTCTATCTAGGTCTTGGGGTGAAAAACTTAAGGGAACCATGCAGCTTGAATTCTCTTATGCCACTGTCCCTGTATTTGGCCAATTGAGAAAGTTATATAGAGAAAATAAAATGAAATATATGATTACCAGCAAAGACAAGCCTGTAAATCATCCCATTAATGTTATCCATACAGATTTAGAGTCTTTTGTCTTGTATTCAGATGGTGGTTTAAATGACGAGAATGTTCAGTTGGTACAAGTGGATGAAATACCTGAGATTTCAGAGAATTTCAAAGAAGTCCTTAAACAGGATAGGATAAAGCAACAAACACTTCTCAGCCTCCTACCTGCCAGCAGCAAAAGGACAGTGAACAACTAGAAATCAACCAAGGTAAAGAAGAGAAATAAACAAATTTCTAGCATCTTCAAGAAGAAGAAGAAGGCCTGTGGAGTATGGATTTTGGTGGAGTTGTTGGTAAGGATGGAGCTGGTATTTGAATATGGATTGGGAGTCTTGTTTTCCACCTTGAGAAGGTTCCAAGTAATGTTAGATTTTGTGCTTATAAGTTAGTGATTTCTCTAACAATGAAGCAGAATATGAGGCCTTGATTGCAGGTCTCACAATTCTGAAGAAGTTGAATGCAAAAAATATTTTTGTGTATGGTGACTCCGAGCTGATAATCAAACAGGTGAAAGGAGAATACCAAGCTAAACATATGAGATTAAGGGCATACAAAAATGCAGTCTTGGACATTTTGAAAACACTCCCAGAGTATACTTTGACAACAGTGCCCAGGATGCAGAACCTCATTGCTTATTCACTTGCCACTACTGCAAGTAGCTTAAAGATTTCGATGAACTCCAGAAATAATTTTGAGATCTATTTCAAAAATAGGCTTGCTATTCCAGACAATTTAAGGTATTGACAAGTATTTTGGGATGATAATGAGTTTAATGCATTTTTGCAGGGTGATGGAAAATTTAAAGATACTCCAATAGAGGGTGAGTATGAGTTTGATGATCAGGAGTTAGAAGAAAACCAGATGGACATATTGTAGCTAAAGGATAATGTAATTCCTAGAGGTCTCATACCTCTAGAGGAGCCTTTTGATCAGGATGATGTCGCAAAGAAACCAAGCTTGGTTCCCACAGAGAAAGGAGAAGAAGATGTGAATATTGGAACAGCTGACCAGCCCAAGTTTGTCAAATTGTCAAAGGCATTATCCCCTGAGGTAAAGGAGAAGTATGTTAAATTTCTTTCTGAATTTTCTGATGTATTTGCATGGGATTATTCAGATTTTAAAGTGTATGATAAGAACATAATCCAGCATACAATTCCTATCAAGTCGGATCAGAAGCCTTTCAGACAGAAGCTGAGAAGAATCAATTTGAAGCTGTTGCCATCGATTGAAAAGGAGGTAAACAGGTTGTACAAAGCAGGTATCATAGTGCCCATTAGATTTTCTGACTGGATTTCAAATTTGGTTCCAGTGTGTAAAAAATATTGGAGAAATAAGATTGTGTATAGATTTTCGGAACTTGAATAAGGCATCCTTAAAGGATAATTACCCACTTCCAAAAATAGACCATATTCTGTAGAGAGTAGTTGGAGCATCTAGGATGTCAGTACTTGATGGCTACTCAGGGTACAACCAGATCTTCGTGCATGAGAAGGACCAAGATAAAACTGCCATCACAACACCCTAGGGAACCTTCCAGTATGCTAAGATGCCATTCGGATTGAAGAACACTGGAGCTACTTTCCAGTGTGCAATGGACATTGCTTTTGCAAATGAAAAATATGTTTTTCTTGTTGTTTATTTGGATGATTTGACAGTGTTTTTAGGTTTGGATGATGAGCATTTGCACCATTTAAGAGTGGTTTTTCAGCGTTGCATAAAGTTTGGGATTTCTCTCAATCCCAAGAAGAGACTTTTGGCCATGGAAGAGGGAAAATTTCTCGGGCATATCATCTCTAAAGATGGCATCTGCATTGATCCAGCCAGAGTGGAGGCAATTCAGCTCATAGATCTTCCACGGAACAAGAAAGAGATTCAGGCCTTCAATGGTAAGATGAATTTTTTGCGCAGATTTATACCTAATCTGGCTGAACATTTGAGAGAAATGACCAATATGTTGAAGAAATACAACACTATTAAGTGGAGTGAAGAAGCTATCAAGTCATTCAATTTGGTAAAGTTTCCTTTGTCTAATGCCCCAGTTTTGATCAGCCCCGACTATACTCAAGATTTTACCATATTTTCGTTTGCATCTGAGCATACTGTGGCTGTTGTTTTAATGCAAAAGAGAGATGAAGTAGAAAAGCCAATTTCCTTTTTCAGTAGGACTATTAGAGATGTTGCTTTAAGATATAATATTATTGAAAAACAGCCATTGGCCCTAATCAAGGCATTGAAGGATTTTAGGGTCTATATTCTGCATTCACATACTATAACATATGTCCCTAACGCAGCAGTCAAGGATGTACTAATGCAAACTGATCCAGAAGGTCGAAGAGGCAAATGGATAGCAGCTATGTTGGAGTATGACTTAGAGATCAAGCCCACGAAGTTGATCAAAGGCCAAGGTTTGGCAAAATTGATGGCCCAATCAAATATACGTGATTTAGATATAAACCTCATTACAACAATATCAAAAGAGGAAGATGAAGTTTTGTTGATTCCTATTTCAGATATTTTTCTGCAGTCCCCTTGGTATTCAGATATCATGTATGTTCTTCAACATCTGTCACCTCCTCCAGGCATGTCTAAGAGTAGAGGTAGGTCTTTGAAACTCAAATCTGCAAAGTATTTTATTTCGAACAGTTTCTGTATTGGAAAGACCCAGGAGGTGTTTTGCTAAATTGTCTGGTTGAAGAAGAAGCTTAGAAAATAATGTGTGATTTTCATAAAGGTGACTGTGGCGGTAATTTGTTCTGGAAGACTACAGCCAACAAGGTTTTGAGAGCCGAGTATTATTGGCCCACATTATTTTCTGATTTATATAAAATAGTGATGAATTGTCATGAATGTCAAATATTTCAAGGGAAGAAGAAGTTGCTTTCGCTTCCCTTGAAACCAGTTTTAGTGAACGTGCCCTTTCAGCAGCTGGGGCTCGATTTTATAGGAGAAATACATCCCACGTCCTCAGTACAACACTGATGGATACTGACAGGAACAAATTACTTCATGAAATGGATCGAGGCCATCCCTGTCAAGCAAGAAACAAACACGGTAATTATTCAATTCCTTGAATCGAACATTTTATCCCGTTTTGGCTACCCATGTAAAATTGTGACAGATAATGCAGCAGCGTTCAGATCAAAGAAAATGCTCAATTTCTGTGACAAATACAACATCATGCTGGGCCATTCAATAACATATTATCCACAAGGTAATGGCCTAGCAGAATCATCAAACAAATCACTAGTGAATATAATTAAGAAAATACTAGAGGCAAACAAAAGAAATTGGCACTGAAAGCTCATCAATGCACTATGGGCGGACAGAGTTAGCAGTAAAAAATCAATAGGTATGTCACCTTTCGAATTGGTTTATGGAATTGATGTTGTCTTTCCTACTTCTCTTACAGTTCCAGTTATGAGATTGTTACAAGAAGTTGGTAGCGAAGATGATGACAACCAGTGAAGGATCAACCAGATGATCCAACTTCAACAAACAAGAGAAGAGGTGTCACAAAAATCAAGTCATTTGCAAGAAAAGATAAAAAAGATTTATGATCGAAAGACAAAAGCAGAGAAGTTTCAGCTGGATGATGTAGTGTTGAAATGGGATGCAAGAAATGAATACAAAGGGAAGCACAGTAAGTTTGACAACCTTTGGAAGGGACCATACATAATTACAGCATACAGGGGACATAATGCTTTCTTACTTTCAGAAATGGATGGCCAGGATTGTCCTGGAGGAGCAGTAAATGGTAGGCTGTTGAAACACTACCATTGTTGAAGACATGAATCATAATCTATCCCATCATCATTGTATATACCATGTTATTCTTGATCAGAGTTCAAATGCATAGTCATTCAAGTTTGGGGCCCGAGGTGAAGGCTATAAAACTTGGAACACATGTGTATGGTTTGGTTTTATTTTAGTTTTTCAGTCTTAGTCTTGAGTCAGAGTCAGTTTTCATTTGTGTCAGCTTTCAGTATTTTTGACTCCATGCCCAACGGATAAGGCTACTTGGTCTACGGTGTTCTTGGCACCTCCAAGGAGCTACCATCCCCATTGGAGCCAATGTTAGTGTCAGTCTAGTCTTATTGCCATCAATGATCAAAACTTCTCTTTTTGCATTTGCATATTAGGAGTCTCATACTGAATAAATTTCATCATTCCGCTAGGTCATGGATTCATTGATGGTAGTAAATTTTCATTAGTTTTCCCTTATAATGTACTTGTTGATTCTCCTCTCTATGGTCTTCAGTCATTAGTCACTTTTATTCTCAAGATCATGTCAGTGGATCATAGGATAGGTCTCATTAGTTTCTAGGGTCTCACCATGGTCAAATTAATGAGTCAAATGTCAATAAAAATCAGCAAGGTCATGAGGAAGTCAAATAAATTCAAAGTCACAACACCTGGAAGATCAAAGAGACATTTTATTAGGCTTGATGTAATTTTCACCTCAAAACCATGTTTTGAGGTGAAAACGTGATATTTTGCCTTTATTATTATTCATTATGTAATTCTATATCATCATGTGTAATAAGTCACAACTCAGAAGCTGCCATATCCACAAAGTCATCATCCTTCCTTCAGAGAATTTTTCCAGATAATTTTCATCGCCAAATCATATTCCAAGCAAATCCATCAGAAAGGGCCCGGAGAGAGCTTTCCAATGGTATACTGCACTCCTAAAACTTACTTTTGGATTGAAATATATGCTTAAAGTGAAGTAAAAGTCCCCTATATCTTCAAGCTTCCCCTATTTCCCATGTTTCTCTTAAATTTTATATTTAAGTTTAATATTTTTCTTAGAAAATTCCTTTTCCCCCTTCCCGATGGTAAAAATCACATTAATACATTAAAATCCGATCCAAAAACCACTTCCCCACCATGCTTTATAATAAACTTTATGACAAAGTTTATATTATAAATCTCGCTGACTATTCATCGCAATCGCAACATATTTATTGCACGCCCTGATTGGCCCTTTTGCCAAACCTCCAATGCGATTACCCCCGATTGAATTAAGTCGCCGATTGAACAACCCCGACACGATCAACTCATTTTTGATCGCATATTTAAAATGCGACTTCCGATTAAACTCCTCTGATCCAATCACACCGTTCAAATCCTGCCTCCGATTTACCTTGCCTAATTACACCATAACTTTTGATCTGATCAACGATCCAACGGCTTATACTCCATCGCTCCGTCAGCATCGGCGTGATTTGTATTTCCCCCCCTCCAACGCACATCCGACTGTCGATCTCCTCCTTTAATCGGATGGCCCATATGCAATCAGCCCATTTCCATCAACGCTTTCATAAGGCTTTCCCCAATTGATGTCCCCAGTGTCGATCGCTCAACCCCATCCGATGGCCCACAGCTATCACGCCCCAATCGCATCAGTGATTTCTTATGCATCACTCTATTCCGCTCCCCTCTGACCTCTGACGCCGATTGACCTTGGGCCCACCATAATACTTCCACCCATGCGTTATAAAAGGCCTTCACCTTTGTAAATTTTAATTTTGTTATATTTCATTTTCACAAAGGTTTTCCCTTGTTCCACATTCCCAAAATCACATCAGAATATTTTTTTCATCCTCCCTATTCCCCAAGCACTGATTGCGATTACACTATTGTAAATATGTGTTTTCAACTGTTTATTATATTATATGCCCTATCCCCTCCCCTCAGATTCTAATTTGTCATGTGGATCCCATTTCCCTTTGCTTCCCCCATCCGACATAGATTTTCCCTTCACCAAAGGCAAAAGTTTCATTCCCAAGGTATTTTTATTAAAAAGTCGGTTTTATTCCAACAGAAAGAGAAGCGACAGTCAAAGGCCGAGAAATTAAAATAAGAAAATATTGTTACAACAGTAGCAAAGTAGGAAATCTACTTTCGGATTGCCTATTTTTCCTTCATACAACATAACAACAAAATCTCCAAGTGGTCAAATGTAATATTGTCCCTTATTTTTAGGGGAAGACTGTTGTATTTCTTTTCTATGATTGTACTTCAATTGTTGAGCTGTTAGAACAACTCCATTTTTCTGTGGATCCATGTTCCCACATTTCAGCTTATTTATTGTAATTGTAAATCATAGGTCTAGGTTCTGCAATTCAGAAGTAGGGGAATAGCATGGAAGAAGCATTTTGCGCTCCATTGTATAGTTTGGACAGGGATTAATAAGAGATGCAGCTCTGATTTATGGGATCCATGTGGTATGAGATTTAGCATTTGTTTCTCTCCTTTGTTCATATGTAAATTTTTATGTGTTCCATTCATCCATAAACATCTCCTTTTGAATGCTTTCAAGATAGAAAGGTAGGATCCATTTTCATGCCCTGCCCTGGGAAATCATTCATACTCTGTGTTTTTCTTCTGTTTGAAAAGGATCCATTTATTGTGCCCTCTTCAGCTCCTCACCAGTCTTTCCATCCCATCCTTATTTAACTTTAATTGCTAAGTTTCCTGCCTGTCTTGCCCCATGAAATACCCTGTGTCTTGATTTAATTCCTAGTTCCAATTGTTCCATTTTATTCCACACATCCTTGAAATTTCATTCATTTATTTAATCTTTTCCCATCATTTTACCTAGCCTAATATCAGATCATTATTGTTTTTATTTGAATATCCTTTTACGGAGAGAGCCCTCTCCTGTCCTTGTAGGGCTAGCTACAAGGCTGAGCGTGGTTTAGTTGTTACCCTGTTTTTCCCTTTTCATCCTAGGGTCCAATTCAAGTGCTAACAAATTCGATGAGGACTCTTGTTCTGCACATATAACATTGTGTTGCATTCTTCATCCCACAAGTGTAACGATAGGCCCTAATAATTCAATATCATACGTGAAAAATCCCATAATACTCCTGTTCTTCCTCTCAGAAACCCCATTTTGTTGTGGGTTGTGTGGTGTTTTCAACTGTCATCCAATTCCTTCTTATGCGTAGATTTTCTTGAACTAATTCCACGCATATTCTCTACCATTATTGCTGATGAGAGCCTTCACTTTCCTTCTTGTTTCTTTCTCAACAAGTTTTTTAAATTCACAAAATTTTGAGATTGTCTGGTCTTCCTTCTACATGAAGAATATCCAACACTTAAGTGAGAAATCATTTACAAATATAACAGAATACCTCTTCTTGGTCATGGCGGTTGTCATGAAAGGTCCACAAACATCTGAGTGAAATCTTACAAGGAACGATTGTGCTTGGTTGTCCTTATCATGAAAGGTGGATTTGGTGTACTTCCCTAATTTACATTCATTGCATGTATCTCGTTGCTCTAGAGCACCCTTGGGAAGTCTTGTAGAAATATCCTACATGGTATTTAGAGCTCCATAGTGAATATGGCCAAGTTGCCTATGCTTTATTTCACCAATGTCTCCACTCTACATATTCTCTGCTTTCATTCTCAAATCAACACTATCTTCTACATTCAATTTTTATACATTCTTTACCTGAACCCTACTTTGCTTCCCTTGTCCCAAGGCTATGTGACGAAGGAAATCCTCTCCTATGCTAAATATCACATACTAGCCATGGTCTTCTAACATACAAACTGAAACTATACTCTTCTTTAGACCCAGAACATACATGACATCTTTGAATGTGAGAGGAGAAACAAAATCCCTCTAAAAATTAATAGTACCAATGTTAGTCACACTATACCTTCAATCATCTCTCATCTCGATATGAATCTATAGGTCCTTATCCTCCAAGTCGCGAAAATTTATTTTTTCCTGATTATATGGAATGAGGCTCCACTATCTAGATACCACACACTACCCATCATGGATGTCACCATGCATGCAATGAGGGTGAAATACAACTCGAATTATTAATCAAGATCTTCACCTACCACTCCTCTAGAGGGCTTCTTGTTAACCTTATTGTGTGGAAACTTCATGGCATGGTGTCCCATCTCATGACAGTGAAAAAATTTAATTTTCGATAGTTCTTCTTGACTTCCTAACCAAAATCTCCTTTGGATTGGGATTTATTCCCTTTCCCTTTATTTTCCTTTCCATCCAAGATACAGTTATCCTTATTATCATGCTTGGATGAGGTTCCATCTCTGGTGTTCCACCTTATCTCTTCGTGTATCAAGTGAGGCCACAAACACTCCCACTCTAGTAGTTTCTCCCTCCAATCTACTGAATCCCGGTAGTTGTTCCAGCTCTTGGGAAGGCTTATAAGTGCTAGGCTGGCCAAATCATCTTCAACAACTGTAATACCAACACTCCCAAGCTCATCCTGACATTGGGTGAACTTGCTCAAGTACTATGGTATTGTTTCACCCTTTTCCATCTTGATTTTCTGAGTACTATCCTCCAATGCGAGCTTCATGTGGTCACTATTGTTATGAAACAAGTCTATCAAGGCTTTCCACATTACATATGGAGTCTCCTTATGGAGGTTCGAGGCTATATGATCTCAAACTACTTCCAATATGATCCTCCTCGCTTTTGCAACACAATTCTTCCACTCCGCTACATCCTGAGTATTAGATGTTGGAGGTTTAAGAATATTAGTATCTACCAATTCCTTCAACCCATTATATTCCAACGATTCCTAAATATTTTCCTTCCCAGTAATATAATTCAAACTACACTAAATATTCGAGTCTTAATCCATAGAAGGTCATCCGGCTAGCTTTGAAGATTTGATTTTGAAAATTCAATCCTTCAAAGATAACTTCAAATTCTTCTCTTCTATTTTGATTTTGGTTCTGATACCATGTAGAATATGTTTTAGATTCAAAATACTAATTGTAATTTACTAAAACAATAGACTTGAATCTACTCTACCAAATGCAGAAATAATGAAATGATTTTGAAATCATGAATCATATAAGAGAAATAATTCAGTCAACACATTACACATTTCCTGGGGAAATCCACAGCTAAAAACCCACCCTATTTGTATATTTCATTAGTTAAGAAAAATATGAGAATATTACAATGTGTTTCTCAAGCTCAAGCAACCTATACACTATCTCTATCTATCTCACTACTTCCTAGACAAGCCTTGGACAATACTTAACGAAATTTCTTCTTTCCAAAGTCCCTATTTCCTTGCATTGTTTCCTTGGTAATTATCCCCTTTTATTTAGGGAAATTACTCATTCATAACTGCACAATCCATCATAGGCCTTCCTCTGACTGCATGCACTACCTATGTAATTTGGCTGATTATACAATTGATAGTACATTGCCCTTGAACTCTAATATTAATTGGTTAACTCATAGATCACACATGCATGAGTTATTTATGGTTGATTTATCAGTTAACCGGTTGAACACTGAAATTTCACTCCATTTCTAGACCTCCTACTAGTTCCTCCAATAGTTGGAATGTTGTGAAACCAACTCCAAAAAGAGAAGAAAAGAGATATCAACGCCTTAGAAATAAGCCACTTTGAGGGGCCAACCTCCAATACATTACATGAATGAACAATTCTTGGATGATACAAATGAAAAAACCTCCTCTCTATATATAGGAGTCCGTGGGGCCACAATGTAATCCTAGCCGATCTAACAATAATAAAGTAAGGGCACTATAATAACAATATGGGGGTTACAGGGGTACAATAAGGTACTATACTAGTAATACAAGGACCTAACAACAATAAGGTACTATACTAGTAATACAAGGACCTAACATGCTCCTCTCCTTCAAAAAAGTGTTGTCCTGAATGCTTGAGTAGCTCCAAGTGCTTCTATATAAAATTCTCATCCTCCCATGTAAAATATTTAGTGGGTAAGTTCTTCCATTTGATGAGATACTCTAAAATTGATCGATTTCGTAGCTGTCAAGCTGTTATTTCTGTGACTGCTTCAGGTTCCAATATGGTTTTTCCTTCCTCATCAAGTTCTGGAAATATTGTTTGAACTAGAATTTTGTCCCCTATAACCTTTTTTAAGCATGAAACATGGAAAACTGGATGCACTCGTGAAGAAATAGGAAGCTCCAATTTTTATGGCATAGTACCAATCTTTTGCAACACCTTGTAAGGACCATAGTACATTGGCAATAATTTATTATCCTTCTTAGCTTGCTTGAGGGACATTTATTTGTATGGTTGTAGCTATAAAAATACCCAATCTCCCACATCAAAACTTCTCTCAATGCGATGTTGATCTTCCTATTGTTTCATTTGATTTTGTGCCAAATTTGGGTTATCCTTTAAGAGTAGGAGAACTTCTTGTTGATGCTCAATGTGATCCTCCACTGCTTGAACCCTAGAATTTTCCCTTAAAGAAGATGTGATGGATGGTGGATGATATCCATAAAGTGCCATAAATGGGGTCATTTTTGCTGCAGTATGGAAGGAAGTGTTATACCACCATTCAGCGAGAGGTAACCACTTGACCCATTTTGCGTGCTTATCAGATACAAAACAACGAAGATAACCTTCCAAAAATTTATTCACTATCTCTGTTTGGCTATTGGATTGAGGATGATAAGATGAGCTATGAGCTAGTTGAGTACCCAAACAATAAAATATTTCCGTCCAAAAATTTCCTATAAAAATAGGATCTTTGTCAGTTACAATAATCTTCGGGTTTCCACGTAGCTTTTGAATTGTTTCCATAAATGCTGTAGCAACTGTACTTGCTTTAAATGGATGAGATAATGCACAAAATTGTGCATACTTGGTAATTATATCAACTACCACCATGATGACACTCCTTCCTTCAAACTTAGGTAAACCTATGATAAAATCGATTGAAATATCCTCCCAACATTGACTTGGAATGGATAAAGGTTGTAGAAGACCCGGGGTCTTAATTGTCTCAAATTTATTTTCCTGGCAAACCAAACATTCCGCCACAAACTTTTGAATATCAAATTTAAGTCCATCCCAAAAAAATTCTTTCTTCACCCTGTGGTAATTTTTAAAAAATCCTAAGTGTCCTCCTAAAGGAGAAGTGTGAAATTCCAAAAGAATCTTTTGTTTTAGTTGGGAATTCTTGCAAATATATAAGTGATATTTGTACCATAAGGAATCATTTTTCCAACTAAATGTATCATATGTACTAGGATCTTGCTGCAACTTTTGAATGAGTGTCCAAACTTCTTCATCCTTCTTCCATTCATCCCTTTCTTTGGTTATCCAATCTGGTTGGATAATAGAAATGGCACAAAGCAATGCTTCCACATCTTCATCCTTTCTTGAGAGTGCATCTGCAACAACATTTAACTTCCCTTTTTGTAGATGATTTCAAAGGCATAACCCAACTTCTTTGTGACCCACTTTTGTTGCTCTTTCAAAGATAGTCTTTGTTCCAAAAAGTGTTTAAGACTATCATGATTAGGTGTTACCTTGAAGTGTATTCCCATTAAGTAAGGTCTCCATTTCTTTAGTGCATGTAGTATTGCCAACATTTCCTTCTAATAAATAGCCTTTTGTAAATACTTTCCTTTGATTGAAAGACTTTCAAAAGAAATGGGTCTTCATTCTTGCATTAAAATAGCACTAATTCCATTTCCTAAGGCATCCCATTCCACAATAAAGGTTTTTGTGAAGTCTGGCATAGCTAAGACTGGTGCTAGGCACATTGCCTCTTTAAGATGTTCAAACGCCTTAGTTTCTTCAGGAGTCCATGAAAATTCATATTTCTTCAATAATGTTGTTAGAGGTGCTACTATTCTCCCATAATTCTTAACAAACTTGCGATAATACCCTGTTAACTCGAGAAATCCTCGCAACTTCTTTATGGTTGTGGGGACTTTCCAATCCTTAATGGCTTTAATTCTGTTAGGGTCTACCTTAACACCCTTGTGAGATACAATATGACCCATATATTCCACCTCTTGTACTCCAAAGAAACATTTGGATGTTTTTGCATATAATTGTTTCTCCTCCAATAGTTTGAGCACCCTGTCAACATGCTAAACATGGCCCTTCCAAGACCTGTTGTAGATTAGTATATCATCAAAAAATATTAGCACAAATTTTCTAAGGAAGGGTTTTAAAATGGAATTCATCAACCCTTGAATGTTGGCAATATGATGCAGAGTGTTGTCCTTGATGGAAACCAACTGAATGAAGATGAAGACATGAGATTGTTGACATGTGTTGTCCTTAATGGCAATCCACCTGATGAAGTTATTCTTGACTTGATGGAATTGGTAAATGATGTAAATCTGATGTGATATGATGCTTGTTGGCAATATGATGCTGAGTGTTGTCCTTGATGACAACCCACTTGATAGAGTGTTGTCCTTGAATGACAACCCACTTGATGAAGATAATGGCAACCTACTTGATGAAGTTGTGCTTGATAGAATATGTCTTGATGAACTTGTTAAATGATGTAAATCTGATGTACCTACAGTGAGTACAGAAGAAAATGAAGAAAGGAATTCAGTAAGTGCTAGATCTATGATGAAAAGAGTATGTCTCAAGGAATACGCGGATTTGTCTAGGAGAAGTTGCGTATGCACGCGGGAAAATACGTGCCAAGTCGCGTATGGGCAAAAGCGCTCATAAAGTGCAAAACTAGGGGTAACCACAATGGTATTGACCCATTGTATTGAGTAATGATTCATCTATGTGACCCCGTCCAGGAATACCATCGGAAGTAATGTGGTTTTGGCTCATGGTATTGAAAAAAGGTAAACCTATATAAAGAGAAGAAATTCATTGTGCAAAGCATGAGTGTGAGTAAGATGTCTGAGCTTGAATGAATACTTCTCTCTGAAGTATATCTGAATGGAAAGGGTAACAGTTTGATGATAGATCTGAATCTATGATGCACCAATGAAGAAAATGATGAAGAAGGGTATCGAGATCTGAAATGTACTTGTATCTGCTAGATCTGCTTATGGAATGTTCTGATTTGAGATAAGGCGAACATCTGTCTGAAGCGAAGGGTAAAATCTGAGCTATGCATCTGTTTTGAAGAATTGTGTTGCGCTAAAATTTCTGAAGAAGTATACGCGAGTTTATCTTAGTAAATGCGCGTGTATATGCGGATCGGCTGAAGGAAAAGCACGTATGGTCAGGTAGATTTTTTCTGAAGTATGTGCAGATGTATACGCGAGTTGTTATGCATGAAGATGCGTATACACGCAGGATCAGAGAAAGGAAAGTACGTATGCAAACTAGGGTTTGCTGAAGTATGGAGTATGAAATGTCTGATTTGTTCTGCTGTGTTATAAATATCTTTTGATGATGTTTAACTGTGCTTAAATGTATGGAGTGGGTCCAGTCTGAAAATATGATGAAACGTGGCCTACAAGTTGTGCTCTATTGAAGTTGTTGGATCCAGTGTGAGAATTGATGAAACATGGTCCATATTGGTGCTGAGGGTTGTAGCCTTCAGTCAGGGGGTTGTAGCTCCCTTCCAGGAGAGGCTGGTAAACGAGTTAGGGGGTTGGTGCTCCCTTCCAGGAGAGGCTGGCAAACGAGAGCAGGGGGTTGGTGCTCCCTTCCAGGAGAGGCTGGTAAACGAGCGCAGGTGGGTGCCTGCGTGCTGGTAGGAGTCTGCACCAGCACATATGTTGTAAGATGTTTTCTCTATAATAAAATATTGAAGGCTGAGCAACGGCAACGGTGGTTTTCTCTCGACTTGGGTTTCCACCTTAAATCCTGGTGTTCATGTGTGATGCTTATGTGTGATGGTTTATTCTATTTGATGGTTTATACTGTTTACTGCACATGTCTGCTGCTATATAAACATCTGATGAATGAATAAATGCAAGGATCTAAGTAAAGAACTAAGTGCATATTAATATCTCTGTGCATACGCTAGTTTAGTAAAGGGTATCCGCGTATATACGCTAGTCTGTAGAAGGAAAGTAGCGTATGGGTATTTAAGGAATGAAAAAGTAAAAAGTTTTGAATATGCAGTAAATACTGATTCACCCCCCCCTCTTAGTATTTTTCCCAACAATTGGTATCAGAGCAGGTCCTTCTGCAGAAGCTTGATCGCTTGAAGGAGATCCGTCGCAATGGGAAGTCTTGAAGGAGTAATGTCTCTAAAGCCACCTTTATTCAATGGAAGCAATCTGATATTCTGGAAGGTACGAACAAAAGCATATCTGCAAAGTCTTGGTGCAGAAGTATGGGCAATCGTGGAAGAAGGCTATCAATATCCGGCAAGTATTCCTACTGATGCGGCTGAAAGGAAGAAGTATGAAATCAATGCCAAAGTAGTGAATGTCTTATTAGGAAGCATGTCTGAATCAGAATTTGCTAAAGTGATGCAGCTACATTCAGCAAAAGAAATATGGGACAAAATCATTTTGAGCTATGAAGGAGATACAAAGGTAAAAAGTGCAAAACTCCAAACTCTTAGAATTGAATATGAAAATTTGAAGATGCATAGTGATGAGAGTGTTGCCAGTTTCTTTCTTCGTCTGGATGATATTGTTAATCGAATGAGAAATTTGGGTGAAACCATGGCTGATACTACTCTGGTGGAAAAGGTCTGAAGATCATTGACTTCAAAATTTGACTCTAAAGTTTCAGCTATTGAAGAAAGGCAAGATTTGCAAACTCTTACTATTTTTCAATTACATGGTACTCTGACTGCTTTTGAAATGAGACAAGGAGGCCCTTCTCAAGTAAGAGAAGCTGCTTTTAAGGCATCTACAAAAGGAAAGGAAAAGGAAGTTGTCAAAGAATCCAGCTATATATCCGATGAAGAAGAAGCAAATTTCTTGAGAAAGCTCCAACTAGGTACTGGAAGATTCAAAGGTAAGCTTCCCTTCAAATGTTTTGAGTGTGGAAAAGTTGGTCATTATGCTGCTAAATGTCCTTATAGAGAAAAGCATGGTAAAGGGAAACAATTTGAAAAGAGAAAGAGTTATTATGCAAAAGAATATGATGATGAAGTGTCCAGTGAAGATGAAGAAGATTCTGACCATGATCTGAAAGTGCTCATGGCAAAGAAGCAAAAGAAGAAGGCTACTCGAAGCAAGGAGACATCTCAGAAAACATGTATAGCAGAAATTGAAGAAGATGAATCAGGTAGTGATTGGGGTCCTTGTGATAATCTTCTTTGTGCAAGCAATGGTGTAGATAGTGAAAGTAATGTTGTGGACCTAGAAGAAGTTATCAAAGATCAACAAAGATTATTTAATGAGAAGGAATCTACCTACAATGAGATGATCTCTAAAATGAATGGACAGATAGAAACAATGAAGGGATAGATAGAAATACATCAAAGACTGCAGGATGAAGTAACCAATCGAAGTGAAAGACTTGAAGCAAAAATCATCTCTGTCAAAGAAGAATCATATAAGGAGCATGAAGAACTTCTGCAAGCATTTGAAGAACAAGAAAAAGGGTTGAAAGAAGAGATTCTAAATCTGAATCATCAAGTAGAAGACGGAAGAGGGAAAGAAGAAAGCATGAAGAAGCAATGCCAAGGATTGGAGGTTGAGGTAAACATTCTCAAAGGTAAATTAGAAGAAAAAGTTAAACTTTTGAGGTTTCAAGATAGTACTAAGATTTTGGACAATATTCTGAGTAATCAAAGGTCTCCTGCTATCAAAATTGGTCTTGGTTTTCATGAAACTGTTAAAGGAGAATCTAGTTCACAAGGAAGTGCTAAAGATTCAGAGGATGTCAATGCAAAACCTGAAGTGTTGAAAGAAACAAAAGGTCAACCAACAATGATGAAATCTCAAAGGAAATCATTCAATACTGTTGAATGCTTTAAATGTCATAATTATGGGCATGCTGCAGCAAATTGCAGGAGCAGATCATTTCAGCCTCAAACAAACAGTTCCTACATAGAAAGGTACTCTGGTTTCTTCAAGGGATATTGTTTTTCATGTAACAAGTATGGACATAAAGCAGCTTATTGCAAAAGGAGGAAGATTAGAAATACTCATTATAATTCTTATGCTTATTTCTCTGGACACATGAGATGTTATTCTTGTAACAAGTATGGACATGTAGAAAAAGAATGCAAGTTGAACAGATCTGAGAAAGTGAACAATTTTCAGCACACAGTTAGAAAGTTCAAGCAAATTTGGAAAAAGAAGGAGGACCGGTCAGAAACGTAGGGAATATTGACCCTACTGCAGTCATCAGCTTCTGAAGCTTACTTCTATGAATGAATGCAGAAGTGATGTGAGATACATTATGGGGATGTATAATCACAGGGGGAGCAATGTATGATGATTCTCATGGTTGATTTGATAATTCTGGTTATGTTTATTTTTGACAGTACATCTGATGTAAAGAAGACGGGTACAGGAAGTACAAGTTCAGGGGGAGATGAAGGAATGTGAAAATTTCTATGCTTCAATTTCCATACGCGGGTTCGTTGAACAAAAGTCACGTATACATGCGAGTTCCATCAGACACAGTCGCGTATGCTTTAATGATAAGAGAATTGGGATGAAAGCTGAAGATCAGGAGCAGAGGTTCAGGGGGAGCATCAGTCTGACTGCTAATGATTGTACTGTTAGCATTATTTTGGTTATACTCATGCTAATGAAATGATACATGGTTTCTTATGTTGAAGATCATGGATGAGCCCAGAGTGTTACTTGATGAAGAGTATATGTTGGATATGGATAGATCATGCAGAGTTTGTTGCTGGTGACTTGCTGTTGAAGGTGTTCAGGTTGCACAAGTTAAGGAGGAGCAGCAGGTTGAATACTAATGATTGCATTGTTGGCACTATGACTGCTTATTCTTTGGTTATTGTGATGCTCATGCTTAAGTAATGATGGCATTGATACATGGTTTTGAGACTTTGAATGAGCCCTGTTTTCTGTTGGATGAGATTGGAAGTCTTACGATTCAGAGATAAGAATAGATCATGCAGAACTTTTTACTATGGTTGAGACCTTTTCCCTACATATGTTACATCATGTCAAATCTTGAAGATCTTGATGATATTAGAACACATGAATGATTGCTTGACACATATTTGAAGATGTTGTTCTAGTATGATAATTTCTCTTGGAAAGAATGTATTGATGCTGCAAAGAATCTGAAGGCTTGGTTACTAATGTGCTTATGCTACAACCATTGGATGACGCTTGAAGACACAACTAAACTGTTCTATCTATCTGTATTCCAGGAAAGTATTCAAATATCTCAGAAAGAAGCTGAACACTGTCTCTGCCTCACAAAGGATCAGATCTGGTTAAAATATAGAAGATGGTATTGGATACGCGTATTTCATGAAACACAGTCGTGTATATACGCGAGTTAATTCACGTAAATCCGCGTACGTCTGATTGCTGACAAATTTTTGTTTGGGGTCAGCTTTCTTCAGCACAGCTACAGTGCTGTTTGGTATCTCTGGTATCTCTGGTGGTGTTCCAGTTCTTATAATATTGTTTCAATCTCTGATGTTTTAAAGATGCCTTGATGATTGGTTGAAAGTGTTCAGGATGCATAAACTAAGGGGGAGCCTTAGTCATATGGAAAGGATGTTTGGATGCACAGATTCAGGGGGAGCATTAGCCTTGCTGAGTATAATGCATTGTTGGCATTATAGTGGTTCTGAAATATGTTCTCTTTCTTAAGGTCTTTCTGTTGTTGGTCATAAATGGTCATACTTGTAATTTGATGAAAAGGTCTTATTGAGACCCATGATGTAAAATTGTAATATTCAGTCATGTAAGGACTTGTCAAAATTATAAACCCACTTGGTTGGGTAGCTGAGTCAAATTTTTTAAACCCACTTGGTTGGGTAGCTGAGTTGAAATGTGTAAACCCACTTGGTTGGGTACTTGAGTCTCATATGTAAATCCACTTGGTTGGATATTTGATGAGTCTTTTGTGATAGGAAGTTCATAGAGTCATGTACCTCATTGAAAAAATATGTATACATCAGATCTGCAGAACGCTTCTTCTACATGAGGAGAAAAGGGGGGAGAGTGTGTTGGTTTTGATCCACCCTTTGCCCTTGATGTCAAAGGGGGAGAGTGACATGGTGTTTGAATGAAGAGAAAGAATGGTGTCCAAGAATGGGGAGAGTGACATGATGTCATTGTATTCTTAATGTACCTATCTGTTGTGATCAAACACCATCGTGGTTGCCATCAAGTCCAAAGGGAGAGATTGTTGGCAATATGATGCGGAGTGTTGTCCTTGATGGCAACCCACTGAATGAAGATGAAGACATGAGATTGTTGACATGTGTTGTCCTTAATGGCAATCCACCTGATGAAGTTATTCTTGACTTGATGGACTTGGTAAATGATGTAAATCTGATGTGATATGATGTTTGTTGGCAATATGATGCTGAGTGTTGTCCTTGATGACAACCCACTTGATATAGTGTTGTCCTTGAATGACAACCCACTTGATGAAGTTGTGCTTGATAGAATATGTCTTGATGAACTTGTTAAATGATGTAAATCTGATGTACCTACAGTGAGTACAGAAGGAATGAAGAAGAATTCATTAAGTGCCAGAACAATGATGAAAAGAGTATGTATCAAGGCATACGCGGGTTTGTCTAGCCGAAGTAGCATATGCACGCGGGAAATAACGTTCCAAGTCGCGTATGGGCAAAAGCGCTCTAAATATGTAAAACCAGGGGTAACTACCATGGTATTGACCCATTGTATTGAGCAATGATTCGTCTATGTGATCCCGTCCAGGAATACCATTGGAAGTAATGTGGTTTTGGCTCATGGTATTGATAAAGGGTAAACCTATATAAGGAGAAGAAAATCATTGTGCAAGCATGAGTAGTGAGTAAGATGTCTGAGCTTGAATGAATACTTCTCTCTGAAGTATATCTGAATGGAAAGGGTAACAGTTTGATGATAGATCTGAATCTATGATGCACCAATGAAGAAAATGATGAAGAAGGGTATCTAGATCTGAAATGTACTTGTATCTGCTAGATCTGCTTATGGAATGTTCTGATCTGAGATAAGGCGAACATCTGTCTGAAGTGAAGGGTAAAATCTGAGCTATGCATCTGTTTTGAAGAATTGTGTTGCGCTGAAATGTCTGAAGAAGTATACGTGAGTTTATCTTAGTAAATGCGCGTGTATACGCAGATCGGCTAAAGGAAAAGCGTGTATGGTCAGGTAGAAGTTTTCTGAAGTATGTACAGATGTATACGCGAGTTGTTATGCATGAAGGCGCGTATACACGCGGGATCAGAGAAAGGAAAGCGTGTATGCAAACTAGGGTTTGCTGAAGTATGGAGTATGAAATGTCTGATCTGTTCTGCTGTGTTATAACTATATGTTGATGATTTTTGACTGTGCTTAAATGTATGGAGTGGGTCCAGTCTGAAAATATGATGAAACGTGGCCTACAAGTTGTGCTCTATTGAAGTTGTTGGATCCAGTGTGAAAATTGATGAAACGTGGTCCATATTGGTGTTGAGGGTTGTAGCCTTCAGTCAGGGGGTTGTAGCTCCCTTCCAGGAGAGGCTGGTAAACGAGTCAGGGGGTTGGTGCTCCCTTCCAGGAGAGGCTGGTAAACGAGAGCAGGGGGTTGGTGCTCCCTTCCAGGAGAGGCTGGTAAACGAGCACACGTGGGTGCCTGCGTGTTGGTAGGAGTCTACACCAGCACATATGTTGTAAGATGTTTTCTCTATAATAAAATATTGAAGGCTGAGCAACGGCAGCAGTGGTTTTCTCCCGACTTGGGTTTCCACCTTAAATCCTGGTGTTCATGTGTGATGCTTATGTGTGATGGTTTATTCTGTTTGATGGTTTATATTGTTTACTGCACATGTCTGCTGCTATATAAACATCTGATGAATGAATAAATGCAAGGATCTAAGTAAAGAACTAAGTGCATATTAAGATCTCTGTGCATACGCTAGTTTAGTAAAGGGTATCCGCGTGTATACGCTAGTCTGTAGAAGGAAAGTAGCGTATGTGTATTTAAGGAATGAAAAAGTAAAAAGTTTTGAATATGCAGTAAATACTGATTCACCCCCCCCTCTCAGTATTTTTCCCAACATTGAAATGTAGAAGGTGCATTGGTAAGGCCAAAAGGCATGACCAAAAAATCATAATGACCCTCATGAGTTCGAAATGTTGTTTTCGGAATATCTTCAATCTTCATTCTAATTTGATGATATCCTAAACAAAGATCCAACTTGGTAAAATAAATTTCTCCATGTAATTCATCCAATAATTGATCAATAACAGGAATGATAAATTTATCTTTAATAGTGAGCTTATTAAGCTCCCTATAATCCGGACACATGCACCGTGATCCATCCTTCTTGTGCACCAATACTACTGGAGCAGAGAAATAAATTTGACTAGGTTGAATTATACCAGCCTCTAACATTTCTGCAATCATATGTTCAATTTCACTCTTTTGGACATAAGGATATCTGTAAGGCTGGATGTTTGGAGGAACAATTCTTGGAATCAAATTAATAGCATGATCATGATCATGAATAGGTGGGAGTCCTTTGGGAGTATCAAACACCTTGGAATGATTGTCCAAGACTCTTTGGAGATTTGGAGAAATAGATGATTTTGATGTTAGAACTTTTAGTGAGCATAATTGTGAAATTAAGCCTCGTTGTTCTTTCTTCAGAAGCTTTGTCATGAAATTAGAGCTTATTATCTTTCCTAGCTTCCTTGTGATACCCCATAATTTGATTTCCTTTCCTTCCGAAAAAAATTTCAAAAAAAGTTCTTGAAATTAAAAGCTACCGTCCCCAAAGATTGTAACCATTGTACTCCTAGTACGACATCAGCACCTCCCATTGGGATAGAAGACATTGGACTATTAAATACATATTCCCCCATGGATAGCTTGATATTATGGCATTTTCTAGAGAAATTTATAGTTCCTCCATTTGCAACCACCACTTGACATTCTGGTGTTGGGTATAGGAAACAATTCAATTCCTTGTCTATCTTACAATGAATAAAATTATGGGTACTACCTGAATCAATCAACACTATTACCTTTTTCTTCTTGATAAGTTCTTCTATCTTGAGAGTTTAAGGAGTGGTAATTCTTGCCACGTGTCAATTTTTCCTCCTTCAACTTTAAAACTGATATAGAGAAAACTATAGTCTGTGTACTTGCGGCCACTTTTTACAAAATCCCAATCCGATGCTCAGAGAGAGAGTTATGAATATTTTCCCACAATCACCTATTTGAGATGAAATTAGGGAGCCTGCAAAAGATCTAACTTCCACAGAACTTATCTCTGAAAATATTGTGAACCAAGATTTGAAATTTTTCGAAGATCTTCCTTAGGATTTCTTCTTTGTTCCCTAAAAATTTCAGCATCTGAACCTTCGTAGAAAAAACGTTATAGCGAAAATACCACGATAACCTTTTTAGGTTAAATTCAGGAGCCTACAAAAATACCTAACTTCCACAGATCATATCTTAGAAAATATTGCAAACCAAGCTTTGAAATTTTGCTATGATATTCCTCAGGATTTCAGCTTCACACTCTAAATATTTCAGCTTTTGAACCTTCATAGAGAAAACGTTATAGAAAAAATGCCTCGATGACCTGTTTGGGGCAGTAAAACCCTAGAATCCAAAGCTTTGATACCAAATGTTGTGAAATCAAATCCAAAAAGAGAAGAAAAGAGATATCAACGCCTTAGAAATAAGCCACCTCGAGGGAGAAACCTCCAATACATTACATTAATGAACAATTCTTGGATGATACAAATGACAAAACCTCCTCTCTCTATATAGGATTCTATGGGGCCACAATGTAATCCTAGTGGGGTCACAATGTAATCCTAGCTGACCTAAAAATAATAATGTAAGGGCACAATAATAGCAATATGGGGGTTACAGGTGTACAATAATAATAAGGGGGTTACAATAACAACAATAAGGGACCATACTAGTAATATAAGGACCTTACATGGAACTAGTTAACTGACTTTAACTCAGTTTAACTGAATTAATTAATTACAACTCAAAATAAACTCAAAAAGGAATCCTATAAAGTAGGAGCCACTCTACATGACTCTAGTTAGACCCTCAACTTGAATTAAATGAACCAACTAAGTCAAACTAACTTATTTAACTCGTACAAGCTGTCATGTGATGTGGCCTTACAATTTTATTCTAATTTAATTCAACGAAAAATTAAATTAAAATTTTTCTTGGTTCCATTTTCAACACTAAGATGCTCCAATATAACAATTTTTCTACGTGTTATTTCAAATTCCTGCACGAGCTACATTAAAGGATGAAAATTAGCATTTGTAACTTATATTAGAAGATTTGTTCATCTATTTCGATATTTATGCATGTGTTGTCAAGCATAATGGTGGTTTTTTATTGTAGTCTTGGTTGGAATGTTACCATAAAATGTCAATTTTAAGTGTTTGTTTACATGACATTGTCACGAAAATTTAAGATAATTGTTTCCTTTATATGTATTGAATCTTATTGTTTATGGTAGATATTATATTTGGTTTACATTATACAAAGGCCTATGTAGAAACACAGATCATAGCCTATTTTATATCATAATATGCTTCTCAAGACAAGGCTCAAGTTATCCTTTGAATCAATTATCTCATTTTCATTTTCATATAGTATCATTTGACGTATATAGTTATGGCTTAAAATTTATCTCTATGGATAACATATAAATCCATATATTCTCTTTATTAGTGATATTGATGTGTACTCAAAACCATCATAAAAGCTCATAATCTATGTTAATGACATAATATTAACCTCAATAGTGAGCTTCTATATGCATAGTATGGCCATACCTTACAATAGGAACAAAAAAAACATGAACATAAAATATGAAAGAAAATTTCATAACTAAATTAATGAATGGAAGATAACAAAGAATGTTCAGGTAAAGGGTATATTAAGTCAAAAAATCCATTAGAATGAGAATGATTTATAACCTTCGAGTAGAAGTGGATGTATGAGATATCTTTCTAGCATAATGTATAACATAGTCTTGCAATAAATGGAACCTATTAAGTGGGTTTACCTAGATTTCGTGAGTCATCACTACAAAAAAAAGGACATTGGTGAGGGGCGAAAAATGTCACCATAAGCTCATTGGTGAGGGTCAAAAGAGCATTCTTCACTAAAAATTGAACGCCACCAAAGGTGGCGTCACCAAAATTATAGAGCTTGTGGTGACATTCAAGATCCATCACCAATAATGATTTATAATGACGGATAGTGACCGCCACCATTTCATATGAGCAATGGTGATGGAAAATAGCCTTTGTCACCAAATAGATGAACATCACCAAAGGTGGCATCGCTAAAAGTATGTGTTGTGGTGACATTCAAGGTATGTCAGGAATAATGACTATAATGACAAAAAATGACCCTCACCATTTCATATCAACAACAACGATTTATGGTGACAGACCTTTCTTGGTCGTCACTATTGATGCGTATATATGGTGGTGTTCATTGATCGTCATCATTTCATATTTTGGTGAGGGTCAAAAAATGTCATCATAATCTCATTGGTGACATCAAGGTATATCACAAATAATGAATATAATGACAAACAATGACCCTCACCATTTCATATCAACAATAATAATTTATGGTGACAGACCTTTCGTACTGGTCGTCACTATTGATGTGTATATATGGTGGTGTGCGTTGACTGTCACCATTTCATATTTTGGTGAGGATCAAAAAATGTCACTATAAGCTCATTAGTGATGGTCAAAAGAGCCTCCATCACCAAAAAATGATTGTCATCATTCCATATAAATATCAAGGCATGATGGAGTCGAACCACCAACCTCCTACCTGTAAAGTAGGTGCTCTTCCATTGAGCTAGCACCCTTTAAAGAATTATACTTTTAAAAATTATATCTTGAAACTTTATAGATTGTAAATTATACAACTTTTAATAAATTAAAGTCTCAACAATATTTTACTAAACAAACAAAACATCATCAAAGTTGCAAGTCTCTACCTAATGGTTATGCAAATTATGAAAAGTGGGTGGAGGGAAAGATAGTTACTTATAAGAGACTCAATATGTTTAGTTGAATACTCAATTAGAATTGAAACTCTGAAGACATTTATAGCCTAAAAATGACCTATAACTCACAAATGCACCAAATATTGCAAAGGAAATGTCATAAGTGGATAGCATATGGAAGAAGAGAATTGATGAAGAGAGATGCAATATATTACAGGTTGAATGAAAGAAAAATCTCAATGTTGTAGTTGGGTTACCTTTTATAATTGGGACCTTTGTATTTCCTTTATCACGTAAATATTCAAATTAGAAATTCAAAATTTTAGATATCTGAATGATATCTAAACTTCTGTGCAAATGTAACACGGGTCTCCAGGGAACCACAAGGGAAAATTTATATATATATATATATATCCCCTTCACATAAAGCGACATGCGATTTGGAATTTCACAAGTCCGCACTCAAAACATGGCAGCAACCAACAAATAAAAAAAATTGAAACTTATAATAGTAAGAGTATCTATTTTCAGCAGTGAACACCAAACAATAATATAGTAATTAGTTCACTTTAAGACTACAAAACATTGAAAAAAACAATTTGCTCAATTATCTGCCAGTACAAAATGGACTTAATTCTAATGAAGCAAAAGAGTTGATACTAAATCAAAAATACAAATGACCAACAACAATGTAAATTTTTCTTTCTCAAGATCTTTCCAACAATCCAGACAGAAAATGCCCCCCATCAGTGTTTATAAGTGAATTTATGACCTGGAGAATTTAAGATTCCAGTTTAACCCCTAGATTATAAAAGACTAAATCATGTATTATTTGCAATGCAATGGTTTATGAGAATTGTGTCAATCCAAGAGGGTTGAATTGTAATGACCCCATACTGTAGAATGTGAACATGCTTTGAATTTTTTTTTAGCTCAAAGCCCAAGGAAAAGGCCCCACTATTGAATGGTCATGAGTCCAAATGGCAGGCAAGCTAGGTTTTGATGTTATGCTTAACTGTTATAAAACCAAAGTATAATAAATAATATAATAACCTCCAAAAAGATTGCTTGAGGAGCAACACAGTGTTGGAAATGTTGTCATTGATGGCAAAGGAGGCAACGCTGAAGCAGAGACAAGCAAAGGAAGAAGCAAATATAACATAGGCAGATCCGTTATCACAAGCAGTGGCAGAGCAGAAAATTCTGGGAATCGCTTAACTCAAGCGGAAATATAATGCACATAATAACACAAATATTATTCCGGGAATCACCTACCCAGATGGAGGATGCAGAATCTGTTATACAGTAGGGCGTTACACATAACACATTTCCGGATTTTTTTTAATAGTCATATGAATGGTGGAACTCTGCGTTGGAGGTGGAACCATAGTCAAATGCGCAGTATGAATGGAGGCAGAACCATAGTCGTAACAAAATATATAAATAATAAAGGAGAATCGGAACCTTGACCGGAGGAACCATGAGGGGACTGAAACCACGAGCGGGTTCACGGAGGCCGATTTCCCAATTCCGCACCACCTTTCGACTGTAATGTGGTTTTGCAGAAATCGCAGCGATTCCATAGACTTCGTGACACGTGGCATAGGCGGTATTGGAAGCCACCGTTTAACTTGCAATTTCGTGCGTTATACACCGACCAAAGACGCCGAGTGAAATGGATATAAACCGTCGATCTGGCGGAGGAGCATCGGACGGAGATCATTAAACGAAGATGCACGAGGTTTAATAAAAGCGCACAGAGATTAAGCTAGGTACGCTGCGTTCCGTGGATTGGTTGTTTGACTAAATTGTGGGGCCTAGCGGAGTCATATATATAAATGAATTGGTTTAATTATGGTTTTCGACGTTTTATGGTCTTAATATAAGGTCCGGAGGTAATATAAAAGTTGGAGATACGTGCAATGGAATCCGGGTATTAATATAAGGCGACAACCTTGGTGATCATGTTTGACAATAAAGTTGAACTCGTAATTATATTATATATTACCACGGTCTTGACATTTGATTAATTATAATATAATTTAAATATGCGGATGTCGGGTTATTCATATGGACGAATTTCATATATTATATGTGTTGAGATACTATGGTGTGCATATAATGGAATATGCATATGTCATTAAATATGCCGAGGGTCTATTAATATAGTTCTAATCACCAAAGGTCCATGTTATATAAGTGGAGCGCATAAAACGTAAAGTTGTTGCGATTGTATTAAAAAGTGTCGTGTGGTCCGTGGGCTTTATATATATGCCTCAGCTTGACGGGAGGGCGATTTTAATATACAATGATTGTGATGTTCGTTCCACTTGCAGAATGTTCCACATCAACAAGATACTTGCTACAAGTCAGCAGTCACATATTTTTCTAAAAGGCACTGATATAAAATCACTGCTACATGTATACAACAATTACACCACAGTAGACAACAGAATAGGATACAAAGCAGAAAAGAGTTAAAACACAATCACAGAAAAACACAAAACACAGTCAAAGAAAAGACAAATGCGTAGCTAGCCAAGAGGGTGAATGAGTGAGCTGGAATTCACTTTGTAATTCGAATGTAAATGTTTTAATTGTTTTTATTGTTTGTGATGCATTGGAAAGTCTCCGAGAAAAAAAAAGAAATTCCCACTGTAATGTTAAATTGATACCTACAGCTACATTTTCTAAGTAAGCAGATAAAAGGAGTGAGAAGGCAGAAGGCAAAGAGACATGACTGTCCATTTCAAATTCCAAGTAGAATATAAACAATCATGTGAGAATTTCTATATATAATATCAATTTTGATAAGCTCAAAGAGAGAGAGAGAGAGAAAATATAGAGAATGCAGAATATAGAAGAATAAAGCATAGAAGATCAAGAAAAGAAAGAGAAACTACATAACAGAGCTGATATCTGAGGTAAATCAGCAAAGATTCAGTTTGATAAATTGAGGAAGTTGGAGCTTCCCTATCAAGTTGCGGCTTGATAGCTGTCAGTTGTAGCTGACTGAGGTTGGAGCCTCCTGTAGGTTGGTGCCTGCAGAAAATTGAAGGGAGTTGGTGCTTCCTTGCAAGTTGTAGCTTGCAGAATTGAGGATAGAGCCTCCTGTAGGTTGGTGCCTGCAGAAAACAGTGATGAGAGGGAGTTGGAGCTTGCCTTTGCATCACAACAATAATAAGATGTGGTTTTCTCCCTTTATGGGTTTCCACTTACATCTGTTGTCTCTGTGTGTGTTTCTTATGTGTTGATGTGATTCTTTCAATCTGCTTAATTGGTTGCTGCTCTCAACATAAGTGTAGTGTCACATTAATTTAATATTGGCTGCAAAATTTTAAAGACTGTTTATAAATTAAGCTGTAAATAAATTTGGTGAAAATTTTGAAAAGCTTATGTATGTATTAAACTGATTCACCCCCCCCCCTCTCAGTTTAATTAAAGATTCAACAATTGGTATTAGAGCAGGTTCCGTTGTGCAAGTCTAACAACTGAAAGGAGATCCTAGGTTCCCAAGATGGCTAGTAAAGAAGGATGCTCAACCAATAAAGCCCCTTTCTTCACTGGTGAAAATTATGCTTTCTGGAAAATCAGAATGAGAACATACATAATGTCTCTAGGAATAGAAGTCTGGGCTGCTGTGGAATTAGGATATGCCACAAAGGCAACTGACACAGAGAAAGAAACAAAACAAGATTTTTCATCTAACGCAAAAGCTATGAATGCCATCTTGAATGGATTGTGTGAAGCAGAGTTCATCAAAGTGATGCACAAAGACACTCCCAAAGAAATGTGGGATACTCTGGAAAACATCCATGAGGGAGACAAGAAGGTAAAGTCTACCAAACTTCAAGTCTATAGAGCCCAGTTTGAAAACTTAAAAATGAATGATGATGAAGACATTGCCAGTTTCTTCCTAAAAGCTGCAGAAATTATTAATAATATGAAAGCTCTTGGAGAAAAAATGCCAGAAAGTATAATTGTACAAAAAATTCTAAGATCTCTTCCATCCAGATTTAATCCAAAGGTGTCTGCAATAGAAGAAACAACTGATTGGGAGACCTTGACCATGAACCAGCTACTTGGAAGTCTAACAGCCTATGAAATGAGGCTCCCACAGAAGAAGCCAAGTACAAGGGAGGCAGCCTTCAAAATAGAAAAGAAGAAAGAAGAAGAGGGAGACATATGCTCTTGCTCGGATGAAGAAGAGGCAAATTTTGTCAAGAAATTGGATAGAGGCTCAGGTAAATACAAAGGTAAGCTTCCTTTCAAATGCTTTAACTATGGAAAATTTGGACACTATGCTGCTAAGTGTCCTCACAAGAAAGCAAGAAATCAGGCTCAAGAGTCAGAGAGAAATAAATCAAAAAACTGGCAGAAAGGAAAGAAGTTCAGCAGAAAATCCTTCTATGCTCAACAAGACAACAGTACATCTGAACACTCAGATGAATCCTCAGGAGAAGAAGGAACCTCAGAATTCTTATTGATGGCCATAGAAGATTTTGAAGGACTCCTGCTAGAAGATGAAGAAGAAGAAGGGGAAGTCGACCTTGAGGGGGAGCTAAGAAGTGCACTGGAGGAGATTGACAGACTCAAACTAAAATGTAGAAAACAAAAAGAGATCCTCCTCAAATATGTGAAAGAAGAAAAAAATTCAGAAATCCTCATGCAACTGAAAGTAAAGCTTGAAGAAGCCAAGAAGATAGAAGATATGTTGCTTAAACAAATCAAGGATAAAACTAAAGAACAAGAGAAGCTGGAAGAAGATATTTTATGTCTGAGAAAGAAATTAGAAAGTTCCCAACAGAAAGTGTATATAAACTCTTCTCAAACAACAAGATCTGGTAAATTAGATGAAATTTTGGATGATCAAAGATCTTCCTTTGTAAAAACTGGAATAGGCTACGAAGGAGAATCAAGTAAAGGAAAAGTAAAGGACAACAAAAATATAATTTTTGTAAAAGCTAAGAAGACTGATGAAGCAGCTCAGGGAATTCCTACAAAAGAAGAAACATGTAATAAGGATGACAGAGATCAGAAGAATTCTCAAATAGCAAAGAATGAAAGAAATACTCAGACAATAGAAAAAGGGTCATATACTCCTAAGTTTGTCAAGTTTGGAAGCCATCAAAGGAGATTCTTCCCTCCAATGAAGAATGCCACCTGTTATGTCTACCACAAGCTGGGACACATTACAGCATATTGTCATACAAGGAGGAGTGATTCAGAACAGCAAAAGATGCAAGCATTGAAGAGACTGCACCAAACAAACAAATGGAAGAGACAACCTTACATCAGGTATGAAATTAATTTCTATGGTTATTGCTTCTATTGTAAGGAATTTGGCCATAAAATTATTGAATGTAGAAAATATGAACAAAGATTGATGTTCAATACCTCAAGGAGGTTTATGAGTCAAAGGAATTTTGTTCATACTCACAATTTTGCAAACACTATGATCAAATGTTGTATATGCAATCAAGTTGGACATATGCCTTCCAAGTGTTATTTAAGAAGATATAATTCATCATCTCACAAAAGACATCAAATAAAAGGGGGCCTCCAGTGGATAAAGAAGGTGAATAAATGTGACTTGGCTTTAACTGCTCAAGATTTGAAGAGTCAATGGTATTTGGATAGTGGGTGCTCTAAACATATGACAGGAGACAAAAGCAAGTTTATAACTCTTGATGAAAAGGAATCTGGAAATGTTACCTTTGGCAATGATAAATCAGGAAAAATAAAAGGAAAAGGCTCAGTCAGCATAGACAATGGCAGAGGAAAGGCCCAAGATGCACTATTTGTAGATGGGCTGAAAGAAAATTTATTAAGTGTCAGTCAGATGTGTGACAAAGGCTGTGAAGTTCTCTTTAGAGCTCAAGATTGTGAAGTCAGATCAAGCACAACAGGAAAGACTCTGCTCAAAGGTGTTCGAACATAGAGTAATGTGTACATAGTGAAAGAGGAGGATGAAGCCTACCATCTTAGCAAACTTGAGGAGTCATGGTCGTGGCATAGGAGATTGGGACATCTCAGCTTTGACCATATCATCAGACTGAGCAAGAAGAAAGCTGTCAGAGATATGCCAGAAATAAAAAGGCCTTCAAATACTATATGCAAATCTTGTCAATTGGGGAAACAGACTCGCACATCCTTTAAATCTAAAGATGAGTTGTCAACAAGAAGACCACTCCAGCTTGTGCACATGGACCTGTGTGGACCTGCTAGAACTAGGACACCAAGTGGAGAATCCTATTTCATGCTGATAATAGATGACTTCTCCAGAATGACATGGGTTGCTTTTCTCAAAAATAAATCAGAAGCATTGGAAAAATTTAAGATATTCAAAGCATTAGTAGAAAATCAAACTGGATGCAAGCTGAAATGTATCAGATCAGACAGAGGAGGAGAATTCATAGATTATGACTTTGCAGACCTGTGTAATGAGCATGGAATAAAACAACAATTTACTATTGTAGGGACACCTCAACAGAATGGAGTAGTAGAGAGACAAAACAGGTCTATACAACAAATATCCAGAGCTATGATGCAAGAGAATAATATTGCTCAAACCTTCTAGGCAGAAGCAGTACACACAGCAGTACATATCCTTAATCAAGCTCACTTAAGGCCAAGCAGTGACAAGAATCCCTATGAACTATGGCATGGAAAGCCAGCTTCAATAAAACATTTCAGAGTCTTTGGTAGCAGGTGTTACATAAAGAATAATGATGAAAACCTTGGGAAATTTGATGCAAGAGCAGATGAAGGGATTTTTCTAGGATATGCTTCCAAAAGTAAAGGGTACAGGTGCTACAACAAGACTCTTCAGAAAATAATTGAATGTATTCATGTGAGATTTGATGAAGAACTTCCAAAAAATACAAGAAATACAGACTGCTGCAGTCCATCAGACAACCATGAAGAGGAAGACCAGAATGATGATGAAACAAGAAAGACAACAAAAGATGCAGATCTGAGCTCGAAAACCCCCTCAAGATACACTCAGAAGAATCATCCTGAAGATCAGATCATAGGAGATAAGGAAGCAGGGGTCCAGACAAGAAGGCAGCTAACAGAACAAACTGAGGAGGTACACATAGCCATGCTGTCACAAATAGAGCCAAATAAATTTGAAGAAGCCAGCAAGGACAAGTCTTGGGTAAAAGAAATGAATGAAGAATTAGAACAAATTGAAAAGAAAAATACCTGGGAACTAGTTCCTAGACCTGCTGAGAAAAATGTCATAGGCTCAAAATGGGTATTCAAAAATAAAATGAATGAGGAAGGACAGGTATTCAGGAATAAAGCCAGACTTGTCTGCAAAGGATATTCACAAATTGAAGGACTGTATTACGATGAAACATTTTCTCCTGTAGCCATAATGGAAGCTATCCGAATGTTTTTGGCATTTGCATGCTACCAAAACTTCAAAGTATATCAAATGGATGTAAAATCTGCATTTATGAAGGGAGACTTAGAAGAAGAAGTCTACATGGAACAACCAGAAGGCTTCTCCTTGACAGACAAAGAAGACTATGTGTGCAGACTGAAGAAGGCCCTATATGGACTGAAACAGGCTCCTTGTGCTTGGTACTCAAGAGTGGATAAATATTTGCAAAAAGAGGGTTTTAAGAGAGGTGGAGTAGACAACAATCTATATATAAAAGCCCATGAAAATGAACTCCTGATTGTTGTAGTGTATGTTGATGATATTATGTTTGGAAGCAACAAAGATGAACTAGCAAAAGGGTTTGCTGATGAGATGAAAACATAGTTTGAAATGTCTATGATTGGAGAACTCAGTTTCTACTTGGGACTGCAAATTCAGCAAAAGAACACAGGCACATTCATCTCTCAAGAAAAATACTTAAAAGAAATGCTGAAAAGATTCAAAATGGAGGACTGCAAACCTGTGACTACCCCCATGATCACGAGATGCAAGCTGTGTGCTGATGATGGGTCTACAGATGTAGACCAAAAACTCTACAGATCCATGATAGGAAGCCTACTGTATCTGACAGCTTCAAGACCAGACATCATGCTAGCAGTAGGACTAGTGGCTAGATATCAAGCAGCACCTAAACAAAATCATCTTCTTGCAGTCAAAAGAATATTCAGATATCTACAAGGAACTACACAGTATGGGCTTTGGTATCCTAAAGGCAAAAGCTTCACTTTAACAGCATACACAGATGCAGATTGGGCCAGCTGTGTGGATGACAGAAAAAGTACAAGTGGAGGTGCATTCTATATAGGAGAAAGCCTAGTTGCATGGTTAAGCAAGAAACAAACATCCATCTCTCTGTCTACAGCTGAAGCAGAATATATAGTAGTAGCAGCATGTTGTACACAAGTCATGTGGATGAAGCAAACTCTTCAAGACATGAAGGTAAGTATTGATGAGCCTATTTCAATCAAATTTGATAATACAAGTGCTATAAGTATATCTAAAAATCCTGTACTTCACTCAAAAACTAAACATATACCAATCAAGTATCATTTCCTTCGAGAACAAGTGGCTCAGAAGATAGTAAAACTGGACTATGTAACAACAAAAGAACAAAGAGCAGATATATTTACTAAACCACTTGCAAGAGAACCATTCAAATACTTGAGAGACAAACTAGGGGTAGTATCTGTAGATACTATTCTCTAATATGAAGAGAAAGTACAGTCTCAGGGGGAGAACAGAAATGAAAACATCATTCCTAAAGGAAATCAGCAAGCAAGGGAAGCATAAAATAGGTCCACAGGATCAGCATTAATAGTATTATCAGCATTCAGCATGAAAAAGCAACAAGGACCTTTCAGTCGTTAAGTGCATCATCCTTGTCTGCAATCTAGCACAGACTACAAACAACAGGCACTACAGATGGAACATAGCTATAAACATATATTGGCTCACTATATCAGACAGAGACAAAACGTATATTCAAGTTCAATAATCTTCAAAGTTTTCTCTCAACAAGTTTTATACATCAATCTGGAGCAGCATGGTATCAACCCTTTGCCATTGATGTCAAAGGGGGAGGAAGAACAAACAACAGGAGGAAGAGGAGGCAAACAGGAAGAGCGAGCAACAGAAGAAAGGATTCTAACAGGCAAACAAAAGAAGTATATTGCCATCAATGCAAAAAGGGGATACTGTTGGAAATGTTGTCATTGATGGCAAAGGAGGCAGCGCTGAAGCAGAGACAGGCAAAGGAAGAAGCAAATATAACATAGGCAGAGCCGTTATCACAACTAGTGGCAGAGCAGAAAATTCCGAGAATCGCTTAACTCAAGCAGCAATATAATGCACATAATAACACAAATATTATTCCGGGAATCACCTACCCAGATGGAGGATGTCGAATCTGTTATACAGCCGGGCGTTACACATAACACGTTTCCGGATTTTTTTTAATAGTCATATGAATGGTGGAACTCTGCGTTGGAGGTGGAACCATAGTCAAATGCGCAGTATGAATGGAGGCAGAACCATAGTCGTAACAAAATATATAAATAATAAAGGAGAACCAGAACCTTGACCGGAGGAACCATGAGGGGACTGAAACCACGAGCGGGTTCACGGAGGCGGATTTCCCAATTCCGCACCACCTTTCTACCGTAAGGTGGTTTTGCAGATATCACAGTGATTCCATAGACTTCGTGACACGTGGCATAGGCGGTATTGGAAGCCATCGTTTAGCTTGCAATTTCACGCGTTATACACCGACCAAAGACGCCGAGTGAAATGGATATAAAACGTCGATCTGGCGGAGGAGCATCGAACGGAGATCATTAAATGAAGATGCGCGAGGTTTAATAAAAGCGCACAGAGATTAAGCCAGGTACGGTGCGTTCCATGGATTGGTTGTTTGACTGAATTGTGGGGCCTGGCGGAGTCATATATATAAATGAATTGGTTTAATTATGGTTTTCGACTTTTTATGGTCTTAATATAAGGTCCGGAGGTAATATAAAAGTTGGAGATACGTGCAATGGAATCCGGGTATTAATATAAGGCAGCAACCTTGGTGATCATGTTCGACAATAAAGTTGAACTCGTAATTATATTATATATTACCACGGTCTTGACATTTGATTAATTATAATATAATTTAAATATGCGGATGTCGGGTTATTCATATGGACGAATTTCATATATTATATGTGTTGAGATACTATGGTGTGCATATAATGGAATATGCATATGTCATTAAATATGCCGAGGGTCTATTAATATAGTTCTAATCACCAAAGGTCCATGTTATATAAGTGGAGTGCATAAAACGTAAAGTTTTTGCGATTGTATTAAAAAGTGTCGTGTGGTCCGTGGGCTTTATATATATGCCTCAGCTTGACGGGAGGGTGATTTTAATATACAATGATTGTGATGTCTGTTCCTCTTGCGGAATTTTCCACATCAACAAGACACTTGCTACAAGTCAGCAGTCACGTATTTTTCTAAAAGGCACTGATATAAAAGCACTGCTACATGTATACATCAATTACACCACAGTAGAGGACAAAATAGGATACAGAGCAGAAAAGAGTTAAAACACAATCATAGAAAAAGACAAAACATAGTCAAAGAAAAGACAAATGCGCAGCTAGCCAAGAGGGTGAATGAGTGAGCTGGAATTCACTTTTTAATTCGAATGTAAATGTTTTAATTGTTTTTATTGTTTGTGATGCATTGGCAAGTCTCCGAGAAAAAAAAAGAAATTCCCACTGTAATGTTAAATTGATACCTACAGTTACATTTTCTAAGTAAGCAGATAAAAGGAGTGAGAAGGCAGAAGGCAAAGAGACATGACTGTCCATTTCGAATTCCAAGTAGAATACAAACAGTCATGTGAGAATTTCTATATATAATATCAATTTTGATAAGCTCAAAGAGAGAGAGAGAGAGAGCAAATATAGAGAATGCAGAGTATAGAAGAATAAAGCAGAGAAGATCAAGAAAAGAAAGAGAAACTACAGAATAGAGCTGATATCTGAGGTAAATCAGCAAAGATTCAGTTTGATAAATTGAGGAAGTTGGAGCTTCCCTATCAAGTTGCAGCTTGATAACTGTCAGTTGTAGCTGAATGAGGTTGGAGCCTCCTGTAGGTTGGTGCCAGCAGAAAATTGAAGGGAGTTGGTGCTTCCTTGCAAGTTGTAGCTTGCAGAATTGAGGATATAGCCTCCTATAGGTTGGTGCCTGCAGAAAACAGTGGTGAGAGGGAGTTGGAGCTTGCCTTTGCATCACAACAATAATAAGATGTGGTTTTCTCCCTTTATGGGTTTCCACTTACATTTGCTGTCTCTGTGTGTGTTTCTTATGTGTTGATGTGATTCTTTCAATCTGCTTAATTGTTTGCTGCTCTCAATATAAGTGTGGTGTCACATTAATTTAATATTGGCTACAACATTTTAAGACTATTCACAAATTAAGCTGTAAATAAATTGGTGAGATTCTTGAAAAGCTTATGTATGTATTAAACTGATTCACCCCCCCTCTCAGTTTAATTAAAGATTCAACACACGGGAGTTGAATCCAAGAATGGAAGAGTAAAGCGAGTCCTTGGGAAGGTAATATAGGTTACTTAATGTCAAAAAAATGACCAAAATTACATCAACAAGGCTACTCAATTCATAAGTGGAAGTGCAAATTTGGATTTCAAAGGGCACCCCTATAAAATCTAGAATTTTTCCTACTTAAAAATATCTAAGCACGACTATCACAATGATAAGAAGAAGAAATACAAAGCTTTGGAGCCAAGTACAGGGTAAGCCTCAATGCATCCAATGCCCACTGTCAAACAAAGGGCATTCCTCTCAAGTCGAAATGGAAGCTATCTTACCATCTCAGGCTCTAGATAGAAAGTTGGGTAAAAGAGATGGATTTGGTTTGGGGGATGTCTCTCTGTATGGAAAATATGGCCCTCTACATGGAGCTGGTAGAAGGGAGTTGCCTACAATTCTAGGATGAGTTATCTTGAAACCCCATACAACAACATCACATGGGATTTCTTATCAAGGGTTGGGATGCCTCTTATAACCCAATAAATCATTGTTTCCATGTGTTGCTTGTAGAGGTTCTATATTCTAACCATGCTATATTAAAAGCTCTTTCACCTACCCTGTTGATCATATGTTCCAAGTCCAAACTCAAAATTTTATATGGAAGACACATGATCCTCATGCATGGGAGACATAAGCTAATTTTTCTTAGAGAGGTTATGTCCTTATCATTCTTACATTCTTGCTCATGTTGAGAGAACACATGCCTCCATAGATGAAATTCCATATAACCAACCCAAGAAGCCAGTGAACTTGAAAGATGTGTGAGTTTGTGCCAAGCTAGAGGGGTTGTGACAGAAGTGGAAGGAAGGCATTGTGTTTGAAGAGAGATTTGTAGAGTAAGCAACATGGAATCTCATTACTCACTTGTTTAAATCAATGCTAACTAGAAATGAGCTAAGGTATATTTGAAATCACAGTATCCACTTATCTGATTCATCATTGTAATGAGCCAAGGTATATGGATTTCAAGAATTCCCAAAGAAGAACCAGTAGCTCAAATTCTTTATGCCAACATTGTGGAACTAGAGGGGATGGATTCAATGGAGATCATGACCTTGTGTTGTGTTTTTCTAAGTGGAAGAGGTTTGTCAATGTTCGAACGTTAGGGTGAGATACCTAAATAAGCTTTCAATGAGGGAAATAATTGTTGGTGTCTGGTTGTGGCTATTCTTTTTAGTAGTGTGGGTTGGGATGGATGAGAAATAAATCCAACAACCATCATTCATCCCTGTGGTGTCATAACCTAGTTTGGGGGTGGCAGTTACAGAAGATTATTGTGGTTGAGAAGTTGATCACTCATTTATCACCAATTTGATGGGTATATTCATGGCAAAGTTGAGGGATTATCATCATTTTCATGTCAATTTGTCAGCAAATAATACCACCAAACCTCCATGAGGATATTTGTGTTTTTAGCATCATTTCCAAACACACCCATCCCTTTGCTTTTAAAAAAATTACATGCAGCCATTATGAAGTAAAATAATAAGTGGTATCACTAGATGGTGTAAAAAGAAAAAATTGGAAACAATTGTAGAACCATAGTTTAGGACATTATATGGGTCAATGGTTCAATTCTATGTTATCCTTGAAGACTTGTGTTTCTATTTTCTAAAAAACTATATATCTCCTCACACAAACTTCTAGCAAAATCCTATGAACATTTAACAAAAACCTAAGACACTTGGAGATGGAATGAGTCACTATTGTGGATTCTCTAATGTCCCATAAATATACTCTTTTAAGGGGTGACCACCGGTGAACCACCAACTATCTCAAAACTTGGCATACGAATTGGCTTGAAATATTATTTTTCTTGTGGAATTATGATATCATTTTTTTGGGCAACTAATGAACTAGTTTAGATCTGCATGTTGTCTCTTTCTAAGATTAATATAAAGTTATAAATAAGTGACTTAAGTAAATATTCAAGACAGTGCATGAAATTGAGGATTTGTAAATCCATGGCTTCAAATGACATCATCAACATGAGATCCAAGTTTGATGAAGTCAATCTTGAGCCCAAGGGTCAAGTTTTGGCCAATCCTGCTGTTGATTACACTGAGGACACACATCAATGGGTCAAGAAGTCATTGTCATCATGCCTACAATAACAAACCCTAGATAAATGAACATGAAAACAAAAGGGGTCACATCAATGGGTCAAGAAGTCATTGTCATCATGTCTACAATAACAAACCCTAGATAAATGAACATGATAGAAAAAGGGGTCAATGACCAAGCCAAGGCCACATTAGGGCTAGTAGTTACAAATGTAACCATAGAGAGAATACCATTACTGGCTATATCTGGAATTTTAGGCCAAATGAGGTACCACCATAGCTTTTGAACAGTCTTCACTTGCCAAACACTAGGGCAAGAAAGCCTCTCAGCTCTAGTATGGTCTTTGTATAACTACTATAATTTATATACTATCTAACATGAACCTTCAAAAAACGGGGATCCATAGTATATCTTCACATCCTTATGAGATTCCTTTCAGAGGAACCCCTCTATATTATCCACGAATTTATTCTTTATATTAAATTCATGGAAATAATGAAGGGAGGGGATCCTTCCAAGCCATTAAACATTGTTCTGCACAAGGTTTATGGTAACATTGTTTTTTCCAACTAATTAACTAGTTTATTTTTGCATGTTGTCTCTTTTTTGGGATTAATATAAGCAACTAGGGATTTAATCAAATATTCAAGATAGTTCATGAAATCAAGCGTTTGTAAACCATTGCTTCAAATGCCAGTGTCAACGTGAGATTCAAGTTTGACAAATTCTATCTTGAACTAAAGGCTCAAATATGGATGATCTTGCATTTTATGCATTAAAAACACTCATCAAGGGTCAATAAGACATTGAATGAGTTCTTTGTCATCACGCTTGCAATAGTTAACGCTAATTAAATGAACATGACAATAAAAGGAGTCAATGGATGAGCTAGGACCACATTAGTATTGGCAATTAAAACTATAACTAGAGAGAGAATGTGGTCATTGGATATATCCATGGAATTTTGAATCAAATGAGGTGCCACCATCGTTTTTTAAGAGTCGCAACTTACACTAACACTAGATAAGACTTTCAGCTCCAATATGGTCTTCATTCAACTAATTAAATTTCACTCTTATCTAACACGAATCTTAAAAAACAAGAGAGAGTCACTGCAGATCTTCAAGTCTTTATGAGGTCCCATTTAGGGGAATCATTCTATTTTCATATGAAATCCATGGGTTATTTCTTTATATTGAATTCATGGATACAAAAGAGAGAGGGATCCCTCCAAGCCATTAGAAACAACTATATGTAAGAAGGAAACTCCTTGAGTGTTTCTTTCCCGTGGATTTCAGCATAAGCAAGGATGCTATTGTGCTTTTGGTTCAAGCCTTATTGGAGGATCCCTATGAAAAAATATTCCCTCTTCCTCCCAATCCCATCAATTCAATGATGAGGTGAAGCCTAGGCTTTCTATTCCCTCAAAGATAAAGGGGTCCCTCAATCTTGCCTTAATAGTGGAGAAATCAAAGGAAATTCCAGTGTTGGAACTTGAAGTGCTAGATCCACAAGTATATGCCCACAACTTTTTGTATTGAAGGGATACCACTCTTTGTCATTTTAATGGGCTTTTTCCATCTACAAAAATGCTTCATGGGTGGAAAAATAAAACCTAGATTACAAAACAATGAGCTCTTCTTCCATTCCAAGTGTTACTACATTATAATTTTTAAGGCCATCGTGGATAGAAAAAATGTTTTCATCCTAGGAGCTTATTGCTAGGGGGGAACGCACCTCTCCTTTCATCCCTAGTTCTCAAAGTTTTATCCAAACACCATTATTAATACAGGAGCTCCGGTCTAGGTAAGAGTTCCAAACCTATTTTTCACTTATGGTATCCTAATTTTCTTGCAACTATTAGGAACTCCCTGGGTCATTTTATTAAATTTAATGGAGCTCATATTGTCATGGGCTCAACATATTTACCCATATCTGTGTAGTGCTCAACCTAAGTTTTGAGTTTCCAAACTAGATGCTCATATAATGGGTAGATCTCACTTTTACCGAAATGTTAGGCATTGAAAGCACAACATTTAGATGTAGATCATGCCAAAAAATTGTACACCTCCAAGAAACCTATTCATCTTCTCCAACATCTTCTACATCCAATGGACATAGGAAAAATCCCAAAGGATGATAAGTAATAAAGTGAAATATATGTGCTCCAACAAAGAAAATGGCTCATCTGAAAGCAAAGAGACCTATGCAAGTCCCCCTTGGTAGTGGTGGGGATACACACTCAACATTGGTGCCATCAAATCTCTATTGGGGTTTAAAGAACCTTCGTGAATTGAAAAAGGAAAAGCTTAGTCCTAACCACCTTGCGTTCATGATTCCCTTTCACAAATCAATATATCACAATGCCACTAACCCATGTCAATAGAATTGGGTGGATCAATATTAGAAAGAAAAAGAAACAAAGAAAAAGTGATCCTCATAAGACAAATCACAACACGTAGTGACCATGTAACTTCTTCAACTCTCTATAGACGAGTCAAGTTGTGTTTCTCTATGTACTCTGCATTTATATCTATTTCATAGATATGTTTCAATATTATGTTCATAGTTATGGATATTGAGGCATGATAGAGGAAGAAGAAAATCCTGTAGCGTCCACATTTGGCCAGTGTGAGTACCCCTTTCTTTGTATTCACTTTTCATCCTGAGAAGAAAAGAGCAAATCATAGGCCTCTCCTTCTAGTTGGGTTTGCCCTGTATTGGGTTTTCCTAGGGTATATCTTGTATTGAATGTATAAATGGTGTGTAATTGTTTGTCTCTTTCATTTCACTTTTAGCTGATTCTCAATAACTTTTGTGTTAAAGCTAATGATATGAAGTCCACAATCTTGAGTAGAATACTGCATAGTAAAAGATTGTATAATATTATAAAATTTGTTATGAAGATCTGGTGGAACATCCATGACAATGTACAAATCAGAAATGGACTAAGAACCCAATGGCATGCATTAACTCCATTCATTATTTATGCTTGCCATAGATAAATAACATCAAAGATGAAACTGCGTATCAAAATGCACACTTGCATTTCTGACCCAGATGACAAAAACCTGCAAAACCTCTAAACTAAAGAGAGTCAGCTCCACAAAAAATGAGATTACTTGCACTAATATCAAATGGAAATCAATATACACTAGCACAAACACTTCTAAAATTGTGTATGATGTGCACATCAATGTTCCAAAGCTCGAGGTTGAATACCTCAAATTTCAATATTCAATACATCAGTCATTTTTCAAAATTAGCGAGGGATCAACAACAAGTTGTGGCTTGGCATCCATCCAAATGTTGTAACCACAGTTTGGGAAAAGCCTACAAGGAAGATATTTGGGTATGAGGCCATTCATTATAGATATTTTGTATGGAAACTCTTTGACCAGAGCTATATGCCAAATTCTAATTCTGTGAGAGTCATCCAACTTGAACTGGTAGCTAGCAAGCTCTGTGGGAGTTGCATTGTCCATAAACATGAAGAAACACACATTTTCTGCTATGATTTTCCTTACATGCATGGGTTTCCTAATCCTATTGTAACCTCCAAATATAGCTGAAATAACCACCAAACCTCTACATAACTCCATGCCCTTTTGGTCTTCTTCAGATAAAATGAACCCAGTGCAATGGAATTGAATTCTGAAGGAACATCAGAGGAACATCGTCCTAGGGACTGTAAAGGTACTAGCTTATCTGTAGTGTTCCACCAAGTACCCTGGAGGTGGGGGCAAGGGAGCGGGGATACGTAGGAGCGGCCTATGAAAAAGATCCCCACCAATTTTTAGGAAACGTGGAGGGATGTCGAGGCCTTAAAAACTTATAAATATAAAAATATATGATATATCATTGAAATTTTGATATTTATAGTGTAACTGTCTTTATCATTGTATAATATATAATAATTACATCATGGAGGATATCATACATGTAAGTTTGTCACTGTGATGTTAAAAAAATGGAGACCATGGCCTTTATGTCAAATAATAGAAGATAATAAGGGAAGAAAAATACACTATATTCTTGTGAATTTTGACAATGGTTTCCTTTCTCAAAACTAAAGGTGGCAAGAATTTAAAAAAATCTACTTCTCAGCAAAACAGTTTTGTGTTTAGATCTAATAAAAAATTACTCTTGAGAAATTTGTGTGTGAGAATGATTTAAATGTTCAACACTGCCTTCATGTTGTAAGAGGGGTTGATTAATGTCAATGTTAGACTCTTTTGTTCTTGTAATTGTGATGTTGTTTTTGGATTCATTTTCAAGTCCATTCTTTTTTGTGCTTGTATCCAATTTGGATTGATCCTTTGCCTTGCCCCACAATAAAACATAAAATCGTGCAACGGTGACAAATTCAGTGTAAATGAAATGTGAAATGAACAATGAAACATTGAAATAAACTTTTAAGTTAACTCAAAACCTTGGAAATTCAGAATTTTTTTTTCATTAATAAAAATTCGGAATTTTTTTCATTAAAAAAATTTGCAATTTTTTTACTGGGGAAAAAACCCCTCACATCCCCTTACGTCCCCTCATGCCCCTTTTCCCTAGGAAATGACCCCTCAGAAGTTTCCTCGCATACCCTATTTTTTGGGAGCTTGGGGAAATGACCCCCAGCCGTCCCCAAATCCCTGAAGCGTGAGGGAGCTAGGAAAATCGACCCCTAAGTGGGGGGACGCGACCCCGTGGAACACTGTTATAAACCCTAGGTGAACCAAAGGCCCCTAACATGTAACCAAAGAAAAACATCCTAGGCTTTGAACATGGGACTTTTTACTCACATTTACTTTACATTTTCATAAGCTTGCCAAGTAAACTCCCAAGGAGATTAAATTTTATTATATTATTATTATTAATTGTTTTTATCAGACTTTATTTAATTATTATTATTTTGTTTGAAACACAAAATGAGATGAAATTAATTTCTAGCCATTCCATAGACAAATCCTTGCAAAAGGTAGAGAAATAAAAAATTAGTGAAATTTTTGCAAATAAGAATCTTTGTACAAGTCTGCAAGAGAGGCAAGAACCAAACTTCTACAGAGGATCCATGTTGGTGAAAAAATTCCCTTATTTATGGATCAACATTCTTAATAAAACATTGAATGATGCAAATATGATGTGCTATATGTTTTTTTAAAAGATCCATGCCATCATTCAATGATTAAAAAAAGTAGACGTGTTACTTATTGCCTAGAGATTTTGCACTTTACTAATAATCAATCAGCATAATATATAAACAACCATGCAAAGCTAGATCAGTGGTAGATGAAGTGAACATAATTCCTACAAATTCACTCATTCATGTTGAAGCATAGGTATGGATTTCGCGTAGGGCTGATGTTGTGTAACTAGCTCCAAAAAGAGAAGAAAAGAGATATAAACTCCTTAGAAATGAGCCACTTCGAGGGGGCAACCTCCAATACATTACATAAATGAAAAATTCTTGGATGATACAATTCAAAAAACCTCCTTTCTATATATAGGAGTCCATGGGGCCATAATGTAATCCTAGTGGGCCACAATGTAATCCTAGCCGACCTAACAATAATAATTTAAGGGCACAATAATAACAATAAGGGGGTACAATAATAACAATAAGGGGGTTACACTAACAACAATAAGGGACTATACTAGTAATATAGGGACCTAACATGCCCCTCTCCTTCAAAAAAGTGTTGTCCTCAACACTTGAGTAGCTCTAGGTGCTTCTGTATAAAATTCTCATCCTCCCATGTAGAATCTTCAGTGGGTAAGTTCTTCCACTCGATGAGATACTCTGAAATTGATCGATTCCGTAGCTGTCGAGTTCTTGTTTCCATGACTGCTTCAGGTTCCAATATGATTTTTCCTTCCTCATCAAGTTCTGGAAATATTGTTTGAACTGGAATATTTTCACCTATAACCTTCTTTAAGCATGAAACATGGAAAATTGGATGCACTCGTGAAGAAGCAGGAAGTTCCAATTTGTATGCCATAGTACCAATATTTTGCAACACCTTGTAAGGACCATAGTACTTTGGTGATAATTTATTATCCTTCTTAGCTTGCTTGAGGGACATTTGTTTGTATGGTTGTAGCCGTAAAAATACCCAATCTCCTACATCAAAACTTCTCTCACTGCGATGTTGATCTACTTGTTGTTTCATTCGATTTTGTGCCAAATTCAGGTTATCCTTTAAGAGTTGGAGAACTTCTTGTTGATGCTCGATGTGATCTTCCACTGCTTGAACCTTCGAATTTTCCTTAAAGATGATGTGATGGATGGTGGATGATATCCATAAAGTGCCATAAATGGGGTCATTTTTGCTGCAGTATGGAAGGAAGTGTTATACCACCATTCAGCAAGAGGTAACCACTTGACCCATTGTGTTTGTTTATCAGATACAAAACAACGAAGATATCCTTCCAAACATTTATTTACTATCTCATTTTGACCATTATATTGAGGATGATAAGATGAGCTATGAGCTAATTGAGTACCCAAACAAGAAAATAACTCCGTCCAAAAATTTCCAGTAAAAATGGGATCTCTGTCACTCACAATAACCCTTGGGCTTCCATGTAGCTTTTGAATTATATCCATAAATGTAGTAGCAATTGTACTTGCTTTAAATGGATGAGATAATGCACAAAAGTGTGCATACTTGGTAAGTCTATCAACTACCACCATGATGACACTCTTTCCTTCGGACTTAGGTAAACCTGTGATAAAATCCATTGAAATCTCCTCCCAACATTGACTTGGAATGGATAAAGGTTGTAGAAGTCCCGGGTCTTAATTGTTTCCACTTTATTCTGCTGGCAAACCAAACATTCCACCACAAAATTTTGAATATCAGATTTAAGGCCATCCCAAAAAATTTCTTTCTTCACCCTGTGGTAAGTTTTTAAAAATCCTGAGTGTCCTCCTAAAGGAGAAGTGTGCAATTCCAGAAGAATATTTTGTTTTAGTTGGGAATTCTTACAAAGATATAAGCGATCTTTGTACCATAAGGAATCATTTTTCCAACTAAATGTATCAGATGTACTAGGATCTTGCCGCAACTTTTGAATGAGTGTCCATACATATTTTTCCTTCTTCCATTCATCTCTTGCTTCGGTTATCCAATCTGGTTGGATAATAGAAATGGCACAAAGAAATGCTTCCACCTCTTCATTCTTTCTTGAGAGTGCATCTGCAACAACATTAAGCTTTCCTTTTTTGTAGATTATTTCAAAGTCATAACCCAACATCTTTGTGACCAATTTTTGTTGTTATTCTGACAATAGTCTTTGTTCCAAAAAGTGTTTAAGACTATCATGATCAGTTTTTACCTTGAAGTGTCTTCCCATTAGGTAAGTTCGCCATTTCTTTAGTGCATGTAGTATTTCTAACATTTCCTTCTCATAAATAGGTTTCTGTAAATACTTTCCTTTGATTGGACGACTTTCAAAAGCAATGGGTCTTCCTTCCTGCATTAAAACTGCACCAATTCCATTTCCTGAGGCATCACATTCCACAATAAAGTTTTTGTGAAGTCTGGCGTAGCTAAGACTGGTGCTAGGCACATTGCCTCTTTAAGATGTTCAAAGGCCTTAGTTGCTTCAGGAGTCCATGAAAATGCATCTTTCTTCAATAATGTTGTTAGAGGTGCTGCTATTCTCCCATAATTCTTAACAAACTTGCGATAATACCCCGTTAACCCGAGAAATCCTCGCAACTTCTTTATGGTTGTGGGGACTTTCCATTCCTTAATGGCTTTAATTTTGTTAGGGTCTACTTTAACACCCTCGTGAGATACAATATGACCCAGATATTCCACCTCTTGTACTCCAAAGACACATTTGGATTTTTTTGCATATAATTGTTTCTCCTGCAATAGTTTGAGCACCCTGTCAACATGTTCAACATGATCCTTCCAAGACTTGCTGTAGATTAGTATATCATCAAAAAATACTAGCACAAATTTTCTAAGGAAGGGCTTGAAAATGGAATTCATCAACCCTTGAAATGTAGAAGGTGCATTGGTAAGGCCAAAAGGCATGACCAAAAATTCATAATGACCCTCATGAGTTTGAAATGCCGTTTTTGGAATATCTTCAGTCTTCATTCTAATTTGATGATATCCTGAATGAAGATCCAACTTGGTAAAATAAATTGCTCCATGTAATTCATCGAATAATTCATCAATCACAGGAATGGGAAATTTGTCTTTAATGGTGAGTTTATTGAGCTCCCTATAATCTAGACACATGCGCCATGATCCATCCTTCTTGTGTACAGGAGCAGAGAGAGAACTTTGACTAGGTTGAATTATACCAGCCTCTAACATTTCTGCAATCATACGTTCAATTTCGCTCTTTTGGACGTAAGGATATCTATAAGGCCTGATGTTTGGAGGAACACTTCCTGGAATCAAATGAATAGCATGATCATGATCACGAATAGGTGGGAGTCCTTTGGGAGTTTCAAACACCTTGGAATGATTGTCCAAGGCTTGTTGGAGATTTGCAGAAATAGATTATTTTGATGTTGGAACTTCTAGTGAGCATAATTGTGCAATTACGCCTCGCTGTTATTTCTTTAGAAGCTTTGTCATGACATTAGAGCTTATTATCCTTCTTGGCTTCCCCGCAATACCCCGTAATTTGACTTCCTTTCCTTCTGAAAAAAATTTCAAGAAAAGTTCTTGAAAATTAAAAGCTACCGTCCCCAAAGATTGTAACCATTGTACTCCTAGTACAACATCAGCACCTCCCATAGGAATGGCAAGCATTGGACTAGTCAATACATATTCCCCATGGTTAGCTTGATATTATGGCATTTTCCAGAGCAATTTATAGTTCCTCCATTTGCAACCATCACTTGACATTCTGGTGTTGGGTATAGGAAACAATTTAATTCCTTGGCTACCTTACAATGAATAAAATTATGGGTGCTACCCGAATCAATCAACACTATTACCTTTTTCTTCTTGATATGTCCTTCTATCTTGAGAGTTTGAGGAGTGGTAATTCCTACCAATGCATTACACGATATGGTCAGACTCATTTCTTCCTCTTCTAGGGCTGGTTCCTGGTGTATATCCTCTTCTTGTTCATTTTCTTCTTCCTCTTCACAATCTATGTAAAATAATTTCTTCTCAAGACACTTATGACCTTTAGTGTATTTTCTATCACAACTGTAGCAAATCCATTTTGCTCTTTTTTCTTTCAATTGTTGTGGTGTCAACCTTGTAGGTTGTGGAAATCTAGGCGTAGCAACACTTCCTTCTTTATAGAAGTGAGTGGTAGGCTTCCTTGTCGCTATAATTTTACAATCAATTTTTCTTGCCAACCTCAATGCCTTCTCCAATGAAATAGGTTCCAAAACACGAACTTCATGTTGGATGTTATCCTTTAAAGTACCTATGAAGAGATCAATCCTGTGTTCCTCTGGAATATCAGTTACCCTTATATTCAATTTTTGGAAGTCCTCAATGTGCTCCCCCACTAACCCCTTTTGTTTGAGATTTATCAATTGGCTAAAGAAGGTGTTGCTCTTTGTATCCTCATAATGTGCTATCATTTCCTCCGTAAAAATTGACCAAGTGACAATTTTTTTACGGGAGCAAAGCCATCGATACCATACAAATGTATTTTGTTCTACATGTAAAGTTGCAATGCGTACCTTTTGTGTGTTTTGCACGTTATGGAGATCAAAATATTGCTCCATCTGTAGTATCCATGTTACAGGATCCTTTCCATCAAACTTCCTCATATCCATTTTTGGAATATGGTGGTCCTTCCCGCCAATATTCGAGTTTATGAAATCACGATTAACATTTATTTTTTTCTCATCATGAGGTTCTTCTACTATATTTCCGCCATTAGGAATCATTTCTTGTTTTAAGCTTGTCATCAAGCCTTCCATGTATGCTTTTAGATCATTCTTCATATTTTCCATGTTGTCTTTCATGTCATCCATCTTAGCTTCCATGCCCACTTCCATGCCATCCATCTTAGCTTCCATGCCATCCATCTTAGCTTCCACGCCATCCATCTTAGCTTCCATGCCTTTCTTCAAACTGTCCATCTTCACTTCCACGCCTTTCTTCAAAACTTCCATTTCATTTTTTGTTGCTCTTTGCGAGAGTGAAATCTGTTGCACTTGCTCTTGTAATTTTGATAGATCATGTTGCAATTCTTCATCTTCATGAGTCATAGTATAGCCTTCTGAAGGCTTAATGGGTGTTGAATTATTTTTAGGGGCCATTTTAGAATCCAATATTGATATCTATTCTACAAGATGCCCTTGGAATCAATTCAACTTGATTCTTCAAACAAGACTTATGCAATTCGGAAAAAATACACACCTTTTACTTGCTTTGAGGAGCTCGATATTGAAATTGAATTATCTTTGTAATTGAAAATCTTAGATATCTAAAATTCAGCCCTGTAGTATCCCTCTGAAGCTTCTTTGAAATGCCACAGGTCTAACCTGATTTGGATTCTCCAAGACAAAGTTGTGTCCAATCTCCCACAATGACCTAATTCTGGACTGGTTCAGTAGAGCGAAATTGTACGACTTCCCGCGTGTCACTGTTTTGTCCTTTGTCTATGAAATTGATATCCACAAAACTACAGTCTATGTACTTGTGACCACTTTTTACGGCACTCCAATCTGATCCCCAGAGAGAGAGTTATTGAACTTTGCCCACGATCACCTCTTTGAGATGAAATTCAGGGGCCTGAAAAAGCACTACCTTCCACAGATCATATTTCCAAAAATTTTGCGAACCAAGCTCTGAAATTTTTTGATGAATTTCCTCAGGATTTTAGCTTCGCACCATATGAATTTCAGATTCTGAACCTTCGTATAAAACAATTTATAGCAAAAATTCCACGATGCCCTGTTTAGGAGCCTGACAAAAGACCTAACTTCCACAGATGATATCTCCAAAAATATTGTGAACCAAGCTCTGAAATTTTTAGGAAATCTTCCTCAGGATTTTGGCTTCGTAGCCTAAAAATTTCAGCTTCTGAAACTTGGTAGAAAAAAATTTATAGTGAAACTTCCACGATGATCTGTTTGGAGCAGCGAAACCCTAGAATCCAAAGCTCTGATACCAAATGTTGTGTAACCAGCTCCAAAAAGAGAAGAAAAGAGATATAAACGCCTTAGAAATGAGCCAATTCGAGGGGGAAACCTCCAATACATTACATAAATGAACAATTATTGGATGATACAATTTACAAAACCTCCTTTCTATATATAGGAGTCCATGGGGCCATAATGTAATCCTAGTGGGGCACAATGTAATCCTAGCCGACCTAACAATAATAATTTAAGGGCACAATAATAAAAAAATGGGGGTTACAAGGGTACAATAATAACAATAAGGGGTTTACACTAACAATAATAAGGGACTATACTAGTGATATAGGGACCTAACAGCTGCTGAAGCATTAAATAGAAGAACAAAATTGTTGACTACTATAACAATGGAAATGGTAGGTTTGAAGGAAATAAAGAATTTGTATGAAACTAATGAATATTTTTCTAATGAATGGAAATTTGGTGGAAAAGAACTATGAAATGGTGACTGAACTCCATTCTTGGATCTAGGAATGAGAATAAATCGATCGAGAATTGTAGAATATGTCAGCTTGGTAAGAGAAGGAATTAAAATATTAACTGTACACACCATTTCCAATGCTGGAAGCACCATGGGAATGTATTAGCATGGACTTCATGTTGGGATTACTGAGAACCCAATCAGGTAAAGATTCTATTTTTGTAGTTGTTCAATGATTTTCATGTTAGTCATCCATAATTCTGAATTTATCCAAAGATGACTAAATTTGAAAAACCCAGATTTCTAGAACAAAATTGCAAAAAAACATAATGAGTTCTAGAAATCTCACAGCCTTCATCTTTCTAAGTTTATCATTTCACCAAAATCTTCATCTATTTTTCCTAAAAATATTATCTTGTTGTTCCTTAGTAGTTGTTGTTCCCTAAAGTGTTATTCCTTAAGTTGTTATTCCTTAGCAGCTATTGTTTCGTAAGTTGTTGTAGCTATTCCTTATTCAGAATCCTCAAGAAACACTACTAAAAAAAGAGAGACTATATGTAGGGCATTTTTTCCATCATTTGCTAAGCCCAGTTCATTCTTTTCCTTTCTCATTTACCCTCCATTTTCCCTAAAAAACCCCCCAAACCTTCATAACCCCTTTATATGGTTCGAAAAAACCTCTTTAAACCAATACACTCACTATTGTTTTGATTTAAAACACCCCTTTCACCTATCAGAACTTCCAATTTGGCCTAAAAACCCATTTTCGGGCCTAAAAAACAGTCTTTTTTATAAATAAAGGTATAAGCCCCCGAGGGCTTAAAACCTTTGGCCCCTTTCCTCCATATGTCCGAGTGCTATGACCAAGCACCCAAACCCCATCACATCAGCAATTCCTCTATGAACCTGCATTTCCTTTATAAAATTCTCCCCGCCGATGCGAATTAGCACCCTACCCTTAGCCCCTGGTCACATTTTCCCCCACGGGACTATGCCCCAGTGCCTAGTTATTAGCCCCTCCATCGCATTGGAATCCCCCTTTTTCTCCCTCACCCTTGTCTTTCTTCTTTACCAATTTCCTGACGCGATAAAGCCCTTCTACCTGCCTCCTAATCACCTTATCTTCCACAGGACCACTTCCCGGTGCCTTTCCTTAGGCCCCTTTCTCCTTTCTTCTTCTTCCCCATACCTATGTTATTTCTCGACGGATCTCCATCGTCCATACTGACCATCCGATGGTCACCGTCCTTCTCCTTCATCATCCAACCTCCCACCCATTTATCCCCGCTAATCAATCCATGTCGTAGATCTTATAAGATCCGACAGTTCTCATCTAACCTAATAACCCAACTCCACCGGGGCCTACCATTCACTACACAAGCCCCTCATCCAATCGCTCGCTGCCACTTGGCTTCCACTATTTCCTTGCCCATGCACCTTCCCATCATGTTGCTCTCCTGACTGTTGGATCCACCCCTTCTCATCCAATGGTCAATATCGCATATCGCGCAATTTCTGCATCCTAGGTTAAACAACCAAAAGCCGCGCGAGACTAATGGTATTGTAGAGTATGCGTAGCACAATATAATTGGATCACATTCGATTCAATGCAAACCAATTACCACTCTTTTGTCACTCGAAAACCACCTATGGTTTTCCAAAACCACTTTTACTCAAATTTCGTTCCAAGATTGTTTTGAAACCTGTTTCATTGCGGTTTTCTCCATAAAACACTTTTGCGCATTCATTTTCTCCTCACTGCTCCTTCCGCTTCTGCCCGACCTCTGTAAAGAAGTTTGTCCAACACTCACAAGTTTTATTAACATTTTTGTCTTGTGCAGGTTTGATGGTAGTTTTAAAGGTAAAAGATTTTCCCACTGTCTGTAAGGGGACAGGGTCGAAGATCATCACTCGGTGAAGACTGTTAAATGAAGAAAATAAATCTCCAAGGCATAAATCTGGGTCTTTTAATCAAATATTGCATGAATATTTGATATTCAAATCAAACCCCCACGCATTAAGGTCCTCTGTCCACAAAAACAAAAGGAAAATCATAGTGGAAGAAAAAAAGGGTTAAAGACCGAGAACCAAAGAAAGGGAATTAAAAACTAGTCCATGACAGCAGGGAAAGTGTAAGGCAACGAAGACAGAGAAGATTAAAGATGAAGGATTATGCACAAAGACCAAATGTTAGAAAGTTTAATCCCGCAGTCTCAAGGTTAAAAGTAGTTTAAAGGTGAATACAGTTAGCAAAAGGATAAGTAAAGGCCCAAGCAATAGAGGATTAAAAGGTTAAAAGAAATCAGATGAAGTGTTAAAAGACATTAAAGAAGATTAATTTAAAAAGGTAGATCAAGGCTAAAGGGTCTTAAAAACACAGTTTTATGACTAAACCAAGAAGACTTAGGCTTAAAGATAGCCTCGAATACATCAAAGGAGCAGTTATTCACTTAATAACTCAAAATTGACACCTTTCACTTACTTTATACCTCAAAGGGAAAATTGGCAGTTATTACACAAAAGGATATTTTATAAACTGTCATACAGTTATTGTAAAAGGCAAAAAAGAGCCACAAAGTCAATTTTTTCAAATGTTTTATCCTCAGGAAGTAAAGATAGATTTATTACACAGAGAAGTGGTTGAGAAACATTCCTACCTTATGCCTTGCATGGTTTTTAAGGATAGGAGTGCATTTATTGTATCATTAATAACATTTTTTGAACCCTAGATAGTTCCACCTCCTCATTTGCAGCATAAATACTACATTTGAACTTACTATAGAAAGGCATTTGATAACTCTTTTAAGTAATACATAGTTCTGCTGAGATTGAAGAGAAATTGATTTACTGGAACCTGTGGATGTTTTGAACTGTTTGTAGGATGGAGAAAGCTCTATCATTAGATCCTTGAGCTTGGCTGTTCGTGAAGTATTCTAAACTGTTTAATGTTTTTCCTATTTCCATTATGTTTCCATCATCTCTTGCTTGCAGTAGAGTAAAATTTTTAGGCTAAGAAATGTCTCCTAAAAGCACCTTAGGCCTGGTTTCTCTTCACTGTCTTCATATTTCATCTGCTGAAGGTTTTATTAAGTAGTTTGACTGCTTTTCAACCCTCATGCTTGTTTATTTCTTAAATAGTTCAATACAGTGGCCTCAAGAATGATTTATGGTTCTGCCTGCTTGCTTGCTGCCTCTTAAAAATTGTTTTTGAAGTCTCCCTTCAAAGTACCATTGTCCAAAGTCTACCAAAGAGGTCTATTTTGATCATACCCTTTTTACTTGCTCAAATAATTGTTTTGAAGGTCTTTATAGCTATAATCATAGATGTTTAGGAGTTCCCTCTTCTATGAATGTAGTTATTTGTGAATCTTGAATGTTTTCTTATCCTTGAGAGTGAAATCTTTGATGAAATAGAGCATTCCTCGACTCTTAGATTTCATTTTGAAAGTTTGTCTTGAAATTTTTATTTGCTAAAGTGTGATTTTTAGAATTCATGGTTAGCCCTGTCTATAAAATACTTCTTCATGTTTAAATGATGCTTTAAGTCCCGTTGTTGAAGAGTACATATAATTAAGGATTCTTAACAACCCCTAGTTCTACTTTTCATTCTAAAACCCTTAATTTTCATTTCATTTCACCTGAAAACTTTGTTGATCTAATAGCCACATTAGATTTTCCCTTTGATACCCCTGATTCATCTACAAACTTGTTACCATTTCCACTTGAATCCATTGCCCAATGACTTAGAGATTTCCCTTTTCTATCTATGCTGCCTAGGTCATCATGTCCCACAAAAAAATCAAACAAACTCAAGCTTAATAACTAGCCTAAAATCAACCCTTTAGAAGCAAACAAGTCATATCTTTGGAAACATATTGAGAGATCCCTCTTTGAGACTAGGAGGGCTAGATCCTAGATCTCTAAAGATTGGTTTATAAGTTTCCTTGTCATTTAGTATGCCAATATGCTAAATCACAAGATCCCAACATTTTGGCGATCATGGTGGGACCTTTTTAGTAAAATTCCCTAAAACAAGATACTCAGTATTCATTTAAGTGAAATATAGCTTCTTCAAGCACTACCAGCATAATGGTAATCATGATAGGATCTGTCTAAATCAGTGGCAATCTAAGTAAACCTTAGGATTCTAAGAAGACCCGTATCAAACCTTGAAGAAATCAGCTAGATAAGCCATAGAGTAGAATCTATTTGTTTCACCACCTTAGATAAGTGTTGAATCAGGTATTGGACATTCTCATAACCAGAGAACTACATAAAACTCAGACCTTGAAGAACCTTATCAAACCTTGAAGAAATTAGCTAGATAAGCCATAGAGTAGACTCTTTTTGTTTCACCACCTTAGCTAAGTGTTGAATCAGGTATATGACACTCTCATAACCAGAGAACCGCATAAAACTCAGAAAAACCCAAAATATTTCAGATTGGTTTTCAAATAAACCATTGGTGGTGGACCATAAAACATTTTACCTGCAAAAAGCTAAGAATTTCCACCTGGCGACTCCACTAGCCCCAGTAGGCCTATTACTCCTCTATATCCCCATATTTCCTTAAAAATATGTTAACCAACCTTAAGGAAGTTTATAAACCTAGTCCTCTATTATAGAAATCACTGTGAGAGGAAAATTTTTGAGGAAACAGTCCTGAAAAACCTTTTCCTCTCTAAATTTTGAAAAACTGAAATCTGGCTTCATATAGGGTCCATACTAGATCCCATCCAGATCCTAATCCCCCTACCATAGTTGAAAATATAGAGAAGATTTTGTGGCAGAATTCTAGACCTGGAAAACCAACTACTGATACGACCATCCTAAGAACAAAATATGTCCCTAAAGATCTTACAGTTTTAGAAGATCCTCACTTTGACTTATCTTTCACAAAGAACCTCCTCAGAAATAAGTCCCAAAGTGATTTAAATCAAGCTTATTTTGAAACCATATATTTGCAATAGAGCTTTAGCAGAGAGGCCTCACCTTCCACTCCACCTGATTCTTAGATTCTCCATAATTTCAACTCCTTCCTTAATAAATCTGCTCATCATCAGTTTGTTGGCCCAAGTGTTTCTTCCACTCCTATCCACACATCCACTATTCAAAACACTCCATTTCAACCCACTTTCCCTCTTGTAAACCCACCTCTTGTAAATCCCCCATTATTTCCAATCATGGCAGCATGGTATGCTCCACTAGTGTTACCACAACCCATGGTTCCCTTACCAAATGATTACCAATCCAAAATTCCCCATTTCACTGGAAATGAACCTACTACTGCCCAATAGCACATAAATAAAATGAATGATGCCTTTGATTACATGGAAATAGAAGAAGAGACTATTAAGATGAGAATTTTTTCTCAAAGTTTAGGAGGAGAAGTCAAGAAATGGTTTAAAAACTTAGCTCCTCATAGCATAAATGATCTCCCTTATTTATATCAAACATTCATAAACAAATTGGAAATTGTAAATAACCCTCTCCAAATCCTTTCAGAATATACCAATCTCAAAAGAAATAGTGAGGAAAGTGTCCATGATTACTGCACTAGATTCAATAGCGTGTATAATTCACTTCCTCTAGACATGAAACCTCCACTAGGCCTAGCCTTAGCAAAACTCCCAGAAGGTTTTGATCCCGCAATGGCCTACCAGCTAAGAGAATTAAGAGACCCCTCAACTTTAGAAGTTATGCAGAGGGGAGCCTTAAGTGTAGAATCAAATCTGATTGAGAAAAGAGCTAGGTTGAGAATAGAGAAAAGAGTTACATACAAGGATGATACAATGCCATCAAACTCATCATCAGATACTAAAATTGATAACTTAGTGAAGGTAATGGAGAGAATGCTTGAAAAGATAAATCTAAATGATAGAGTGCCTCCTAGAGAAAACCAAAATAACCCCCGAAACAGAAATATAAATATGAATTTCAGGAGAGACTCTAATCAAGATAGGCAAAGAGATAATGGCCAACAGATTTTGCCTCCCTTTCAACAAAACTATACTGATCAAGAAGAAGAAAGGGAAGTTGAAAGGTTGGAAGAAAATCATGTAAATCTGATAGGTTCTGATAACGAGACAGATGTTTTTCTCACTGAAGAAGAACAAGGTTTCTTTTCTTCAAAACAAATTGAAAACAACATGAAGATTTTGAAGATTGCAGATTGGGGTTTGAAAATGAAATCACGGAGGTACACAAACAATACAAATTTAGAAGCAAAGGGAGCCTAGAAATTTCTAATGACAAAAACACTAGTACTGTTATTAAGAAAACTTCAGAAAATTAGCCTAGAAAGACAGCCAGTAACATCAACACTTCAGCCAAGAAAACTAATCAAAATAAAGACAAAAACATTCAACAAAGTGTTGAACAAAGCTGCCCTAGTACTTCTGCTAGTGGCCCTAACAAATCTGTCCCAAATAAAAGTCCAAATAAAAATCAGCAAATTAGAATTGCTGAAAGAGTTGTAAATGACAAAACAAATGTAAATATGCCAAGAACAATAGATCCTTTCAGCCTTGAAGTGGAAATTGTCAAGATTAAAATCACCATACCCTTAGCTGAACTAGTAATTCAGGATGTATATAAAAAACAAGCTTTGAAAGCTTTGAATATGGGCAGTGACACTGATACTTTAAACTTGGCAGATGATAAACCAAAATTATTGTTTGGTCCTGAAGTTGAAGGGAAATACCAAGAAGGGGTTGTTCCTCCTTTCTATGTTAGCCTGAATATAGATGAAAAAATCTTGCATAATGTCATGTTAGACTCAGGTGCTTCACACAATCTTATGCCCAAAGTAGTGATGGAAAGCCTAGGCTTAGAAATTACTAAACCATACAAAGACCTTTACTCTTTTGATTAAAGCAGAGTCAAATGCTTAGGCCTAATTAAGGATTTGTGTGTTAACTTATCTCAGATTCTTGCTAAGAGTCTAGTAATGGACATAGTGGTAGCCGATATTCCCCCTAAGTATGGCATGCTTCTATCTAGATCATGGGGAGCCAAGCTACAGGGAAGCCTCAAAATGGACATGTTTTATGCCACCATCCCAGTATTTAACCAAACTAGAAGATTATATAGGGAATCCCACATGAAATACATGGTGAGCAACATAGATAGACCAAAAAATTCTCCTATCTACTGCATCAATTCAAATTCGGATTCCTTTATCTTATATAATGAATATGAAATCAACCAACAAGAAAAGGGAAACAAAGGAGAAATTAGTCTACCAGAACAGTCAAATCTACCATTAACTCAAGAAAAGAATAGTCCAAATTTTAGTAGCCTTAAACAGTAGAAAGAAAAGGAAAATGAGAGTGAAATATCTTGGAAAATAAACTTTGATGGCTCTTGTAGAAAATTAAGTGTGGGGGCTGGTGTATGGATACAAAACATGAACAAAGGATTTTCCTATAAATTGGATTTTATATGCACAAATAACATTGTTGAATATGAAGCCCTCCTTATTGGCTTACACTTACCCAAAGATTTAGGAGCCAAAATAATATCAGTCCAAGGGGATTCTAAGCTAATTATCAGACAGATCAAAGGGGAATATTCAACCAAAAACCCAAAACTCGAAGAATATAGAAATTCTACCCTTGATCTCCTAAAACCTTCGAAAAATATGAACTCATTTTCATCCCAAGGGCCAAAAATAATCTAGCAAATGAACTTGCCTTTGCTGCTAGAAATTGCCAAATACCAAAGACAAATGAACAATTCGATATAAAGGTAAAAAAAAGACCCGCAATACCTAACAATGATGATTATTGGCAAGTATTTGAAGGAGACAAACACATAGATGATTTTCTACAATCAAAGAATGATTTTTCCATACCAACTTTTTCAAGCCATGAAGAAAACTTTTTTAATGAAGAACAAAACCCTGAAACAGAGCTGTCTTTTGCTGCTGATATAAACCATGTTGAACATCCTTTTAGAGAAGAAATGATTGACAACGCAGATGAGAAAGACCTGGATGTTTACAATGTAAAAATGATACAATTCCAAGAGGTCTTACACCATTAGAACAATTTTTCGATTTCAATGATGTAGCCAAAAGAACCAAGGATGGAGCCTATAGAAATGAACATAGAAGAGCATAACATAGGCAGCATGGAAAAACCCAAGATGATAAAACTATCCAACACTCTCCCAGCTCATATCAAACAGCAATACATAGACCTTTTCAAAGAATTTAAAGATGTGTTTGCATGGGGATACAAGGATCTAAAATCATATGATACCAGCATCATTCAACACAAAATTACTCTTAAGGAAAAGTAGAAACCTTTCAAACAAAAAATCAGAAGGATAAACCATGTTTTATTGCCTTTAGTTGAGAAAGAGATTAAGAAAATGTATGAGGCTAGGATCATAGTTCCTATCAGGTATTCTGAATGGGTTTCCAACTTAGTATCTGTTAGGAAAAAGACTGGGGAAATTAGAATTTGCATTGATTTCATAAATCTAAATAGAGCCTCCCTTAAAGATAATTATCCCTTGCCAAAAATGGATCATATACTTCAAAGGGTGGTTGGGTCTAAAACAATTTCGCTACTGGATGGGTTCTCAGGTTACAATAAGGTTTTAGTACTCCCAAGTGACCAACATAAAACAACTTTTACTACACCTTGGGGTACATTCATGTATGTCAAAATTCCATTTGGCTTAATGAATGCAGGGTCCACCTTCCAAAGGGCCATGGACATAGCCTTCTCAGAAGACATAGGCTATTTTATAATCATTTACCTTGATGACATTATTGTTTTCTCTAAAATTGATGAAGAACACTTGATTCATCTGAGAAAAGTTTTTGAGAAATGTAGGAGATATGACTTATATTTGAATCCCAAAAAGACACTCTTTGGTCTCCAAGAAGGAAAACTTCTCGGCCACATTATTTCTGAAAAGGGAATCAAAGTAGACCCTAAAAGGATTTATGGCATATTGAAGATTAGCCATCTTGGAAACCTTAAAGAATTACAATCTTTCATTGGGAAAATAATTTTTTTAAGGAGATTCACCCCCAACCTTGATGAGCTATTAAGAAATATCACAAACATGCTAAAGAAAGAGCTAGGTGTTAAATGGACAACATAGGCTAAACAATCATTTGAACTAGTGAAACAAGCTTTAACTCAAACACCAGTTCTCATTAGTCCTGATTTCACCGAGGATTTTTATATCTTTTCTTTTGCATCTGAACATACAATAGTTGCAGTATTACTGCAAACAAATGACATGGGGCATGAACAACCTATATCCTTTTTTAGTAGGGCTTTAAGAGATGCTCCACTCAAGTATAACATCATGGAGAAACAAGCCTTAGCCTTGTTAAAAGCATTGAAAGAATTTAGAGTCTACATTTTGCATTCTCGCATCATTTCTTTTGTCCCACACACTGTTGTCAAAGATATTCTAAGTCAAGACCCTGATGGTAAAAAGGGAAAATGGATTGCTATTATTCTAGAATATGACTTAGAAATCAGGCCTATCAAACTAGTCAAAGGGCAGGGATTAGCTAAACTCATGGCCGAGTCAAAATTCCAAGCACTTGATATGAATATGGTCGATGTCTTAGAAGAAATAGAGGAATTCACAACTCCATTCATTGAAGAAACGTTTGTAAATTCACCTTGGTATGCTAACATCATATATGTGTTGCTTTATCAGAATACCCCCCCTCCTTTTTCTAAAACTAAAGCTATATTTTTGAAACAGAAGGCTTTGAATTATTGCATATTAGATGGGGTTTTATATTGGAAAAATTTTGTTGTAATATTGCTTAAATGTCTACTTGAGGTTGATGCAGAAAAAATCATGCATGAGCTGCATGAGGGAGAATGTGGAGGACATATGTACTAGAATACTACAACAAATAAAATCCTCAGATCTGGTTACTATTAGCCCACCCTTTTCCCAGATACTCAAAAACTTGTCATGACTTGCCATAAGTGTCAAATTTTTTATGGCAAAAGAAAAATCCTACCTTTACCCCCACATCCCATCAGTGTTGAGGCTCCTTTTCAACAATGGGGCTTGGACTTCATTGGGGAAATTCACCCATATTCTTCAGCCCAACATAAGTGGATCCTCACTGCCATTGATTATTTTACAAAATGGATAGAAGCCATACCCTCTATGAATGCTACTGACTATGTCATTATCAGGTTCCTTGAAACCAATATACTATCCAGATTTGGTTGTCCAAGAAAAATTATCACAGACAATGTTGTTGCCTTCAAGTCTAAGAAAATGGTTGAATTTTGCTATAAATATCATATCACCTTGGGACATTCCACTGCCTATTATCCTCAAGGAAATGGATTAGCTGAATCCTCCAACAAAAGCCTTATCAATATTATCAAAAAATTGTTGGAGCAGAATCAGAAATCATGGCATAGTAAGCTTGTTCATGCTTTATGGGCTGATAGATTAACCACCAAAAATTCAATAAATATGTCCCCTTATCAGGTGGTTTATGGCATGGATGCAATCTTCCCAACCTCACTGGGAGTTCCAGTCATGAAGCTCCTCCAAAAAGTACAATCTGAGGTAAATGATATGCAGAGAAGGACAAATCAGGAAATTCATCTACAACAGACCAAAGAGGAAGTGTACAATAGAACACAAATAGTCCAAGAGAGTATCAAGAAATTATTTGACAAGATAACTAAAGAAAATGATTTCCAAGGCAGAAATGTAGTTCTAAAGTGGGATTCTAGAAGAGAAGAAAAGGGAAAACATGGAAAATTTGAAAATTTGTGGAAAGTGCCCTACATTATTCATTCTATCAGGGGGTCATAATGCATTATTTCTGCAAGAGCTGAATGGAGAATATTTATTTGGGGATCTTGTCAATGGCAGGATGCTCAAACACTATTTCTGCCAAAAGTCCTAAATTTCAAAACTTTTATTTTTCACTGTATATAACATTGCTTCTCAAATTTAAAAAAAGAAGAAGAAAAAACCCAAAAACAATAGAAAAAGAAAAGAGGGCAGATTCAAAAAAGGTACAGCCCCATACCCGAAAAGAAAATTTTCTGAAAGTGAGCAAATCTAAGTGCCACTGCTGATCAAAAAATGATATATTGTTTAGTCATCTAGCCTAATCATGGTTGGACATACTTTAAATTTATGTTGATAAGTTAGTAAAAGTACAGATTGATAAGATTTTTTTCAGACTTGGCTTATCAATATAATAGATTAGGATATAAAGGAAATGGTTCTAAAGAGCTCAAAATATGAACCAAGAAAAGAAAAAGATAGCTCTAAATAGATCAAAATCAGAGCTGAGAAAGAATAGAAGGATGTTTATAATTTTCAGATCTTAAGCCTTCACAAATTTTGTTTTATTTTTTTACAAATAAAGTCTATGTGCAGCTTTTACATACAGCCATGGACACCATAGCAGATCAGACATTCTAATCCTAATTTGACTATGTTTAAATTTCTTGTTTTAGAAATAGAGAATAAATTTGTCAAACAGCTTAATCTTGACAGATAGTAGCTAGGTAGAAAATAAAGAGTTCAACAATTTAATCTAGACTCTTGGAAGAAATAAGGATAGGATTAAATAGTTTGTTTCTGTTTAAAAAAAAAATAAAAAATTGTCAAAGAGTTTGCTAGTTCAAATGCACTCAAAAAAAAGGAAGAAAAAATGCTAGGACAAAGTAAGGTTTGGTAGGTAGAGATGTTGTTTAGAAGAAACTACATGTTGCAGATTGATAAAGGTTGTCCTTTTCAAAAGATGATCATCAAGAAAAGAAGAAATATGCCCAATGGATAAGGCACTGATCTACTAAAAGCCAGAGATCTGTAAACTGAGGTTCTAGACACCTAAAAGGATAGCTCTCCTCCCCAAATGGAGCCACTATTAGTCATCCATAATTCTGATTTTATCCAAAGATGACTAAATTTGACAAACACAGATTTCTAGAACAAAATTTCAAAAAAACATTATGAGTTCTAGAAATCTCACGGCCTTCATCTTTCTAAGTCTGTCATTTCACCAAAATCTTCATCTATTTTTCCTAAAAATATTATCTTGCTATTCCTTAGCAGCTGTTGCTCCCTAAGCTGTTGTTCCCTAAAGTGTTTTTCCTTAAGTTGTTGTTCCTTAGTAGCTGTTGTTCCCTAAGCTACTGCAACTGTTCCTTATTTAGAATCCTCAAGAAACACTACTAAACAAAAAGAGACTGTATGTAGGCCATTTTGTTTCCATCATTGGCAAAACCTAGTTCATTATTTTACTTTCTCATTTACCCTCCATTTTCCCTAAAAAACCCCCCAAACCTTCATAACCCCTTTATATGGTTCGAAAAACCCTCTTTAAACCAATACACTCACTATTGTTTTGATTTAAAACACCCCTTTCACCTATCGAAACTTCCAATTTGGCCTACAAACCCATTTTCGGGCCTAAAAAATAGTTTTTTTTATAAATAAAGGTATAAGCCCCCAAGGACTTAAAACCTTAGGCCCCTTTCCTCCATATGTTCGAGCACTATGACCAAGTGCCTAAACCCCATCACATCGGCAATTCCTTTATGAACCTACATTTCCTTTATAAAATTCTCCCCGCCGATGCGAATTAGTGCCCTACCCTTGGCCCCTGGTCACATATTACCCCATGGGATCGTGCCCCAGTGCCTAGTTATTAGCCCCTCCATTGCATCGGAATCCCACTTTTTCTCCCTCCCCCTTGTCTTTCTTCTTTACTGATTGTCCAACGTGATAAGCCCCTTCTCCCTGGCTCCTGATCGCCTTCTCTTCCATAAGACCACTTCCCAGTGCCTTTCCTTAAGCCCATTTCTCCTTTCTTCTTCTTCCCCGTGCCTATGTTATTTCTCGATGGATCTCTGCCATCCATCCTAACCATCTGATGGTCATCGTCCTTCTCCTTCATCATCCAACCTCCCACCCATTTATCCCCGCCGATCAATCCACGTTGTAGATCTTATAAGATCTGAGGGTTCTCATCTAACTTGACAACCCAACTCCACCGGGGCCTACCATTCACTACACAAACCCCTCATCTAATCACTCACAGCCACTTGGCTTCCACTATTTCCCCACCCACGCACCTTCCCATCGTGTTGCTCTCCCAACCGTTGGATCTACCACTTCTCATCCAACGGTCGATATCACATATCGCGCGATTTTTTCATCTGAGGTTTAACAACCAAAATCCGCGCGAGACCGGTGGTATTGTGGAGGATGTGTGGTGCGATATAATTGGATTGTGTTCGATTCAACACAAACCACTTACCACCCGTTTGTCGCACGAAAACCACCAGTGGTTTTCCTAAACCACTTTTGCTCAAATTTTGTGCCAAGACTATTTTAAAACCTGTTTCTTTGCGGTTTTCTCCATAAAACCCTTCTTCGCATTCATTTTCTCCTCACTGCTCCTTCCACTTCCACCCGACCTCTGTAAAGCAGTTTGTCCAACACTCGCAGGTTTTATTAACATTTTTGTCTTGTGCAGGTTTGATGGTAGTTGTAAAGGTAAAAACTTTTCCCATTATCTATAAGGGGACAGGGTCGAAGATCATCACCCGGTGAAGACTGTTAAATGAAGAAAATAAATCTCCAAGGCGTAAATCCGGGTCCTTTAATCAAATATTGTATGAATATTTGTTATTCAAATCAAACCCCCACGCATTAAGGTCCTTTGTCCACAATAGCGAAAGGAAAAGCACAGTGGAAGAAACAAAGGGTTAAAGACCGAGAACCAAAGAAAGGGGATTAAAAACTAGTCCAACTCAGCAAGGAAAGTGTAAAGCAACGAAGACAGAGAAGATTGAAGATGAAGGATTGCACAAAAAGACTAAAGATTAGAAAGTTTAATCCTACAGTCTCAAGGTTGAAAGTAGTTTAAAGGTGAATATAGTTAGCAAAAGGATAATTACAGGCCCAAGCAACAGAGGATTAAAAGGTTAAAAGAAATCAGATGAAGTGTTAAAAAACATTAAAGAAGATTAATTTAAAAAGGAACATCAAGGCTAAAGGGGCTTAAAAACACAGTTTTATGATTAAACCAAGAAGACTTAGGCTTAAAGATAGCTTCGAATACATCAAAGGAGCAATTATTCACTTAATAACTCAAAATTGACACCTTTCACTTAATTTATACCTCAAAGGGCAAATTGGCAGTTATTACACAAAAGGATATTTTATAAACTGTCAGATAGTTATTGTAAAAGGCAGAAAAGAGCCTCAAAGTAAATTTTTTCAGTTGTTTTATCCTAAGGAAGCAAAGATAGATTTATTACACAAAGAAGTAGTTCAGAAACATTCCTACCTTATGCCTTGCATGGTTTTTAAGGACAGGAGTGAATTTACTGTATCATTAATAACATTTTTTGAACCCTATATAGTTCCACCTCCTCATTTGCAACATAAATACTACATTTGAACTCATTGTAGAAGCGCATTTGATAACTCTTTGAAGTAATACATAGTTCTGCTGAGATTGAAGAGAAATTGATGTACTGGAACCTGTGGATGTTTTGACCTGTTTTTAGGATGGAGAAAGCTTTGTCATTGGATCCTTGAGCTTGGCTATTGGTGAAGTATTCTAAACTGTTTAATGTTTTTCCTATTTCCATTCTGTTTTCATCATCTCTTGCTTGCAGTAGAGTAAAAGTTTTAGGCTAAGAAATGTCTCCTAGAAGCACCTTAGGCCTGTTTGCTCTTCACTGTCTTTATGTTTTCATTTGTTGAAGGTTTTATTAAGTAGTTTGACTACTTTTCAACCCTCATGCTTGTTTATTTCTTAAATAGTTCAATACAGTGGCCTCAAGAATGATTTATGTTTCTCCTTGCTTGTTTGTTGCCTCTTAAAAACTATTTTTGAAGTCTCCCTTCAAAGTACCATTGTCCAAAGTCTGCCAAAGAGCTTTGTTTTGATCATACCCTTTGTACTTGGTCAAATAATTGTTTTGAAGGTCTTTATAGCTGTAATCACATATGTTTAGGAGTTCCCTCTTCTATGAATGCAATTATTTGTGAATCTTGAATGTTTTCTTATCCTTGAGAGTGAAATCTTTGATGAAATAGAGCGTTCCTCAACTCTTAGATTTCATTTTGAAAGTTTGTCTTGAAATTGTTATTTGCTGAAGTGTGATTTGTAGAATTCATGGTTAGCCCTGTCTATAAAATGTTTCTTCATGTTCAAATGATGCTTTAAGTCCCTTCGTTGAAGAGTACATATAATTAAGGATTCTTAACTGCCTCTAGTTCTACTTTTCATTCTAAAACCCTTAATGTTCATTTCATTTCACCTCAAAACTTTGTTGTTCTAATAGCCAAGTTAGATTTTCCCTTTGATACCCCTAATTCATCTACAAACTTGTTACCATTTCCACTTGACTCCATTTCTCAATGACTTAGATATTTCCCTTTTCTATCTATGCTTCCTAGGTGATCATGTCCCACAAAACAATCAAACAAACTCAAGCTTAATAACTAGCCTAAAATCAACCCTTTACAAGAAAACAAGTCATATATTTGCAAACATATTGAGAGATCCCTCTCTGAGACTAGGAGGGCTAGATCCTAGATCTCTAAAGACTGGTTTATAATTTTCCTTGTCATTTAGTATGCCAATCTTCTAAATCACAAAAATAACACATTTAATTCCTAGTAAGAAAACAGATGTTGTGACATACATTGTTGTTTTGTTCTTTAAAGAGATTGTTTTTTTACATGGTTTGCCAGGAAAAATAATTTCAAACAGAGATAGCAGGTTTGTTGGTCATTTCAAAACCTATGGAAGATACTTGACAAAAAATTGTAGTTCAGTGCCTGCATATCATCTGCATACTAATGAGAAAACTGAGACAATTAATAGAAGCCTTGGAAATCTATTAAGATGTTTAATTAGAGAGAAATGAGAATAGAGGGATTTGGTATTGTCACATGCTAAATTTGTGTAGAAGAATTTTGGTGAACATCTCTACAAGGAATAGTACTTCCAATATTCTAATGGTAGGTCATCGAGAGGAGTCACTGGTTTAGCTTGCTTGCTTAAAGCAAGCAAGAGAAATGTAAATGCAGAGTCATTCAGTAAGCATACGAAGGAAATGCATGAGCAGGTGTAGCAACGGCGACAATAGCCCAATGTGAAATGGCGTGTGTGAATATTCAAAGAGGGAATCTTATTTTAGCACAGCCGAGGAAGGAAAGATTTTCTGAAGAGCACCTATTACAAGTTGAAAAATAAGATGATAGGTCCTTGCAATATCTTGAAAATTATTTTGGAAAATGATTATGTTTTAGAGTTCCCTGAGGGTTTGGACATCTCACCAACTTCAAACATGTTTGATTTGTGTGTTCACAAAGGTATTGCAGATGGGAATCAATATGTTGGAAATTGGAAAGAGTAGATTCCAAAGCATAAAAGGGATGAGATCACAAACATCTTGAAAGATAGGGTTGTGGCAAAAACCTAGGGAACAATGAATTATTTCGTTCATTGGGAAAGCAAGGGATTGAAAGAGATAACTTGGATTTTGAAAGCAGAGTTGGAATGAGTCACTCAACATTCAATTGTTTGATCTACACACTTGTGAGAGGGAGCTCACTTTTCTTCTTACTAGGGGAGTCTAATGCAAAAGTGTCCATCGGGAAAGCAGGAATGAGAGAAAATAGGGAAGTGGAAAATAGAATAGAAGGAAGAGGAGATGAAAAAGTGGAGCAAGAGAAACAAAATTACCAGGGTGAATTAAATTGGTTTTGGTATTCCTCTTTGAACTTTTGTAAGCCTAGCTGAGGCTTACACCAGCAAAAAATCCCAATAGTTATTTGCACACACTCCCAACCATTATTTCCTGCGGTATATGAAGCCCATTGAAGCGTATTATGTAAATTTATGAAATATGTGGTGTAATATAAAATTTGGTTGTGTAATTTGGGGGTTCCTCCCTTTGTGCCCTTATTGATTTAAAAAATTATGTGTCCTTCATTTTATTCATTTTGTGCTCCTGCACCAATAATGATGTGATTCTTAGTGTGAATGAGCCTTCATGTGGTATGAAGGTGCAATCACAGGCCAATTTTTCCTTGCAAGTAATAGTGCAGGCCTGAAAGATACAAATGGAGATGCACCACCGACAACTTCTAGAATGCATGATGAGTTGGAAACCACCTAGCCAATCGCTATCCTGGTCAACAGTTGCACTAAAGTGGCCACTACAATAGAAGAAAATGGTGTAGAGAGAGAGGAAAAAATGCATTCACTATGTCTCACACTTTCCTGCCAATGAAAAATAGTTCTAACTTCTTCACTCTAGCCCTTGCTATCTCTGAGAATCCATCCCAAACCTAATATTGATGGCTGAGACTAGATCACTGATAAACCTTTTGTGATCAATTGTTGGGGCATTTCCCTAGATGATCATTACAAGTCACTTCCAGTTGCATTCATTATTTTTGAGTATTATATGCATCAAGTTGCAATCTTTGAGGCTACTTAGAGTTTGCTACTATGTCTATGTTGTTGGCGTTTGTATGCTATTAAGTGATTACCCTGAGTCGAGGCATTTTTGAGTTTTTGATAACTGCACTTGTAGCCCACCTTTTTATGTATATATATATAGTCCAAAGAATATTTAATGGTTAAAAAAACCTAGCATTGTTGAAAGAAGCCTTCACAAGTTATGCACACAATGTTTTTATTTATAGTCAAGGAAGCTTTGATGCCAAACAAAACCTAGTATTGTTGAAAGAAGCCTTCACATTGTTTTGCAAGCTTTCAGTCACTGAGAGAATGTTAGATCAATCCCATGTTGTCATGGTTAGATGGCTCAGTGATAACCTCTAATTAAAGTGTGGGGACAAGGAGAATGATGATGGAAAATTTAGTAGAATGGGAAGAAAACTCAGGTTGTTACAGTCAGTGACTTAGAAACCATTCTCAAGGCACTGATTGTGAAATAAATGGACAAAATGGAAAGAATAGAAGAAAAGGAATTGAAACCTGACACAGAAATTATCACCTCACACAGTGACTAATAATCCATGAAAAACTTGGTAAAGAATAAATAAGGATAGAAAAAATTTGGAATGCAGAAAAGAAATTTTTTAACTAGATTCTCAAGCCAAACAGTAAAATTTATCTGCACAACGGCATCGAGCTTGCAATTTATCACAGAGAAATCAAACCCACTAACATTCTGCTGGATGAGGAAATGAATGACCATATCGAAACATTTAATGGAATAATATTTAATGGGATATCTAATATTTTCAGAATAACTATGTTCCTCCCCTAGGTGATTGACAAAACCGCTGGGCAATTCCATTGCTTCAGAATAATGAGAATACCTTTTCCTTTCTTTGGCATCTATATTTCCTCCAAAGGTGACTGCCATTGATTCTGAATTGGGTTTTCCATGACCATTCTTGAATTTAAGAGCAGAGTTATCAATTAACACCTCTCGCTGAATCTTTTGAACAACATCTGAGGCTAACATTAATAGAGAAACTTAGTTTGGGCTTCTTATTTTTGCATAAAATGCACTGCTTAAATCTATAATTATCTTAAATATTAGGGTATCTGAATACCTGAAAACTGCAAATATAGGTTGCAAAATGGATTCACTAGGGGTTGTAACTTTCCTCTGCAAATATTTCTCCGCTCCACATTCTAAGGGATAGTCAAAGACTTGCCATGGAATCTCTGTCTCCAGCTTAATTTCAACATCCCGTTCAGAGCTTTGCGGCCTCCTGAACGCTGTGATAATTCAGAGGAAAATTTTCGGCGAACATTCCACATGATTAAAGGATGAATTAGAGTTCTATTATAGTAGAGGAATGAAAGATTTGTAGTAGAAATTATTTGAGAAGAGTAGCGTGAGAAGGCATGTGATAAGAATTACAGTGTTTGCAATTCATCTTGCAACAGGATGTAGCCACTATCGAGAGTGTTGCTAATTTTGTGAGAAAATCAAGGATATCACTAGTGGAATTGAAGGTTGAAGAGCTCAAGCAAATGGTGATGTGGAAGAACTGATAAGCACCAGAACCAAATACTTTGATATTATTCCCATAAACAACAAGATTTTCTATAGAGGTTCCCAAGCTCAAATTCAGGAGTCATAAACATTTACAAACATTCCTTATTGAGTTTTCCATGTCTTGCGAGAGTGAACAGATGATGTTCTGATTTCTAATTTCCATGGCATGGCAGATATGTCATACAGGAATAATTTCTTGAACCCTTACCTTCTCATAGGAATAATTGCTTAAACCCTTACCTTCTCATAGGCCTCTCAATAGATGGAGGAGGAGGAGGTGCCTTCTTCTTCTTGAAACTGAATAATCGATTCATCATCTTTGCTCAAATCAGAACTCTTCAATGCACTCCGTATTGATGACAGGGTATTAAGGCTCCCCTCCTCGCTCTGGTCTACTGTTTTGGTAACTGAATGTTGACTGCAATTTATGTGAAAAACCATTGTCGTCATAGAGTACTTGGCATGAGTACATCTGAAGAATATTTTAGTAGTAAGAAGCATGATATTTCTCATTTGAAGATTTTTGGCTCATCTATTTACATTCATGTGACAAAGGACGCTAGGAAGAAGCTAGAGCCAACTGCAGAAGTTGGGATATTAGTGGGGTACACAGAAACACCCCATAATTATTGTGTGTATTTTCCAGAGAGTCGAATGACTATGGTGCGACAAGATATAAAATTCAATGAGGTGAAAGCCATGAAGTTGTTTCTTGAGAGGGAGCTACACTTGCATGCAGAGGAGGAAATTCTTGTTCCCAAAGATGAACCTCTAGATGTGGATCAGCCACAGGAGGAGATTCATAGAGTGGGGGATTCCACTCATGCAGAACCAAACATCAGACAAGGCAAAAAGTGTACCACAGGAGCTGAGAGACTGAAGCTTGATGCGACAGATAATGTAGGAGTCCCTACATCACAGCGTAGATAGAGATAGTCACCTGACTGATTTACTAGATACATGGCTCTCATGAGCAAGTGTATCGTGACAAAGCCATATTATTTTGAAGAAGTAATGCAGGAGCCCACATGGGTAGATTCCATGGTGGAGGAGTATGACTCCATTATCAGAAACAGTGCTTGGTAAATTTTTCCAAGGCCAGTGGGAAAATCAGTTGTAGGATCAAGATGGATCTACAAGGTAAAGCAAGCTATTGATGGGAGCGTCGAGAAGTATAAGGAAATATTTGTTGCTTGGGGATTCTCACAGATCGAGGGGATTGATTATGAAGAAAAATTTGCACTTGTCGCACATTATTCTTCCATAAGGACCATCCTTCCGCTCTCAGCGCAGATGAGTTGGCACATTCATCAGATGGATGTGAAGACTGCGTTCCTTAATGGGATCATTGAGGAAGAGGTGTACATTGAGCAGCCTGGAGGATTTGAGATCTTCAGTAGCGAGTCGCATGTGTGCAAGCTCAAAAGAGCGTTGTATGGGCTGAAGCAAGCACCTCGTGCTTGGTACACACATATTGACAACTATTTCACTATACTTGGCTTTACCAAGAGTGAGGCGAATGCAAAATTGTACCAGATTGTGGTGGAGGGTAAGCTTTTAATCATTGATCTTTATGTTGATGATTTAATACTAACGGGTGATGAGCAGTTGATACACTCATGCAAGGAAGATCTTGAAAAGGAGTTTGAGATGAAGGATTTGGGCCTCCTTCTTTATTTCCTTGGATTGGAAATATGGCAGCGGGAAGGTGAACTGTTTGTGTCTCAAGGCAAGTATGACCGAGAGATACTGGAGAAGTTTCACATGCAAGGTTGTAAGCCTGTTGATACTCCTCTTCCAAGAAATTGAAGGAAAGAGGATACTACATTGGTAGAGGTAATGGATGTCACTGTTTATCTACAGTTGGTGGGTTTGCTCATGTATTTAGTTAATACAAGACAGAAAATATGATATGCGGTGAACCATCTTTCACAAGCGATGGTTAAGCCTACCAAGCTCTTTTGGAAGGCAAGAAATCATGTCCTAAGATATCTCAGGGGCACATCTGAGTATGGCTTATGGCACAGACATATGGATGAGGTGAAGTTGCATGGCTTCACGGATGCAAATTGGGCAGGCAGCCCAATGGACAGAAAAAGCACAACAGGAGGGATTTTCAGTATCAGATCTACAATATTTTCTTAGTACATTAGGAAAAAAGACCCGTGGCGCTCAGTTCTGTTGTGGCCAGCAACAACCCCCCTTCTTATTTAGTATTAGTAATAATACTAAATAAGAGGGGACCCTTAGTTAAAAAATACAAAAAAAAAATCAATTAGTATTTGTTTCCCTTTTTCAAATAAAAATTTCTATCATAACTTAGGGAAATTCCTTTGGAAATCCTTAAGAAACACTTAAGTTTATGATAGATTACAATAAAATATTTCTTTGAGCAAAATAGCACATCCATCGCAAATGGTAGATATCTTTTGTAAAACTGAATCTTTTAAACTGCGATTTTGCGATATTGCGATAACGCGATCTCAAAAAGCCTATACATTAAAATATTGGTCGCAGATCGCATATCGCAGAAAAAATAAATGTTAAACGAATACTTTTTATATGTTATATTTGTGATTTGCGATTTTGTGATATTTGTGATTTTGCGATGGTTACGACTTGAGAAAACTGTGATTTGCGATATTGCGATATTGCGATATTGCATAGCCAATTGCAGATCACAATATCGCAAATTCTTAAAAGCTCGTTGTCCAATGAAAATCTTTTCATAAATCAATATCCGGTATGTGCTTTAAATGATTGAATTAATGAAAGGATTGTCAATTATCAATAAAAAGGATTTTGTTTTGATTGAAAGGTTGTTTCCGTTAGAATAATATATTTCATCCGCCGTTTGCATTTAAAACTATCTCATCACCCTTCTCACATCATTACTCTCACTTAACTCGTAAAACCGCAGGCGCGAAGGAGCAGAAGACTATACAAAGCGGTCACAGAGCATTATGGGTAAGAAAGAGAAGATTTCAAATTCTGAAAACAAAGAAATGGCTTCACTATATGCGGATACTGCATGCAATAAGGATGTTGGTATCACCACCTGGGAAGGAATGTATAATTTGCTCGAAGAATAAAATCCCAGGGTGATGCAAGTTGCGGCTACTGCAAGCTCAAGTAATTCATCTGAGGCAACCCTTAAAGAACTAGCTTGTTCATTTCTGCATAGGATAGCGGCAAGACCAAGAATTCTTCCATATATAGACATGGTAAAATGGGTGCTAGACAACACCGATATTTCAAACAGGAAATTTAAAACTCCAGATCAAGAGCTCATCGGGTCGTTCACTACGGAAGATTTGAGGCTGATGTATCATTTGCCGGAACCTTAGGCGACTTATAATAAACAATTTATGGAGAATTTTTCCAAAGAACATACAAATTTGGCAGAATGCACAAAGGAATGGACCAAGAGAGATGAACCATTGAAGAAAAACAAACACGGTATGTACAGTACTGGTTCACTCACCTCTCCATATTGTTTTGTTGCTGCCATGTTATGCAGGCTTTTTGGAAATCCTGACATAAATATGATCTTGCCTGAGTGGCTCCCTTTGTTGAATGCTGCTGTTAACACTACAATTGTAGACTGGGCCAAAATCTTGTCTGATAATTTGGCCACTGCTATTTTTCATTACCAGTCTAAACGGACTATTTCTCAGAGGATTTATCCACCTTTTCATTTATCTGTTTATGTTATGGAAGCTATCTATTTTGTTTCTAAATTCCCTTTGATGGGTTGGAAATGGACAATTCACGATCCTTTGCCTATTCATGTGTATCACAAGGAACTATGGGAATCTAAGTTTTTCCCTCATTTTTACAAAATTTGCCATGGTATAATGCTGCCATTGTACAGAATATTGCATAATAAGGATGCCCCAAGGTTATCCCCAGAAATAGAAGTCGACATTCTCCTTTTCGCAAGATGGTTTGGGGAAGAGTTGTTTACTTATGTCAGGGTTTTTGGAAGTTCTGCTTCCCCCCATGTTTTACCCCTGTATGTTCTGGATAAACTTGTAGCTCGGGAGATTGCTTATCAAACCTGTGGTCAAGGAGGTTTGACAAAGGAATTAAAAGAGAAAAAGAAAGGCATTTGGCCACAATTTCCTATAACCTGTGGAACATTTTCACTGTTTGATGTTGATCACGCATTCAAAGAGGTAAGCAATATTACATGCTTACAATTGTTCAAGTTTTCAAGAAGGTTATTTGACCCAAATAATGTTGCTAAATATTTTACCACCACAATCAAGGTAAGGGAATTTTCAGGAGAAGAGGATCCTTTCAATGATATATTCCTAGGAAAATCCACACTGAAATAAATTCTACATACAGCACAGATGCAGTTATCTCCAGAACAATTCCAGGAATTTAAACTTTACAGAGAAAGAAGACTGACCACTATCCCTTTGGAAAGTTTACGCTTGGAACCCGCAAGGGAACCAACTCCTAGTGTCAGTCTCAACGGCAGTTCAAGTACAGATAATTCTAAGTCAAAATCTGAAAAAGAGACTTCTGAACATTCTAATAAGTCTAACGAAGAGCAAGATAAAATTGAAGAATTAGTAAAAGATACTACTCAATCGAAAGAGCTTGCACAACAACAAATTTTTACTTCTCAACAGACAAATCCTCCTCCTAACAATGTACAGCAATAGTCAGTCACAATTGAATTATACAAAGAATGGGAAAGCTTTAATCAATTGCTTAATGTGGAAGGACAGAATATAAAGACCCCTGTACAGACAACAAAAATTTTGAGTACAGGAATAAGTGGCACAATCACAGTAACTGAGCACATACCTATCACTCCCTCGTCTGAAATTGTACTTAATGTAGAGGACATTCCTCCTCTAGATGTATTCTACAGCCCGAAGTATAAAGAAGTAGTGAAGAAACAAAAGAAAAAGAGAAAATTAGAAGGTGCAATTGCTACTGAAGCAGAACAATTAGATGTATTGTGGAAGGATCCTACCATAGAGCCTACTGATAATCTTGCTAAGATATCTCAAATTACAGGGGCTTATGCTTCTGCAACTATTGATAAAGCATTTGAGATACAACTCTTATTAAATGAAAAAGAAGAACAGATACAAGTTTTGCAACAACAATTGCAACATGTACAGGCCAATAATGAAGCACAGATGAAACTTGAAATGTTACATCAACAAATTCAAGAAATGAAAATTGGATATCAAAAAAGTTTAATTGATAAAGAGAAACAAATACAGATTATCCAAGATCAGCACAAAGATGATCCTAAGCTTCCAGAGTTTATTTCAGAAACTATCTCTTTAAACAATCAACTACTGCAACAAGAAGAAGTATTATGCCAAAAAATCTTGCAATGGAACTCTTTTTGTCATGAAAGTGACAAGATCACTAATCATGTCATAGATTTACGAAATGATTACGATTTAATTAATGAAAAAGTTACTAATTATTTGGTATGGCAAAAAACAGAGGAAGGAAGAAAAGATGGTGCACCAATTATCAATGAAAACCATAAAGAAATACTTTTCAGTGACTGGGATGCACAAATCAGAGGGGCAGAGAAAGTAGCAGAGGAGTCGGCTATAGTAGCAAGTAGTCTTACTGATTGTGTAAATGAGAATTTACACAAAGAAAATTTGATTTCAGAAACTGTTCCAGGATATCTTCCACAGGCGCATCAATTGCAAACAGAATGGAGACAAAAAGCAGAAGAAAAAGCAAAATCAATCCAAGGATTGACAAGGTTAAACTGGGATTCTTACTGGACATACCTAGTGAAACCACACAGTCAACACAGTGCACTTAATTGCATCATTAATTCTGCCGAGAAGATTGCGCCTACACATGTCGATTCTGTCTTTTCAGGACAATTGAAATCTGAAGTCGGCCAACCACCTCTCCTCAAAACAATGCTGGATGCTTGCAAGTTTAAAGATCAAGTTCATAAGTAGTTACTTAATAGTCTTTATTCTTAGATTTAGTTTTAGTTTTACTGTATTTTTTCCTAGGAAAAGGACGATCATTTAAACCGAATCCTTAATTTTTGTAATAAACTATTTTTAGATTTAGCTAGTAGTATTTAAACCCTTCTCATGCGTTTAGAGAAGGGTCCTGGATTATAATATTTTTGAATTGGAGATTACATTTCTGTACTCCACTGGCTCTTATATTTTATAAAGGATCACATCTGGTGATTTTATGCAGATTTATCTTTAAAGTGTTGCATTTTTGTACCTTGGATTTGATTTTGCATCAAAATTACTGGATTAGAGTATCAGATTTCATTTGAAAGCTTTCAAGATGGATAAGGTATTTGTATCTGTTCACTATTGATTTCTTTTGTCTTATGATATTCTCTTTAAAATTTTCTATCATTATATACATTTTGGTTTCAACAATGTTTCTTTATATATCATTTTTGAGTATAATTGAAATGTTATCTTTCATAAGTAAATGCATTTGATATACAATGATGAATACAATATGCTAATATAACTCTGTTTAATTTCTTAAACAGAGTTATCTTTATTTGTTTCTGCACATTTTGATTAAACGATAATACATTTTTATGGTTATTGTTCAAACAGAATAATCTGAAGTTGTATTCACATATGATTGCCCGGGTTAGTTTTGTAATTTCTTTATCAGTATTTAGTTTAAATTAGATAGTTTTATTTCATTCAATTTAGTCTCACTCTCATTCATCCAAATTAACCCATCACCAACCCATTAGTTATAAGGAAACTGGTCCTTTCAATCCAGTCGGAGCCACCATACCAAACGGATAAGGAGCTGTCCAAGGTATCGACCGGGTGGTTTTCCCCAATGTTTGAAGCAGAGATTTTCTAGGCTTCAACAAGTTCATCGGAAGCAAAATACATGGCAGCAAGTCAAGCTACATGTGAGTCTATTTGGATGAGGAAGATCCTGGTCGGTTTGTTCGGTTC